>JAFIRS010000847.1:202500-526042 GCA_018342105.1 Gonioctena quinquepunctata | reverse complement strand
AAACCCTTTAAAAACAATCATGATTGAACCGGAAGAAATAGTAAAAGTCGAATGAGATACAGTTGGATGAGGGGCCAAATCAAATAAAATTACTTCAAGTGAGGGGGTGGAAAAGGCGACAGAGGGGCAAATGTTCATCAGTGACCCAAGATCCACTACGGATTGTTAATAAAAAATTGATGGCGATATAATCATATCGTCCTTTCAATATATTTTGATTATGTTTTTTTTTTGATAATTCCTGAAGAATCTATCAGATTGATAGTCGTATGGCCCTAGCTGCCTTCCATTTCAACTTGACAAATGAACCACCCTTCAACAATTATTCACCCATTCGAGGACAGTGTCTCAGTGGTACCAGGTTAGTACTGTTATCACCCGCCCGGGGTGGTAAAATTCCCTATGAAAACCCCGTACCCTCGACTCGTACAAGTTTCCATAACTCCTGGGGGATGGTAAAAAAACCCAAAGAAAGCTGTTAAAACTTAAAAACAATTTGAATTTTTCGGATTTTCCGGGAGCAACGTTAATCAATATTATATTAAATGTCATAACTTAACCCATACTTTGCTCTGCTCTATTCCCAAAAATATGAGCAAAAATTCCCCGGTACCCCCAACAACTCAATGACAATTCATATAATAAAAATTAACCTCACAAAAAAAAAGTTTCCCACAAAAAAATATATAGACGGAATAAAGTGGTTTGAAGGATGTTGCATTGTTTCGCAGAAAATACAATAGAATTAATTTCGGGTTAAAAAGTACCTCAGTATATTTGGAAAATCCCTTCATACTAGGAAAGTAGTTAAGATCACAATACAACGTTGATGAGTAACAAACTATTGACGCCCAGAGCCAATAATTTTAAAAAAATAAACATTCTAAAGATGGATGGTAGGAAAAGGGTGAATGAAAATGAATTGAGAAAATCAAGTGGACTCAGTAAAAGTCCGGAAGGGGATGAGGGGGGGCTAAATATAGGTTTTTAGGGTTGAGATTGGTTTTACGATTTGTGACTAAATACATCCTATCGAGGAAAATTTTATGTGAAACATAACCTCAAAATTAACAAAACACCCTTAAAAAGGTTTTTTTTTTTTTATTTCTGTCCTGCAAAAAAAAGGTTTCAGAAACTTGGTAAAAAGTTATTTTTTTGTTTTAAATGAGTTGTAATTTTTTCCAAGCTAAAATTTATTTTTCGATTGTATACAAATTTCTATTAAAAAAACCTAGTTTTCAATCGGAAAAGTTGGTATCAAAATTTTTAACTCTAACTTTATCATCTTTTTTCCCGTGAAACCTGGGCTTCAAGATGGCAAAAAAAAAAAATTATTGTTCGTATGAAAAAAAACGTTAAAATGAAAAAAAAAAGGAAAACACTCTTTCATAATCGAAACAGTAATCTTGATTTTCGATTTTTTTGAAATAAGGGTTGGAAATTGATGAAAAGATCAATTTTCAAAAATATAAATTATTTCATTAAGGGGGTCGGAATTTTGTTAGGCTCATCCTAAGAAAAGTTAATTCCTTCAGATACATCCATTCGCACACAACTGATCTATCTTAATGATAATATCATCTAAAACTAGCCGAAAGTAAATGAATACAAAAATATAATCATTCAGATGGACCGGGGAAAAGGAAAACCCTAAAGGGAACAACCCAGGGATGAACCGGCACAAACCAGGCATCCCCCTTTGAATTAAATTACATTATATTACAAAAATTGAACTTTTCATCAATTTAACGCTTATTTCAAAAAAAAATTAAAATTATCAAGATTATTTAAAATCGATTATAAAAAAAAATTTTTTTTTTCGGTTTTGCATTTTAAACGATATTTTCTATACGAACAATGTTTTTTTTTCTTGCCTCTTAATGAATTTCATCAAAAAAATGACACTGATAAAGTTAGAAAATTGAAAATTTGAAAACCCCTTTTCGATTAAAAAATTACCAATTTAATTTTGAAACAATCGAAAATAATATTTCGAATGAAAAAAGCCTCATTCAAAACAAAAAAAAATTTTTTAAAAAAAAAGAAATTGGGGAAAAAAAATTAAAACAAAAAAAAATTTTTTTGATTTTTTCCAATTTATTATTTCAAAATTATCAATTCAAAAGTTTTAGGTTTTCAATTATCTACAACTTTTCATCAATGTTTTCTCGATAGGATGCATTTTCAAAAAAACCAATGCCCAACCATAAACACGTATATTAAAATACATACACATTTTGAACGTTCAAGCATTTTTTTTTTTTTTTTGTCTTGATGGTAAGATGAAATTATATTGATTTTGTGATCTCTAATGTTTATATTATGAAAGAAAGCTTGGCGAATATCGAAGACTTGGCTGTGGAAAGTAGTGCATCAGATGCATATTTGAAATCTTTAAACATAATCAGCTTAAGGAATATTTTTTGTAGAAGTTCAGGGATAAATGAAAGTGTATTATATTTTTTTTTATGTTCTGGTTCCCACGAAAAGGGATATCCTGTAATGTTCAGAGAACATCGTGGAACCGAGGGAAAGAAGGTAGGAGTTGGTGCTCTTCTTAAATTTCTGGAGGTTGTATGCCTCGGGGAACACCTCCCTAGGAATGAGTTCCAAAGCCTCGCTGTTCGTTGGATGAACGAGTCTTTGGAAAGTGATGTTCTGCAGGTCTCCAAAGTGACCACGAAGGGGTGTGGATGACTGAACTTGACGGGTTAGTCTCGAAGAGACTGCCAAAGCAGGAACGATTGTTGATATTTCAGAAGAGCATCGCCATGAAAATATCTATAAATAGAGACAAATCGCCAACTTTTCTACGGTGTTCCAGACAAGTGAGCGAGTTTGTAAGCGAGGCATCACCGACGAGCCGAATTGCCCTTTTGGACAGAATCCAATAGCCTCAGGATATGTTTAGGTGCCGCGCTCCAAATATGGGAACAGTAGTCCAGGACAGGTCGGATCTGTGCCTTATAGATCATAAGCAGCTGAGTGGGGGTGAAATAGCTTTTGGCACGAAACAAAAACCAAGTTTTGGGATGCACTTTTGGCAATGGACCTCACGTGATTTTCCCAGGAAAGGTTATTGCTGATAGTAATACCAAGCATCGATATGGATGACTTCAGTGGTATGGTTACTCCTGACAAAGTTATGTTAGGCACAGTGAGATCGGCTTTTCTAGAGAAAAGACATGCTTGTGTTTTGTTTGCATTGAATTCTACCAAGCTATTAGATCCCCACTCGAGAATTGTTGCTAAGTCCATATTTATATTATTAACATTCCTTCCTCGTTCATTTCTGGTTTCACGGGCTGATATAGGGGCCCTGGAAGAGAAAGCGGTATGGAGGGTACTATCATCGCAAAGCTGTGTACTGGACATGAAGTTGCTTTCAACAGGTCGTTGATGTGAAGTAGAAATAGTGTTGGTGCGAGAATAGATCCTTGCGGAACACCAGCATTTATGAGTAGAGTGTCAGATGAAACTCCATCGACCACTACATGGAGAGACCTGTTTAAGAGAAAACTAGCAAGCAGAGAACACAGCTGAGGGCAAGCTCATAAGACGGAAGCTTGGCGAGGAGTCCCTGGTGCCAAACTCGATCGAACGCCTTGGAGATATCTAATGCCACAGCCAAAGTTTCTCCATACTTTCAATAGATAGCTGCCATATATGTGAGACGTAAGCGAGCAGGTCACCAGTTGATCTCTGATGGCGGAAGCCATATTGCCTATCGTTGACAATTCCTGAGTCTTCCAGATATTTCATATGAGCTCGATGTTGATGGCTTTTTCCATGACCTTTGAAATAATAGATAGCAGTGCGATAGGTCAGTAGTTGCTAGGTAGGGCCTTTTGCCTTTTTAGGGACTGGCTGTACTCTGCAATTTTCCAAGTGGACGGAAATACCCCAAATTCAGAGTGGTTGAACAACTTGCAAAATAGGTGTTAGTTCGAAAGGCTACATTCTTGAGAACAATCGGCGGGATTCCGTCAGATCCACAGGCTTTGTTGGTGTTGAGACCCAGCAAAATCTTCTTGATATTACGTTGGCGAAGGATCTCGGGCATGTGACTGTCAATAGGTGTAATGTTCGGGGGTTGTTTTCCCGATGAATCCAGAGTGGAATTTCCAGCAAATAGGTGCGCAAAGATATTGGCTTTTGTAAATGATCATCCGTAACTTATTGCATACGTTATTGATATGAGTGTCTCATTGGAGATCTATTATTATTCCCACATGCTTGACTTTAGTTTCAGGCAGGAAAATATGTTGTTGCTCCATTATATCAAATGTGAAACTCTGAAATGATGATAAATTTGACCGATTGCAGCTGAAGGGTATTTAATATGTTTTTTCCAAATTAACTGTTTGTGTTCCAAACAGTTTTTTATCAAAGAAAAATCAGTTTCCACAATTTCCTTTAGTTTTTGCCATGAACTTGTCTCATAATGAATTACAGTGTCGTCGGCAAATCCTAGAATTTGTCCACGGCTCCTAATAGAGAACATTCCATTTTCATATATGGAGCACATAACAGTTCCTTGAGGTACGCCATACTCGTTTTTTCTGCCATCACCATATATATATATATATATATATATACATTTTATATATATATTTATATATATATATAAAATAAATTTAGAAATAACGACTGAAAATTGGTATGAACAGTGGGGAATAACGGGATCTTCAGTCAGCACAAGTGTTGAACTATGAAAAACTCTTTAATACGTTGGACCGAGCTTTCTTCAATTTTAAACTTCTTCAGGGTCCTAAAATATGTGAATTACATTATTGAGGAAAAAAATACCTAAAATGAAGGAAGTACTTACAGTAATCTGAGTGGTTGATCAATGAACATTAACTTAAAAAAAAAATTTAAAATTTTGTAAATATTTGTCGGAATGGTGTTATATCTTTTGACGTTTCGAGTGACATTGAAGGATTTGAAATGACAACCTATGATTAATCGTCAGAAGAATATAAAATATGTAGTGAGTGTGTTCATTTTTTCTATTATATTCTTTGAGAGTCATCATATTAATTCATTTGTAAAAAAATAACTGTAGATTTTGTGAGATTTCGAAATCTTTTTTTTGTTCATATTCTGATTGATTTGTTCATTCCAATCATTTCGAAAAATAATCTTTCAGATAAAAAATTTCTGAATGTAAAACTTGTGCTTCCTCGAATGATATTTTTATGGCCTGTTTCAATAGCATGTTGAGCTAATGCACATGATTTCTTGTTGAGTCTTATATCACTTCTGTGAGAGATAATACGATTATTTAATGTTCTTGAACTTTTACCAATATAGTTCAAATCACAGATTTCTTCAAATCTGGTGTGGATTTTAACCCCTCGTATTTAAATTCCGATAGTTTTGATATTTTTTGTAAAATTTTTCATGTCACTTCCACTCTTGAATAATTTAATTATATTTGGGTGATAGAATTCCCATATTAGGAATTGAAAAATAAATTATCCGTTCATTGTTATTTTCTAACTTTTGATTATTTGTGTCATCATTATTAATTTGTCTATCAGAGTTGGTGTTGAAAAATAACTTTTGTTAAGAAGTTTTTGGGTAAGAATTATCTCGTAAAATATTTCTGAGAATTTTAAAATTTTTGTTTTTTAATGAAGGATGAACCAACATCTCGATTCTTTTTCATACAAAGAATCAAATTAATTTTCATTCTTTTGAGTGAAGGAATGATAGTTTATATATCTTTTCAGAGTTTGTTGGTTTTATGTACCAATCTTTGATTAGTGAATTGTTTCTACGAATTATTCTAGTATATAAAACGGAATACTTTTATTTTTTCTAATTCAATTGTAAAATTTTAAATTTTTATTGTAGTTATTTTACTTTTCTCAAAATTTCCATCGAATTTATCCATGGGTACTGCACAAATAATATCATCTACAATTTTTTTTTTTTTTAAAGGAACTCAAACCTAAATTGGTATATTTCTTCGAAAAGGTCATCCATTTTCTACGAAGCAATGATTGGTGAGATGGTAGCCCCATAGGTGTTCCAAGAATTTGTTTGTAGAAATTCCTCTTGAACGAAAGAAACTAGGGTTCGAATATGAATTGAATGATTTCTAAAATTTTGTTTGTGAAAATTACAGATTCTTCTACTTTACTCCATCTTTAGTTATACTTTTGAACACTAATTATCGGTATTTAAAAATTGAATGAGGAAACAACATCTAGGCTTATCAAACATAGCTTTGTGGAAGTTGTTTTTTGTTGATGAATTTTGAAAACTCGAAATAATCTTTAACATAAAAATTATTTTCGAAGTCATATGCATCTGTAAGGATGTCTGTGAATAATTTAGGGTATTTTGCTATTGGGTGCATCAATAGATGAAATGATAGGGCTGAGTTTTTGATTGGTTTATGACTTTTAGGTAAAAACCCTATTATTTTGGGGATTCAGAACCGTATATCATACATTTTTTTTTCTTTTTTCTTCAGTGATCATTTTTTTTATTTTTTAATTCTGAAATACATTTATTTGCTTTTTTTTTCAATGATTGTGGTAGGATCCCCCATTTAATTTGGTGAAAGAGTTTTTTCATCAAGGAAATCATGAGGATTTTTTTTATATATTCAGTTTTTTCTGAAATGACTGTTACATTACCTTTTTTCTGATTTTGTTAAAAAAAAAGATTAGGGTGGTTTTGAAAAATTCTTTTGTTTTTTTTTTATAAAGAGAGTTGAGTGTTGTTTAATTTTTTTGGTTTTTTGAAAAAAGTAACCATATTTGTTATTTTTCCTGAAAATATCTTTTTTTTTTTATTATTGAATCCACTTATTAGTGATTCGATATCAGACAAAAGTTTTGAAATCGATACTTCTCTTTGTAGTAGGAGGTGAACTGAATTTGAACCCCAAAGCAAGAAAATTCAATATCATTTGGTATAATCATATCAGTCAAATTTTTGAGCCAAGTGCTCTTTGTTTTGATATCATTCTTGAAAGAAAATTTTATTTATATTGTTGATTTTTTTTTATTTCTTTTATCTCTTGAATATTTTATTGTAGGAAATCGTTTGTCTTTTCTGTTTAATTTATCCAGATATCATTAGGTAGTTTTGTTATGAGAAGTTAGAAAGTTTCATATATTTCTGATTTGAGGTCATTATGTAGTATTTTGATTTCTAAATTTAACATTTTCTTGTTAATTTTTCATTGAATTCATGAATTTTGTGTAAACTCTTACCATTATTTGTGTCAATTAGGATGTTCAAATCCTTGATATTATTCATAATGTGTGGAGGTATACACCATTACGTCTACATTCTAGTGAGAACATTCTTCTATTTCTGTAAGCAGCCAGTTTCTTGTTGATGTTGCACCATTCCTTCATTTTGAGAGACTTCGGACCGTTCGTGATCTCCGAATGTCTTTCATGAAACCCCATGGTAGATAGATAACTTTAGAAATAACGACTGAAAATTGGTATGAACAGTGGGAATTAACGGGGATCTTCAGTAAGCACAAGTGTTGAACTATGAAAAAACTCTTTAATACGTTTTTTTTTTACGTTAATGTTCATTCATCAACCACTCAGATAACTGTAAGTACTTCCTTCATTTTGAGTATTTTCTTTCTCAATAATGTAATTTACATATTTTAGGACCCTGAAGAAGTTTCAAAATTGAAACGAAAGCTCGGTCCAACGTATTAAAGAGTTTTTCATAGTTCAACACTTGTGCTGACTGAAGATCTCCGTTATTCCGTTGGTTCATCCTTCATTAAAAAACAAAAATTTTAGAATTCCTCAGAAATATTTAACTGATAAATTCTTTCCCAGAAAACTCTTTAACAGAATTCTTTTCTATACCAACTCTGATAGACAAATTAATAATGATGACACAAATAATCAAAATTCAGAAAATAACAATGAAAGGATAATTTATTTTTTAATTCCTAATATAGGAATTCTATCATCAAATATAATTAAATTATTCAAGGATGGAAGTAACATAAAAATTTCACAAAAAACTATCAAGACTATTGGAAATTTAAAAACGAGGTTGAAAGATCCCACACCAGATTTGAAGAAATCAAATGTTGTCTACAGCATACCATGTAACAACTGTGATTTGAACTATATTGGTACAAGTTCAAGAACTTCAAATAATCGTATTATCTCTCACAGAAGTGATATAAGACTCAACAAGAAATCATGTGCATTAGCTCAACATGCTATTGAAACAGGCCATAAAATATCATCTCGAGGAAGCACAAGTTTTACATTCAGAAAAAAAATTTCTCAAAAAGATTATTTCTTGAAATGATTGAAATTGATAAATCCAATCAAAATATGAACATAAAAACAGATATCGAAAATCCTAGCAAAATCTACAATTATCTTTCACAAATGAATTAAAACTGATGACTCTCACAGAATATAATAAAAAAAAAATTAACAAACCCACTACATATTTTATATTCTTCTGACGATTAATCATAGGTTATCATTTCAAATCCTCCAATATCACTCGAAACGTTAAAGATATAACACCATTCCGACAAATATTTACATATTTTACGTTTTTTTTTTTAAGTTAATGTTCATTTATCAACCACTCAGATTACTGTAAGTACTTCCTTCATTTTAAGTATTTTTTTTCTCAATAATGTAATTTACATAATTTAGGACCCTGAAGAAGTTTCAAAATTGAAACGAAAGCTCGGTCCAACGTATTAAAGAGTTTTTCATAGTTCAACACTTGTCCTGACTGAAGATCCCTGTTATTTCCATATATATATATATATATATATATATATACATATATATATATATATACATATATATATATATATATATATATATATATATATATATATATATATATATAGTGAAGTGGGGAATTGTTGTCCGTGAGAAATTATGAAAAAGGAAATTGTGGCATAATGGACATATTTAAATTAAAGAAAAAAAGCATCCTCCAGCGAGACTCGAACTCGCAACCCTAAGCTTGCCGGACCGATGCTCTACCAATTGAGCTATGAAGGCTATACGAAATCGACACACACTCGTGAACACGTTACTTCCTACAATTTAATGCGATGTTGGGAAAATGAAATAGAAAAATCAAACGTACTTATCAGTGGCCGTCGAGACCCGGTACCTATTCACCCAAACATCATCTTCGAAGCGACGATTTCAGTAGAAGATCCAGGAAGATGATCTCCAACCACTGATAAGATTTTAGCCAAATATAAGTTGTGAAGTGGGGAATTGTTGTCCGTGAGAAATTATGAAAAAGGAAATTGTGGCATAATGGACATATTTAAATCAAAGAAAAAAAGCATCCTCCAGCGAGACTCGAACTCGCAATCCTAAGCTTGCCGGACATAGAGCATAGCTACCAATTGAGCTATGAAGGCTATACGAAATCGACACACATTCGTGAACACTTCACTTCCTTCAATTCAACGCGATGTTGGGAAAATGAAATAGAAAAATCAAACGTACTTATCAATGGCCGTCGAGACCCGGTACCTATTCACCCAAACATCATCGTCGAAGTGACGATTTCAGTAGAAGATCCAGGAAGATGATCTCCAACCACTGATAAGATTTTAGCCAAATATAGCTCAATTGGTAGAGCATAGGTCCGGCAAGCTTAGGGTTGCGAGTTCAAGTCTCGCTGGAGGATGCTTTTTTTCTTCAACTTGAATATGTCCATTCTGCCACATTTCCTTTTTCAAATTTCTCACGGACAACAATTCCCCCCCACTTCACAACTTATATTTGGCTAAAATCTTATCAGTGGTTGGAGATCATCTTCCTGATCTTCTACTGAAATCGTCACTTCGACGATGATGTTTGGGTGAATAGGTACCGGTCTCGACGGCCACTGATAAGTACGTTTGATTTTTCTATTCTCATTTTCCCAACATCGCATTAAATTGAAGGAAGTAAAGTGTTCACGAATGTGTGTCGATTTCGTATAGCCTTCATAGCTCAATTGGTAGAGCATAGGTCCGGCAAGCCTAGGGTTGCGAGTTCGAGTCTTGCTGGAGGATGCTTTTTTTCTTTAATTTAAATATGTCCATTATGACACAATTTCCTTTTTCATATATATATATATATATATAAATATATATAAATATAAATATATGTATATATATATATATATATATATATATATATATATATATATATATATATATATATATATATTTCAGAACAAAAATTTCTCAATGATTTCATGGGAAATGCCTGGATCCTGAATGTTACGTATCAAAAAAACTATTTCACTCTACATAAATTAATATGCTCGAGAATCACATTTCTAAAATTGGAAATTCACAAGATATTAAACAAGGCAACATCTATCAATATCTCATACACATAAGTTCATAAGTTTCCTGATTCTTCAAGCATCATCAGGAGTAATATTGTTTCAGAACTATACTTTAAATTTTTTCAATGGCTCTGCAAACCTCATCATACATTGCTTATACAGCGTGTTTTGTCACTCCCAAGAGAATGAAGGGCCGCCGGCCAGTAAGAGAAGAAAAATGGTAGTCTAAAAAATAACGCTGAAATTAATATAAATGGTGTTAGTCTGCTAACGCAATTTCTGTTTTTTATATTACGACTTTTACGTTCCACAAAAGGAAAATGAATAATGGCCAAAAAAGTTTCGATGGTCCAATTACACCTTTCTTGATAGACGAGAGACATCGTAGGAAATGATGATTTTTAGCAGCATCGGAGTTGATATGTTTGAATAATTGAATACGGGATTAAGTGACATTGTTGATGTGATTTCCACAAAATAAATTCGAATTGAAAATGGGAGTATTTGGCGGCTCATCATTCTCTAAGAATACATTTTGTTATGCCTGTTCTGTTTTTGGGATAAATGGAACTCGATTAAATTTCAGAGAAGAATGATTGTTAAATATTTTTTTGTGTTTCAATAACGAAAACTCTGATTACTGGTATTGAAATGATGTCTAGGAACAAACTTAGGACATAAAATAAACATATTGTTACGGGAAAAAGAATAGTATGTCCCTGCGTGTTTATCATAAGCCAGATGTTGAAACGGACTTTCCAATGACAAACAAGGATCATCTAGATGTGTGCACGAACTCTTCGAAGATTCTGGAAGACAAGAATGAACATATATGAGGTCGAGGGGTCATTCATTCAGGAAGTAATATTAGCAATTCAATTGAATCAATATTAATTTGGTGCAGTGCGGTACGCGGTACATTTTATTAGTAAACTGAGATTGAGTATTTTATTGTCAGATTGCATTATTGTTTTGAGTTTTTTCGAAGTGTAATAAACGGCCATTGATTTATTCGAGTATTTTCAATGAAAACGGACAATGTGATTGGCACATCCATTGAGAAACCTTCAAATTAAGGGTAAACAAATCCATATGCAGCAGGATCTATAGGATCTAGTGTGTCGACAGATAAGCAACGATTACAAGAAATACAATCGGGTATGAAGTTTTAACATTTTGATGGAAAAATGTTTCATGATGATGCGTGTTGAAATTATGAGAAAGAGTATCATAAGAGTAAACATATCAAAGGATGATTTATATGATTATATCGATTATCACTGAGATACTGCCATGAATACTGACTGATTTTTCAACTCATAAAAAAGTCAAATTATATTTCTTCATCGAATTTCTTCCACACACTTTTTCTCCAGCAAAATGACTCCAGACGAACATGATTCCAAATGATTCTTATCATAATTATATATTAAAAATATATCATAGACAACCATGCTTCGGTAGATTTAATTGAAAGTAAATGAATAATAGTTTGAAAAACTAAAGAACACGCTCTTATAGAAAACCAGACTAAAAAATTTAAAATAAAAAAATATTTTATTCAAGAAAAGCGTAGGGGGCATGGCATTGCCTCGGCCACATTACTGTGATCTGAGATATTTCTTACTTTTACGCCCTAGGGTGTAATGTACTATATAATTATTGATACCATGCACCAACGTTTTAAATGAAATAATTTTTTTCTTATTTTCAATTTTTTAGTCTGGTTTCTATAAAAGCTTGTTTTTTTATTTTCCAAACTATCATTTATTTCTATTTTTTCATGTGGTTTATTCCATAAAGCGTGTTTTCTTAGCTTTTAAACCAGTATTATTCATTTTAACAAATAAAGAAACGGAATAATCTATCAAATTAGGTGATCATAATTTCCGACCCCTAAACTCGCACATACCAATTTTGAATAGAATCAGACCATAATCACAAAACTCGGCCGCCATTTTAAAGCCGATCTTGAATTTCAATTTTCACAAAAGAATCTGATATTCGACTCCAAAACCCCACATACCAATTTTGAATAGATCCAGACCATAATCACAAAACTCGGGCCAATTTGAAGCCGACATTTCGAATTTCACGAGAGAATTATAATACTCGACTTCAAACACCCCACATACCAATTTTTTAATAGAATCAGAATATAATCACAAAACCAGCCGTCATTTGAAGCCGCCATCTGAATTTCCAATTTTAATAGAAGAATCATAATATTCGACCCTAAAACCCCCCACATACCAATTCTGAATAGAATCAGACCATAATCACAAAACTCGGCTGCCATTTTGAAGCCGCCATCTCGAATTTTCAATTTTACAGAGGAATCATAATACTCGACCCAAAACCCCCCACATACCAATTTTGATAGAATCAGACCATAATCACAAAAACTCACCCGCCAATTTAAAGCTGTCATCCTGAATTCTTCAATTTTACAAGAGAATCATAATATTCGACTCCAAAACCCCCACATACCAATTTTGAATAATATCAGACCATAATCAAAAACTCGACCATTTTAAAGCCGCCATCTCGAATTTTTTCAATTTTTACAAAATAATCATAATATTCAACCTCAAAAATCCCTACATACCAATTTTGAATAGAATCAGACCATAATCACAAAACTTGTCCACTATTTTGGGCGCCATCTTGAATTTTTTCAATTTCACAGAAAAAATCATAATATTCGACCCCAAAACCCCACATACCAATTTTTGAATAGAATCAGACCATAATCACAAAACTCGCCGCTAATTTGAAGCCGCCATTTGAATTTTCACAGAGAGAATTATGATACTCGACTTCAAAACACCCTACATACCAATTCTTTTTAATAGAATCAGAACATAATCACAAAACTCGGCCGCCATTTTGAAACAGCCATCTCGAATTTTTCAATTTTACAGAGGAATCATAATACTCTGACCCCAAAACCCCCACATACCAATTTTGGATAGAATCAGACCATAATCACAAAACTCACCCGCTAATTTTAAGCTGCCATCTCGAATTTTCCACTTCCACAAGAGAATCATAATATTCGACCCCAAAACTCACATACCAATTTTGAATAATATCAGACTATAATCACAAATTTGGCCACCATTTTAAAGGCCATTCCTGAATTTTCTTTAATTTTTTAGAAAATAATCATAATATTCAACTCCAAAAATCCCCACATACCAATTTTGAATAGAATCAGACCATAATCACAAAACTCTACCACCATTTTGGAGCCGCCATCCTGAATTCTTCAATTTTGACAGAAAAATCATAATCTCCGACCACGAAACCTGATACCAAATTTGAAACGAATCGGACCATAATCACAAAACTCGTACGCCATATTGGAGCCACCATTTTGTTTTTTTTTTTTTCACATAAAAAATTTCTTAATGCATTGTCACCGGAATTATGTACACCTGCCAAATTTCAAATCATTCGGACGTCTGGAAGTGAGTCAAAATCGTGCCCAAAGGAGTCGGTTACAAACAAACATACAAGTGAAGCTAATATAAAGCGTGTAAAATGAAATATTACCACTTTCGAATCGTTTGTGCGCAAATTATTCTCTTCACTTCTCATACCAATAGTTGAAAAGCTATTCTATCTCCTTTTCCTTTTTGTAAGTTTTTTTGAGTCTACACAAGTGTGCTACCTTTCACTCTGAAAAATAGGTGGAACACTCAATAATTTATATTATCAGTGCCTGAGTTGTATGGTATGTTCCTCAATGAAATTTGATTGTGAAATCAAGAAGAAATTCAATTTTCAGGAAATATAATTCGAATTCTCAAGGCTATGAATGATTATAATAAAGTTGTTTTCTGAAATATTTCTGTTCTTTTCTCAGAATAAATTTTTATCTGGTAAATAACATATTCAGTGATCTATGTATTTTCCAGTGATACATGGAGAGACCTCCCAAAACTACTGGCTAGATAATATCCTGACAGGTTGATGAGGATTAGTTTGGCCTCAAGCAGCTAGTGCCTTAGGATATACAGAGCACGTCAAAATTGTGATTCTCAAGAATTTCTTCAATTTTATTTGATAGACATTGCATGTTTATGTGGAAGATAATATTTTTTATGGATTTTGACTGCATCAATATCCATTTTTGTCAATCCGTTTGTCTTATAATCGATTTTTGTAAAACAAAACCCCTTTATTCAAGTACCCGGCCAATAGGGTTGTGTCCATAGCTTTTTCCAGATGATGTTCAGCTATTGTCACTTTGAAAGAAGAATATAAGTCCAAAACATCGAGTTTAACTTGTTGCAGCGCACTTCCGGGAGGAACAACGTTTTTTGACATGTTTTGGGTAACCTTCACAGTCGGGAAAAAAAAATATAATCAGGAAAATCTATCCCGAGTGTAGAAAGGGAAAACAATTAGTTCCCCCCGATAAGGTGCGTTCACCAAATTATTTTTCCTAAAGAAAAATGATTAACTAATAACTTGTCGTTTTTTTGAATTTGCCTATAAAAAAATTTTTTAAAAAAAATTCAAAAGATACTGCTCTATATAGTTTGTGATTGACGTTTCGGGGATTTATTCTGCCCCGTTCTCAAAATCTTCCAAATCTCCGTTTGATTGACATAAGTAAAAAACTAGTAAGAAATTTGGTTGCGTTATATCAACAATTTAGTGACGAATCGAAAAATGTAACAAAAATGGGGGTTGCTTCGTCTAAAAAACCAGAAATCGGTTGTGTATCTCTTTTTGAGACTTCCTGTATATAAATAGTCATAATTTTGGAATGTGCATCATTTTAGAACCTATCGTTAAAAGAAATAGGTCTTTAGCTTGCAGCATGGAAAAAGTTATGGGCTTGCACGCACCCTGGGTCACCCTGTATTTAAAATGTATCCCAATTCTAATTTTTCCCAATATTTCGAATGTTCACCTTCGATTTTTTTTCACTGTGGAATTTTTTTTTCAGTAACAGATTATTTGCAGTATCGTTATTTCAATGTCATTTTTTTAATTCGGGATATCAAGAAAAAATATAATTGGTAATCAGAAAAAATTATAATGCAAAGCTGGCAATAAGAGGCTCGCATTTTTTTTAATGACCATTTTTTTTCGAAGATACCAAGAATCAAGACATACGAACTGATTGGGGAATTTGGGACCGTAACATATTCTAGAATTGATAACAAACTCGCAAACCCATGTTATATTTCCTTTTCGAAACATTCCAGAATAAGGATGGGGAGCAATCTATATCTTATCAAACATGTATTTTTTTTGGGATGGTTTCAAACATTCCTTTACGTCTTTATTACAGTCCACTTCCTTTTTTTTTCAGTTTTCAATTCCTTTCAGAGGTGTTACTCAATGACATACGGGATACATTCGGAAACCATGCATAGCAGGTTCCCAAAAAACTTTTTATAATGATTAAAATTTCCCAAATCGTGCCGAATTGAATCGATTGCGATTAAGCGATTGCAGCGTTTCTTCCTATTAATTACTGCGAAATGACGGATTCCCTTTGAACCAGATACTGTTGTAGAATAAAATCAAATTATAAAAATAATTCCGTTTGATTATGTTGCTCGACTAATTAATTTGTTTCCGAGAATTCATTGATAACTGGAAATACCCTTTTATGTGGGAATTATGTTTTCCATTCTCATTAATTAGCGAGTGGCAGTTCCGAGATTCTGGTAATCGTTTACCAAACATGTTTCAAATTGAAAGAGCTTAAATCGATAGTCAGATCAGAAATTTTCGAATTTAATGGATTGATTATTCAATATTTTCCAATACTATGTATATAGAGTGTATTGTATTTGGCATAGTGAAACCCTTTAACATTTTCCGAAGAGATTTGTACTTCTTTTTATGAAAAGTGGCGACTACTCAATTTCCTGAAACTTTGGTATGTTGTTGTACTCGACCTAGCAACCAAAAGTGTCACACCTAACTCTCAACTGACTTCGTCATTCAATATACAGGGTAGTTAGTGGATAAGTGCTGACAAACTCCAGAAGGTGATTCTGCATGAAAAATAATACTACAGTTTCTATATAACTTTTGTCCGCAAAATTCTTCGTTTTCCGAGATACGAGGTGTTGAATTTTTTTCTTAAAAACTGATTATTTATTTGGTGCTCTGAAGCTGGTCGAAATATGCAAATGGATTTTGGTGAGTTTCAAGAGTTATTGCGCATTTTTTACATGCAATTAAGAATTTTATGTTCATTATTGGCGCGCGTACTGGTAATGATCTCAATTTAAAAAAAAAAAAAATGGTGCGCCACTGGGATATTTCGATTGAAAAATCTTTTTGCATTTCACTTCCAATTTGTCACAAAAAATCTCTTGCCTTTTTTCCGTATGGGGCGCCATTTTTATGCAAAAAAATAAAACATGTTAACGCGTATTTTTCATTACTTTAATACATTATCCAGTAGCGATGCTAGTAAACTACTGTCAACATTCTGATGAATATGAATATTTCAACGAAATGTCAAATTAGCGTGTCTTCATTTCTAGGCTTTCAGTTTGGTATAACATCAATGATAATAAGTAATCAATTTTTATTTTATGCGCGTCAATGATGAACATAAAATTGTCAATTGCATGTCAGAATAGACGGAATAGCTACCTCTCAAAACCCACCAAATTTCATTTGCATATCTCAACAGGTTCCAGAGCAATAAATAAATAGTCAGTTTTCAAGAAAACCTCTAACACCCCGTATCTCGGAAAACGAAGCATTCATTTTTTTATCATGCAAAATCACCCCCTGAAGTTTGTCGCACTTATTCACTAACACCCTGTAGATACAATGTATTGAAGTTCAAAATTGCCCAGTTTTTCGATTTTTCTAAACTAACGAGGTAGATTAAATTTCTCTTGCATACACACGTTTACTACATTTTTTAGTAATATATTGGTATATACGTTTAATTGAAAATATCCAGCATTCCCTCTTGGTTAAAAAGATTACCAAACACGAATATTCCGCTCTGTCAACGATGCAACGGTACCCAACTGACGGCAAAACATATACCCGAGGAATGCCCGCTCAACCAAAATATGAGAATGAAGCATAAAATCCAGGAAATGTAATAGAGGTTCTAAGTTACACCAATTTATATTGTAAAATCATAGAATTTCTAAAAGACACTAAACTTTATAATAAAATATAATTCCTTTGAAGCCACCAGAACTGTAATATCTCAAATGTTATACTTCAGATATCTGTAACAAATGATACTGTAACATAAACCATTGTAGTTAAGACACGTTAATG
This sequence comes from Gonioctena quinquepunctata, assembly GCA_018342105.1. Classification (NCBI taxonomy): domain Eukaryota; kingdom Metazoa; phylum Arthropoda; class Insecta; order Coleoptera; family Chrysomelidae; genus Gonioctena; species Gonioctena quinquepunctata. Next base: position 508,420 of record JAFIRS010000847.1, on the reverse strand, counting down.
AAAATTTAAAAAAATATTTATATTCACAAGGTGATTCACAAATGTATGACGGTTGATTTTTGCAGAATCTCACTTTTTCTACTACGTCATGGAAGCATTTTTTCAAACGGTAGTATTTTGACGAAAAAATATTGCACAGCACACATTTCTGATATAGGGTGTTTCTTAGAGAGAACCACAACATAATTTAAATTGTTTAAGGGTTAATTCAAAACCCTGTACTTATAGATTGATTTTTGGAAAAGGTTAGACCACCAATATATGTGTGACTCTAAGATTCAACACTACAAGCTGATTCATTTGTAGGAAGGTATTCTATTTCAAGAAAAATGCATAAACAATGAATTCCCTGTATTCTAGAATTTCCCACGTCAAATGTAACCATGTTCTCAGTACATGATAATTTCAATAACTTGTTGAAAGGTAAGAATTATCCGATCCTATGACCAGTTTTCGAAATTCAGGGCGTTGAAGTGAAGAATTGCTGATTTCATCAGTTGTTTCATCAAATTGAAAAGCTGGATTGACTTTATGTATATGAGTTCAATATAGTTTTGATTAGATGAACATGAAAATGTACAGCTAAAAATATTTACTGTTATAGGGTGATTAACGAATGAATCACAATAGGTTTCTGCGAACTCTTGAACAATTTTGAGGCTACAAAAATTCGCTGTGATTACTTTTCATACAGGTGTACCATACAACCAACCACTAAAAATAATTATGCTTTGAAATTATTAAAACGAGAACTGGCATTTCTTCAGTGGCTTTTGAGTACTTTATAACATATTAGGTCTGCACCACCGAAAGATTTTAAAACATACAGGGTGATTCAATTGATTTATAATTACCCACAAAATGGAATATATCTATCGGTATACACATCTTTGTCCGATATAATTGACAAGTTCCTATACACGGGGCAACAAAGATGATAATTATCAATTTTCATAATCATAATTCGAATACTGGAGACCTATTCCGTACAGGCGGGTATTTCAGAATATACGTGAAGAGCTAGTTATATGGAATATTAGAAATCATTGATCTTCTAATAGTTATTACCTTGCTTATTACTAAATAAATGTACTATTTCCAGCAAAAACAAATAATTCAGGATGATCCATACAGGTTAGTATCAAACCATAGGTAGAAACGTATATTACAATAACTATCAGAAAAATTAACAGAACAGTTGAACTCATTTTCACACCACCACAGAGGATGTGGTTCTGGTGCATTTTTTAATAGTGGTTTTCTAAGTAATTGTTGTTGTGTACATCCCACAAGGTTTGACAGCAATCAAACCTAGGGTGAGTTCCGTTTTAATCATTTCAAAGCATTATTATTTTTGGTGGTTGGCTGTTTGGCTCACCCTGTATGAAAAGTCACCATAGCGAAATATTTCTGCATTGAAATTGTGAACTGGTAGAAATTAACTTGGTGAAATAATTTCCCTGTCGCGCAACTGTAGAATTATTGAGTGTTCTAGAAACCTATTGTGATTTATTTTCGAATCACCCTGTAACAGTAAATATTTTTAGCTGTACCTTTTCATGTTCATCTCACCAAAACTTATATTAAACTTATTTATGCAACATAAAGTCTATCCAGCTTTTCAATTTGTAGAATAAAACTGATAAAATCAGCAACTCTTCACTTTTACGCCCTATATCTCCATCATGGGGTCGGATGTAAAATTCATGCCTCTCAACACGTTATTAGAATATTATGAACTGAGAGAATGGTTACATTTTTCTAAAATAGAATACCTTCCGACAAATAAACCAGCTTGTACATTTTGAAGCTTGAAAATTATGTTGTGGTTCTCGCTATGAGAAATGTGTACTGTGCAATATGTTCTCTTCAAAATACTATATTGATGAATACCTTTTGAAAATATGCTTCCCTGACGTCACAGTAGATAAAGTGAGATTTTGCGAATAACTACCGTCGATCAGTTGTGAATCACCCTGTGAGTATACATATTTTTTGATGTACGTATTCACTAATGTATTACTGAAACGTATGTGTACAATAGAAATTCAATCTAGCTTGTAAGTTAAAAGATAATCTGAAAAACTGTCAATTTTCAACTTTACCACCCCGTGTCTAGAAAACTCTTTGTATGATTGATAGGCTAAGAGCGGGCTGCAGAAAACCTGGCCAATCGAGTAACATAATGAAATGTTTTTAAAATGTTAGTACTCACAGCAAACATAAGAAAAATCATTGACTGCCTGGGCAAAATGGCGCATAAGTTTTCTATGGCCTTTTTTCGGAAAAAGCAACCGTAGCAACAGATTGGTTATAGTTTCAACAGAAATTAACTTCCGAGTGCTCGAGTGGTCTGAGGTGCTGGTTCATGAATGAAGCGTGGGTAAGCGTGGGCAGCTAGGGCAGCTTTTTTTTTCTTTTTTCTTTCGAAGTTGAAAATTGATTTGTTTGGGGCGAATATTCGTTCAGAACGAAACATTTCTCTGTCTGAGAGCTGGCTGCAGAAAACCTGGCTGATCGAGTAACAGAATGAAATGTTTTCACAAATATTTATGTAATTTCACATATGTATGTGTTTGGTTCAAATCTTGTTAGTAAATTTCAACCTACTTCTAGTTGTCCGAATAACGTTAAATTTGGCAGGTGTTCATGCATTATGGAATTTTTTAATAAAAAAATGGCGGCTCCAATATGGCGGACGAGTTTTATGATTATTGTTCGATTCTATTCAAAATTAGTATGTGGGGATTTTTGGGATCGGATATCAGTCGAAATTCATGTGGCGATGTGGTATTGCCCGATTCCATTCAAAATTGGTATATAGGTTTTTTGTTGGGTGCAGATTATACATTTTCGTCTGAATTCAATAAAATGACGTATTTCATAAATGAGAAAAAAAACTGCTGAAAAAAATTAAGACAAGCTTTTATACAAAAATGAAGAAACATATTTCTCTAATTGTTTGACCTAGGTTATTCTGTCATTCCAAATTTTGCCGCGCAAAAATACCTATTTTATATTCGCGGCAAGCTTCTGAATCTGTTACTCACAGAATAATCTAGGTCAAACAAGTAAAGAAATTATTTTTTCTTTTTGGTGCATTTGTATGAGAGCCTGTCTTGATTTTTTTCTGAATAATTTTTATTTAATTATTTCAAGTCATTCATGAAATCCGTCATTCTATTGAATTCTGACGAAAATTGATGAACCCAAAAAATCCACATACCAATTTTGAAGGGAATCCGATCAAGATAATAACACACGTCGTCTTCTTGGTGTCGCCATCTTGATTTCATGAATTTCGACTGAAAAATCATGATATGCGACTCCAAAAACCTCCACACAGCAATTTTGAATGGAATCGGACTATAATAACAAAATTTGTCGCATTTTAGAGCCGTCATCTTGAATTCGTAGATTCTGACCAAAAAATCATAAACTTTGTCCCCAAAAACCCCCACATACACATTTCTATTGGAATAGGGCTATAACCACAAATCTCATCGCCATATTGGAGCCGCCAATTTGAATTCATGAATTCTGGCAGAGAAATTATGGTGTCAAGCCCCAAAAACCCCCACATACTAATTTTGAATAGAATGGAACTATAATCACAAAGCTCGTCCACCATATTGGAGCCGCAATTCAGTTTTTTCTTTGGCAAAAATTCCGTAATGGATTGTCACCGGAATAATGAACACCTGCCAAATTTCACGGTAATCGGACAACTGCAAGTAGGTCAAAATTCACTTGCAAAATTTTAACCAAACATACATATTGAAATTAAATGAAAACCTTTCATGGTGTTACTCAATTGGTTTTCTGCAACCAGCTCTCAGACATGAGAAATGATTTGTTTTGGGACGAATATTCGACTGAAACAAATCATTTTTCAATTTAGAAAGAAAAAATAAAAAAAAAAGTGCTCGAACTGGGGTTTGAACTCACGCTCACCCACGCTACTTTTCGTGAACCAGCATTTCAGACCGCTGGACCACTCGGAAGTTGATTCGTGTTGAAACTATAACCAATCTGTTGTTACATTAGTATGGTTGCTTTTTCCGAAAAAAGGCGATACAAAACTTATGAATTACTTTTGCCCAGGCAGTCAATGATTTTTCTTATGTTTGCTGTGAATACTAACATTTCAGAAACATTTCATGCTGGTACTCGTTTGGCCAGGTTTTCTGCAGTCCCCTCTTGAACTTTGAGTTGGGCCCACTGATACTTTTGGTTAATTTGACCGGTCGCTACTTCACATGGAGGAAGTGCAGGCTCCTTTGTTCATTATCTCCTCCATAACTTGGTTTCTTTCCAATGGAGGCATCTCTGTGATTTTGGAGGTGTTCATAAATCTCACTTTCTGATCCACATCCAAGTCAGTCATCGGTTCAGCAGATGAACCAACGTTTTCAACGTGAGATCCGCTAGGATTAGTCCTTTAACGTAGAATCAAGAAGAACACATTTTTAAGGATACACTACTCTACGGTCTGTTCGTGATGATAGTTGAGGAAAGTACTGAGTGGTAGAGCTGAATGGCGAAAATGTTCAACTAATTTACTTTCCAGAATATTAGTGGTCAATGACAATGTACAAGTGAATAAAGCCCCTTTATTGAATTATTCAAGAAGCTGCCGCTCCGAATACTCCACGTGTTATTGACCATATTGAAGGCGTTGCTTTGCCAGCGAGTCAGTTCATTGAGAATGAGTTCATTAAGTTCAAGTCAAGTTGAAACAAAGTTCAGAGTACAGTACAGGGCGCGGTGCATTTTAGCGGTAAACTTGAATTGAGTTATTTGATTACAAAAGTTTATTTTTATTGTTTTGTGAAGTGTAGAACAAAAACAAATTGATTCAGTATTTTAATAGCACATTAGAAATCATTAAAAATCAAAAGTCTCATTCCTCAAGACAGCTGACTACAAATACCTATACAACAGATGTATGTTGGTCGAATATCATAAAAACAAGTACTTCCCCGGCTAATGCACCCGAAGGACGTTGAATTAGATCAGATGGGTATTCGTGCAAAGGCCACAAGGTTACTTTGCAAATTTTTGTTGCGAAATGGATTAATATAACCACTTCACTAAGGCTGATCACCTGTAGACCGGTTTCTGGGGATCATCTATCCCACGTCAGTACAGGATAGGTCAAGCACACACATGATTAATGTCCGCATACCCGAACGAAACAATTAAAATCCACCCATTTCTTAGCATTGGTTGGGATTGCATTAACAGAATGGAAAACACCATTAGCTAACGCCATCTCACCTCAACTACTGCAATCAGTATATTACCAACCTAGTCATGTCATCCTGAGTCTCAGGATATAAATCTGCAAAAAGAGACAAAAGTCCGTAACATACCGGCGGTCGCCACTCACGTTGCTGAGAAATGTTGGTAGCAACCGTACGGCGCGCATCACTTTCAACATTGCACGGGTGTTCACATGAAGATTCACTCAAATTGCGCTACTTCTTAGGTTACATCGCTATAAAAGTAGCTCTGTCTGAAAGTACTTTTTATATAGACTGTCAGAATGTATTCAACTAACTGCCTCATGACTGACTCATATATTGTTCCAAATTTCATTTCAGGGGAGTAGCACGGATTATTGGATGATAAGATCAAAACACAAAAAACCTGAATGGACTGGTCAGATAGAAACATATCGAGATAGCTATCAGAGCGGTTGGTAGTCTCATAGTTTCTTATGGGTTTTGCTTGGCAGTAACCACTCTACTACAAAAAACCGCTATGTAGCTTTACTGGGGAACCAATTTATAAGCGATGAATAACCTGCAATTGGAGTCACTTGCAGACATTTCAAAAGATGGGAGACTGATCCTGAGAAAATATTGGATTTAAATTTGAATTCTCAGAAACTCAAAAACTACTACTATCCACAAGTTTTGAATAATCGAATGAAGTAAAAAGAAAAATCAAAAACGGAATACGGAAAAAAAAACATTCGGTCAGCATAGAATGCATCATACAGAACGTTCAAACTAAAATAATGGAATCAGCACAGAATACATCATCCAAAAAGTACAGCGCAAATGATTATTCTACCTTTTAGGAGGCGGAAAAGAGATACATCAAAAATCGATTGGAGTGACCTGTAGAAGACCTGAGAAAATATTGTACAATTACATCAGGCGGTAGTCTCCAGAGCTGACAGATACCCCTCAAAGCGGGGGACCTTCCAGAGCCGACATTTTCAAAAAGGCGGCCATTTTTTTTTATATTCATGGTTGGGCCCCAAAATGGCTTCTCCAAACCAAACTGGCCTATAGAGACAATTCTTAAATTCAGCCAACGACAGCGATATTTTTCTATATATGGTTGGACCCTCAATGGGATTTCTACAAAATATCAAGACGTCTTATACCTCAGTGACAGTGACAGATGGGGCCCTCATAACATATATTCTGATATTCTCAACTTGAGGCACCCATTTTCTTCCTATTTATGGCTCGTACGACAGCCTCTTAGATCCCGGTATTAGTCTCCAGAGACTGCTCGATATCCCAGGGGGGTCCCATAGTGAACATTGTTGAAACTACGTCTGCAATAATATTTCCATACAAAATCGATCGTTTATGACCCCTGTCAACCTTCAGTCTATCTTTCAATGCATAATTGAGATATATGCAACTGAAAATACACCGAAATCGATCATCAAATGGTCGATTTAGCTTCTACATCAACAACAACAGCCTCAGGCATCTCAGATCTCAGTGACGGTCTCCCAAGACCGTTGAACCCCCAAGCGGGACTCCCAGTACGGATATCTTAATAGTTTCAACCTATTTGGTCCCAATAGCCCCCATAATATCCCCAGGCAACTCAGACTCGAGTGGCAACCCCTAGAGACCGTGAACTTCCCAGAGCAGACATTGTCAACTATCACTACAACCGCCATATGTTTTTTCCTATGAGTGATTGGGCCCCATTACCGCCCCCATAATGTCACCAGGTGTCTCAGACCTCAGTCGCAGTCTCCAGAGTCTGGCACTTGATGGTATTTTCCAGTAGATCACAGAAATATTTAATTTGTCCATACATAAATAGAAATTATATTTCCCAAAACGTTTTTTCAGCTTTCTTTTCCAATGCCCTTTCTGTATACTTCTAATAATCAGAAATACCCACTTTGATTAATTGGATATCTTCTCATAACTCGCAGTCCGAAGCTTCTGCTGCTCGCAGAAAAGGTAGAAATGAAACAAAGAGCTAAATAAATATTTGCCGTGTTGAAAGAATTTTCAGCGGCAGAGAGCGGAATATAAACTAAGTCGCGAGCCCTTTGAGTTTGTCGGACGCAGATACAACATGAAAGAAATGGCAGAAAAACGCCAACGACACACAGTAATGAAGAATGCCCGGTTTAATGATGCTTGCTTTGTTAGTTGAGGGGCAATTTTATATGGATTTTAAGTGCACGCAATTTCATTCTTCCTCTTCATTCCCGGTTTCCACATTGCCTTTTTGTCTCCTGCTGAGCTCTTAATTTCAGTTGGTGATAATAGCTGCGAGATGGTGGAAGTATATTCTGCATTTAATTATGGACACTATTGAAAATTTCGGGGGCTAGAATTTGATATAACGAACGATATTTTCAGTGTTTTTCAATGAAAAGGGTACCAAATATGGGCCTTACTCTCTATTATACGCGCTTTCAGTTGCAACGTCAGAGTGGGTCGTGTGATTTCTAATGAATTCACAATTTGCTGCTTTTATTTGGGGTTTTTTCTTTCGTGTCAATCAGCTTTATTTGTCAGGATTTTTATATTTAAAGACTTCAAAGTTGGCTTATATAAATAATCAGAAGTCATTATTTTCCGAAGTGATACTGACTGTGGAACCCAAGTAAGTACTGTGATACCTTCACGGAATTCTATAGTTAATCTATCCAAAAGGAAACCAACTTTATTATTTTTTTTTTCATTTGGGCCAGATTACATAAAAACAATGGGAAGCGTTCATGGATATTGAATCTCTCTTCAACTTTGATCGTAGAGTTCGAAGTTCACACAGAAATATAAATCTCTTTTCTGTTTCTAATTAAAAAATTTACCATTTTTGCCGACACACTACGTTGGCTTGATTGGTGGCATGACAATTAGCAATTTGCATATTTTCCAAAAAAAATATATGTTATTCTACATCGTATATCATTCATTTCTGTGCAATTGGGGAGATCCATCACGAATATTTCACTCAGTAATAAATTAAAACATGAACTGGGATTCAAATTTACATGTAAACGCGCCTATCTTGTGACGTCAGATAGTTCCTGTTATTTTATTGTTGTCATTGAGAATATTAGAGTATATTAGTATCAGGCTCTTCGACATCGCCCTAAACGTTCTGGATATTCAATTTGCTTGAGTTTGTGATATAATGGAAGGCAAAACCAAAGGATTTCACAAATATTACATTGTTTTTGTTGGTTATTTTAGTTATTTGGTAGCAAGAAATTACTTCTGACTGAACTTCAGAATATATATTATTCAATCTGACATTAACAATTGTCAACATTTATACATCTACATATAATACAATGTGTTCATAAAATATGTATAACAAACTGCAAATATAACGTTGCTAAATTCTATCCAACACCCCATCTCAACGTGGATTGCCTTATAATGCCTAAAGTTTTCAAATGCTTAGTTAGAGTAGGACTGCTAAGGGATTTCGTGAAAATATCTGCAATCATGTCTTGCGTTGGTATATAAAGAACTTCTATTTCCTTCCGATTGAAAACTTCTCTGATATAATGGTAACGAATGTCTATATGTTTCGTGCGAGAGTGGTGAACAGGATTATGAATCAACTTTTGTGCTCCCTGATTATCGCAGTAGAGTATTGTTGCAACAATCAAATCGTCAACATATACTGCAATTATCAGAATAGTGCCATGTTGTTTCAAAATATATACGCATTTATCGCTTCCCAAAGGTTTCAGTCCTATGACAGTTTGAAGATAGTGGTCTAGTTTCTTGTACCATTGTCTTCGCGACTGTTTCAAACCATAGAGGGATTTGTTCAAATGATAAACCTTCTCCTCTGAACCTGGTTGTATGAATAATTCAGCTTGATACATGAAAATATCTTCTTCAAGCTCTCCATTGATATATGCCTTAACAATATCCATTTGATACAGGGTAAGTTTCAACTCGACTGACAAAGAAAGAAGTATTCTTATAGAGCTCTGTCGTGTCACTGGTGAACTCGTTTCATGAAAATCCACCCCCGGCTGCTGTGCGTACCCTTTTGCAACTAGACGTGCTTTTCTGCGCTCTATAGTTCCATCTGCTTTATATTTTGTTCTCAAAACCCATTTGCATCCTATAATTTTCCGATTTTCAGGTTTTTCAACTAAAGTCCATGCTCTACTTTTTACCAGGGCCTGAAATTCCTCATTCATCGCATTTTTCCATTCTCTGGAGTTTTCCCCATTCAGAGCTTCTTCGAGAGTAGGATTATCTATTTCTTCGGATATCATTTTTACTTCTTCCATATTTTTAACCATATTATATATTTTCCTTGGCCTGCCTTTCGAACCATCTCTCAATATCTTCGGTCTACCTTGTCCTCTCTTTACAGATGTTTCTGGCCTATTAATTTCTATTTCTTCTGATACTTCTATATCATCGATGTTTTCGTTATCTTTTTATTCGCTGTTTTCTCCTTGATCATGAGTATCATCTTTTTGTACTATTTCTTCAGAATATGTCTGCTTTGCTTTCAGGATGTCGAAGAATATGGAATTATTCATTTCTCCTTTTTCTTCTTCTTCTTCATCTTTTATCATTCCGGTTTCAATGAATTTAACATCTCTACTAACTATGACTTTCTTGTCTTCCGGATCCCACGAACGATTGGCCTTTGATTCTGTTGAATATCCTATGAATATGCATTTCTTTGATCTTGGTTCAAATTTCGTTTTCGGAGATTTAATCAATGTAAATGCTTTAGAGCCGAAAATTTTGAAGTGGACTACAACTGGCTTTCTCTTATTCCAAATTTCATAAGGTGTGATGCTATTTTCCAAACTTCGAGTGGGGCATCGATTTCTGATATACGCTGCAGTTGATACAGCTTCTGCCCAGAAATTTTTCGATAATTTCGATTGTTCTAGTATGCATCGAGCCATTTCAACTAGGGTACGGTTTATTCGCTCAGCTACACCGTTTTGCTGAGGCGTGTAAACTATGGAATATTCTCTTTTTATTCCATTTTCTTTCAAAAATTTTCCGAGCGCTCTTCCACAGTACTCCAAACCATTATCTGTTCTCAAGGTTTTTATTTTTCTCCCAGTCTCTGTTTCTGCATAATTTTTGAATTTTAAAAATGCTTCTTTACCTCATCTTTTGACTTCAGAAAATATACCTGTACCATTCTGGATTTATCATCTATAAAAGTGACAAAATACCGTGCACCCCCCAAAGACAGATTTTTCATAGGGCCACAGATGTCAGAGTGTATCAGATCTAATACACCTTCCGTTTTTGAGTACGATGTAGGAAATGGACACGTTACTTGCTTACTTTTGATGCAAATTTCGCATTCATTCAAGTTTTCCGAAGGATTGAATTCTATACCTGCTACCAAGTTTTTCGAATTGATAGTTTTCAATTGCTTTTCGTAGAGGTGGCCAAAACGATAATGCCATTTTTGAATTCCACTGAGGTTCGATGATTCCGCTACAGACACGTTTTCTTCAACTTGCTGAATATGATATAGTTCACCTCTTTTTTCAGCTTTCAAGACAATTTCACCATTTTCGTTGATAATTTCAGCATGATTTTTCAAAAACTTTGTAATCTTTCCTCTAGATGTTGCTTTCGTAATTGAAATTGAATTTGTTTTCAGTTCAGGTACAAATAGAGTGTTTTCCAAATTTATGGTTTTTTTTCCTGATGGTCCATATCTACTGTTATCTTTACAGTTCCCCTTCCAAGAATATTTGTTGTTTTATTGATAGCCAGACAAACCTTTTGATTATTCAGCGTATGAAAATTTGTAAATTTCGATTTGTCATTGCACTTATGTGATGTTGCACCGCTATCTAAGCACCATTCATTTCTTGTATTGTACTCCATCCAATTTTCTTCTGTTATATTTGTACCTTCCGAAATCATGAACAATTCTTCATCTACTTCAGAAATTCCTTCTGCCTTGGATGCTTCGTGTCTTCCATTTTTAACTTTCAATCTACAATCTGAACTTTTATGTCCATATTTACGGCAGTAGTTACATTTGAAAGGAAAAACTTTTTATTTTCTTCATTGCTGTTGCTTTTGTAATTCTTCTTGCTCGTCTGGTCATGATTTCGATTTTGTTTACACCACTTACTAGTGAATTTCGTGTATAGAACTTTTTGTGTTGCCTCTTGTTTGTCGGATTCTTTTCTTGAATTGAATTCGTCAATTAGTTTAATCTTTAACATCTCGGGCTTAGGTAATTCGTCTCTTGTTTCAATCGCACATCGAAAATTTTCATATGTATTGGGAATGGAATATAACATCAATATGGATAGGAGGTCATCTTCAACATTGATTCCTATTTCTTTCAGTTGGTCGACTACATTGAAAAAATTATTCAGATGATCTGTCATAGTATCACCTTCTTTCATTTTTGTGAAAAGCAATTGTTTCAATAACGTTGCTTTCCTGGCCGGTCCCTGAGATTTGTATGTTTGTTTCAATTTTTCCCAGACTTCATTTGATGTGGAACAGTTTTTGATGATACAAAGTTCTGACGATTGCATTGCCAAAATAATGTCAGCTTTCGCTTTTTGATCTATTTTCTTCCAAATTTGTTTCTCTTCTTGGTCCACTGGTTCTTTCAATTCACCATTCAATACGACCAATGATCATTTTTGATTAGGATTGCTTCCATCTGTATACGCCAGGTATCGAAATTTTCTTTACACAATTTTTCGATGTGTGCGAATGTTGATGCCATTGTTAGTGGTATATCAATACAATATATTATTTTGCAACTAGAAATAGCCTGTTGGTTATTTTAGTTATTTGGTAGCAAGAAATTACTTCTGACTGAACTTCAGAATATATATTATTCAATCTGACATTAACAATTGTCAACATTTATACATCTACATATAATAAAATGTGTTCATAAAATATGTATAACAAACTGCAAATATAACGTTGCTAAATTCTATCCAACAGATTCAATGTGCAATAATACGTCCTCTAGTTGTCATTAATGTGAGGTTATCTTTCTCTCTCTCTCTCTCTGTTTAATGGGTTACGCCCGTAGACATATGCCCAGCATCAGCTCCTTGCGGGGAATCCGTCCCCATCCGGCCTCTAACCGGCGTAGACAAGGAGTTTATTGTATGTTGGGATGCCGGTTGTCTTGCTCTAAGCAATACTGCATCCCATATTAATTTATTTCAGGACAATCGCAACATAGAATGTATCATTCACACAGTGTTTTGGGTAGGCCTTGTTACTAACTCCATACGCCACCTAGGAGCAGCACTGTTAATTTGAACGCAACAGCGAATCGTCGAGGACCATCCTCGAATGTGAGGTTATCTACGGTTGTCCGTCCACGATTTGTGACGTGTAGAGAGTCGCAGTTGGGATGGAGGAAATTTCACGAGCAGCGTTGCCAAGTTTCCCAAATATTATAGCCGCGATTTTGATGCTTATTTGAGCATATTTTTTTCCCAATAATGAATGATTGTAGATGATTTTCGACCATGATTTATAGATTAATTTTCAAGACAATTTGCAAAAAATGTCAATTTCCAAATCATGGACTCATTATGAATAGCCAGAAAGCAAATGAGTCTTTGATAAAAGAATAAGTTTCATATATATTGTAAAATCCACTCTAAAAATTTGTAAAATTTGTCGATGTCATCACGTGACAGCAAACGCGCCTTCTATTGGTGTCACGTCAAATTGTCAAACTGTCTAGGTTTGAAGTAAATGTTTTGTTTACCTTCAGTTTTCAGTTCAGTTTTGTGTTTAATGTTGTTAACTTTGTATTCAGATTGAATATTTGAATTTACGGTCGTTTTTGAAAGATTTTTATTGCATCCTTTCGTTTTTTTTTTGTGATCTTGTGTTTGGTTGACCATGGAACCAGGATTTCAAAAGGCTGACAGTGATAATTTCCCAAAAATTGACTCTATTATGATGGCCTTATTTTTTGAAAGTAATCCGGACTTCATAAGTGCCGAAATTGAAGGAATGAACGATAAATATGAATATGGAAATTCTAACTTAAACACAACTATAAACTCACATAAATATGATCCTCACAACAGTAACGATTTGTTACACTGGAAAGAGGTTCCCTTTTCATTATTTAGCACCACTCACGCCGTTTCTTGTCGTGTCTGGGCCCAGAAAAGAACAATTCACTGGGACTACTAGAGGACGTATTATTGCACATTGGAACAATACAATATTTGTGAAATCCTTTGGTTTTGCCTTCCATGATATCACTACAGTCATCCAGCAAGAACAAACACAAACAAATTAAATATCCAGAACGTTTAGAGCGATACCGAAGAGACTGATACTAATATACTCTAATATTCTAAATGACAACTTAATGACAACAATAACACATACGAGTCATCTGACGTCACAAGATGGCCGCAAAGAAACGCGCGCGGTCACATGTAAATTTGAATCCCAGTTCATGTTTTAATTTATTACTGAGTGAAATATTCGTAATGGATTTCACCAATTGTACAGAAATGAGTACGGTGTAGAATAACATATATTTTTTTCGGAAGACATGCAAGTTGCTACAAGTTATGGTTATAGTGGAAACATTAAATATAATAACATCATTTTTGGCAAATCGCGGCTATGACATTAGGGAAACTTGGCAACGCTGCGCTCAAAATTTCCTCCATCCCAACTACGACTGAAAACTGAAGGTGAACAAAACAGCCTCCAAACGTTACGACCATTTGACGTCACACCAATAGAAGGCGTGTTTGCTATCACGTGATGATATCGACAAATTGTACAAATTTTAAGAGTGGATTTTGCAATATATATGAATTATATGAAATTTATTCTTTTATTAAGACTCATTTGCTTTTTGGCTATTCATAATGAGTTCACGATTTGGAAATTGACATTTTATGCAAATTGTCCATTATAGAATCAATGAATAAATTTTGAAATCTACCTTTCCGACTGGCCGCGTTATCTGTTTTTCCGTATTATCCGATATGTGGGTAAGCAGAAAGTCATGTTGAAGATTCAAGTGATCACAGTAAAATATGTATTTAAAATTTGCTTGCTTTTTGTGGACTGTAAAATAACCAAACACTTCACTTGTTCAAGTTACGCTAAACAATAATTTTTAGTAACGAAATCGCAGCGTTGTCCAGTCGGTGTCAACGCCGATTGTTCCGAAAAGCCAGGAAAACAAAAGACACAGTTCCAACTCGCACAGGCTAGCAATCTGAGTAGAGAATCAAATCACAATGTTTGTAAATTTTAAAAACTTTCGACTGGAAACCTACCAACAGTACGGTAAAATTTGAAAACGCATAGAATTTTTTTTTTTTCAGTGAAGTTACAATAAATTATGCAATTTCAAGTCAGACTTGTAAAAATTCTAAAAAAAATTATACATTTTTAATGACTTTAGAGTTGAAAGGGGAAACATTCTCAATTGAATATTGATAGAAAGATTTTTCTGTGAATTGAAAAATCCACGATTAAAATAAAGTTATTTTTTGTAAATGTTTTGTTTTTTTATGTTCTGGTTCTTACGAGAATGGATATCCTGTAATGTTCAGAGAACATCGTGGGAACCAAGGGAAAGAAGGTAGGAGTTGGTGTTCTTCTTAAATTTCTGGAGGTTGTGTGCCTCGGGGAACACCTCCCTAGGCAATGAGTTCCAAAGCCTCGCTGTTCGTTGGATGAACGAGTCTTTGGAAAGTGATGTTCTGCAGGTCTCCAAAGTGACCACGAAGGGGTGTGATGACTGAACTTGACGGGTTAGTCTCGAAGAGACTGCAAAAGCAGGAACGATTGTTGATATTTCAGAAGAGCATCGCCCATGAAAATATCTATAAAATAGAGACAAATCGCCAACTTTTCTACGGTGTTCCAGACAAGTGAGCGAGTTTGTAAGCGAGGCATCACCGACGAGACGAATTGCCCTTTTTTGGACAGAATCCAATAGCCTCAGGATATGTTTAGGTGCCGCGCTCCAAATATGGGAACAGTATTCCAGGACAGGTCGGATCTGTGCCTTATAGATCATAAGCAGCTGAGTGGGGGTGAAATAGCTCTTGGCACGAAACAAAAAACCAAGTTTTTGGGGTGCACTTTTGGCAATGGACCTCATGTGATTTTCCCAGGAAAGGTTATTGCTGATAGTAATACCAAGCATCGATATGGATGACTTCAGTGGTATGGTTACTCCTGACAAAGTTATGTTAGGCACAGTGAGATCGGCTTTTCTAGAGAAAAGACATGCTTGTGTTTTGTTCGCATTGAATTCTACCAAGTTATTAGATCCCCACTCGAGAATTGTTGCTAAGTCCATATTTATATTATTAACATTTCTTCCTCGTTCATTTCTGGTTTCAGGGCTGATATAGGGGCCCTGGAAGAGAAAGCGGTATGGAGGGTACTATCATCGGCAAAGCTGTGTACTGGACATGAAGTTGCTTTCAACAGGTCGTTGATGTAAGTAGAAATAGTGTTGGTGCGAGAATAGATCCTTGCGGAACACCAGCATTCATGAGTAGAGTGTCAGATGAAACTCCATCGACCACTACATGGAGAGACCTGTTTGAGAGAAAACTAGCAAGCAGAGAACACAGCTGAGGGGCAAACCATAAGACGGAAGCTTGGCGAGGAGTCCCTGGTGCCAAACTCGATCGAACGCCTTGGAGATATCTATGCCACAGCTGAAGTTTCTCCATACTTTTCAATAGATAGCTGCCATATATGTGAGACGTAAGCTGAGCAGGTCACCAGTTGATCTCTGATGGCGGAAGCTATATTGCCTATCGTTGACGATTCCTGAGTCTTCCAGATATTTCATGAGCTCGATGTTGATGGCTTTTCCATGACCTTTGAAATAATAGATAGCAGTGCGATAGGTCTGAAGTTGCTGGGTAGGGCCTTTTTGCCTTTTTTAGGGACTGGCTGTACTCTTGCAATTTTCCAATTGGACGGAAATACCCTCAAATTGTAAGAGTGGTTGAACAACTTGCAAAGAACAGGTGTTAGTTCGGGGGCACATTTCTTGAGAACAATCGGCGGGATTCCGTCAGATCCACAGGCTTTGTTGGTGTTGAGACCCAGCAAAATCTTCCTGATAGTACGTTGGCGAAAGGTGATCTCGGGCATGTGACTGTCAATAGGTGTAATGTTCGGGGGTTGTTTTCCCGATGAATCCAGAGTGAGATTTCCAGCAAATAGGTGCGCAAAGATATTGGCTATTTCCTGGGCAGTCGTTGCTTGTGTTCCATCTTCTTTGGTTAGAGGAGGAAATGAGCTGGAAGTGAAGTTTTTTCCCACAGCTTTGGCGAAAGACCAAAATGAACGGGATCCGTTAGGACATTCAGCAAGTTTTGATCTTATTTTGGAATTGTGGGCATCTTTTGAGCATTCTATTGTCTCTTTGCATATGCCTCTAGCCTCGACATATGCTGCTCTGGTATCAGGGCCCGGATTTTTTAGCCATCGATGGTATGCTGCCTGTTTGGAAGCCACAGCTCTAGAGCAGTTTCTGTTAAACCAGGTCTTATCGGATGATGTTCTTCTTTCGGTATTCGGTATGTAGGTTTGCATCCCCAACATGATGATTTCAGAAATTGTCTCAGCACATCGTGTTGGATCTACTGAAGAGAAACAAACTCTCTTCCATGGAAACCCTGAGAAAAACATACGAAGACCTTCCCAGTCGGCCGAATTGTAATGCCACATGAGACGGGGTGGTATTGTGCAGCACGATGGTAAATGGAAAAAGCATGTTGTGGAGATGAGGGTGTGATCAGAGTTTCCAAGTAGGGCACAAACTTCTATTCTATACGGGTCAGGATTGGTGGTGAGGAAAAGATCTAGTGTATTGGCAGACTGGTTGTTGACATCAGGGATGCGGGTTGGTAGCTCGACCAGTTGTTCTAGACCATGAGTGATGGCGAAGGCCTTGGCTTGACGATCCGCATCATCTGTTTTGTTAGAGAATTTGAGCCAGGCAGCGTTATGTACATTAAAGTCTCCCATGATTATGGTTTTAGGTGTCGGATGGTTCTCCTGAATGTAGTCCAGTTTGAGTGATAAAAACTCAGAGAGGTCGTTATATGAAGGTTCATTAGGTGATAGGTAAAGGCAGCAGAGGAACTTAGTCAGTTTGGTATCAGATAGCTTGAACCACATCACATCAAAGTCTTTCGGTTCCAAACTCTCTTCACGCTGGCATGAAAGGTTAGCCTTAGCGTAAAGGCAGACTCCATCTTTGAACCTGAATCGAGAATGGAGTTCGTAACCAGGACAAAGCATATGGACCTTGTTGGTGGACGAGTTTACTTGTGTTTCTGTTAGAGCCAGAATATCCGGTTTTTCCGTCTGTAGGTGATGGTGGACGTCATTGATGTTCCTGTTGAGTCCGCGGATGTTGCAAAAATTAATCTTCAATGTTGAGTCCCCTCGAGTACCTCTCGCCCGGAAATCTGAATGGAGAGGTATTTTGCTTCCGGAGTGTTTTACTCTAGGAGACTTCATCATTATTACTATCAAATTATTATTATTATTATCAAATGTCTAACAGAAAACAACTAATTCCCCGGCTAAAGCCACGCTGGACATTGAACTACATCTGATAGATATTCTGAAAAGGCCCTAACTCAAAAGAAAAAATCTGAAATTGAAAATTTGCATTTTCATTCAGATAGTTATTTGATTTTCTATTCCATCTCAATTAAGAACTCATGATGAATGACGCAAAGAAGAATGTTTTCCAAAAGAGGTTATCTGGACGATGGAAGATAGTGACTAAGGTTTATCTTTCAGTCGCAGATGATTCCACATTTTATGAACATCCTGTTTATATTTTCAACAAATCAGACTTTAGAGTAATTTCGGTTTCAATATATTCTTGCAACTTTACAAAAAATTGTAGTAAATTAAATGACAAACAATATTTGTAAATTTTTAAAACTTCTGACTGACTTGATGCATAGATCTGAGTGAAGAATCAAATCACAAACAATGTTTGTAAAATTAAAAAACACATAGGAAAAAGTTTTTTTTTTAGTGAAGTTACAATAAATTATGCAATTTTCAAGTCAGAGTTGTAAGAATACTAAAAATATTTGTAAATTTTCAATGACTTTAGAGTAATTTCAGTTTCAATATATTCTTGCAACTTTGTAGTTGATCAAATCGCAAACAATATTTGTAAATTTTAAAAACTTCGGACTGGAAACCCACCAACAGTTCGTTAAAATTACAAAACGCGTAGGAAATATTGAAAAATTCAGTTGAATTACAATACATCATGTAATTTTCAAGACAGAGTTATAAAATACCGAGAATATTTGTATATTTTTAATGACTTCAGAGTAATTTCAGTTTTTAATATATTTTCGTAACTTCACAAAGGATTGTAGAAGATCAAGTCACAAACAATGTTTGTAAAAAAAAATGATTGGAAACTGACCAACAGTTCGGTAAAATTACAATACGTGTAGAGTAACTACATGAAGATTTCAAAATTACGACTCATCTTAGTAGGTTTCCTCACATGTCTTGGTATATTACTCGAATTATATTATATTTTGTATTGGCAATACACTGATTCATAATTTTACTCAGATGTTGTATTGTTAAATAATTGTGATTTAACAAAAACATTTAAAAGTGTAGAATTCATGAATAAGGTTGATTATTGGCCTACAAACAAGAATCGTGCGATTGATCTAACAGAAAAATCGAGGTATTTACCCTTCATGCCATGATACACATATTGGCGCTCCAATGAATACCGCATTTTGAAAAGTTCGTTTCCAACCGTATATTTGCCGTGAAACAATAACTCAGTATGCTGAAAACTTTACAAAACTGCAATTTATGTCGGTATTGAAACATCGAATTCGAAATCAAGCGTATATTCAACAAAATATGTGCTTTCAATGAATCGTTTCAGCGCGTTAACTATGCTAAATCTATTTTTGTTCGTATAGAACGTCCATTATGGAATTGGATTTGCATTCGGTCTTTGCTGGTTCGGAAATTCTTTCGTATATTCGTTTGGGAGACATCGCATTCCACATCTTATTCTTTTTTTTTTCTGTTGCAGGTGAGTTTTCCATATACACGTTATTAAAAAGTTCCTCGCTGAGTCGTGGGGTGAGTATTTTTTCATAGCAGCAATTTTTCCATAGCAGCAGTTGTCCATTTCGAAATACACGATACTTTCCTGAGTGAAATTTAATGTCATTCTTCTACTTTTCTTAATTGGTAATTCTGGTATAGATGTTTTTATATCATTATGCGTACATGGCCTACACTCCGTTTGATATTGTTAGATGTGAGATTAGTTCTTGTATCAAATTGAATACTACTGATATACGACAATTCGTTTCAACTCAAACCTGATTATTGGTTAGTGGATCCTGTTGTTCCATAAGTACTCATGATTCTTCTAGTTTTCCAAATATTCTGGGTTTTCCATATACTTTGAAGCACTATTTGTTAAAAGAAATACAGAATAGTACATTGTGTATCAAGTAATGAAAGCAATACATTCACAGACGATAATGTAAATTGAAGTCTGGGAATGTGCTTTCACTACGAGGTACGCATAATATTTTTTCTGAAATCATAATCAACAATATCATAAATTTAAGGAATTTTTATAAATGCATAAGAATTTTTGATTACCATGTTATTGCCTATGGAATCGTTTCTTGACAATCACTGTTTGTTTATTGTTGTGACATAAGTCAGAGATTCACTACTTATTTCGGTTTAATACCTACTTATCTAGATGTGCGGGACACTAGCATTATTAAGTAAATGCTGCTGAAAATGTTATCTCAAATTAATTACCAAATAAATTCACGGCAAAATATGAATACGCTCACAAACGTTTCATATTCCAAGAAAACAAGAGACCTCTCGATCTGAAAATGTCATATTTTTCCGATTTATCTACAAAGTTGAAGCATCTACGTTATGGTAAATTACGCATGATGAGAGCTACACTAGTACAAAAGAAGATATTGATATTACAAAATATTCGAAATTACGTGCTTTCCTGAAACGTCAAAGTGACAACTATAAACCAAAGAAGTCAAAAGTTTTTTCAGATGAACAATTGAAACGTTTATAACTCAAGCACCAGATTATATATACTCAATGTATAAGGTATGTTTGAATGTAAGAATTTTAAAATTACCTAGATATTTATGTAGTGTTTACTTTTAGTTGCCTTAATATTTAGTGTGCCGTGCATGTCACCGTATAACTATATCAATTAAATTTGAATGACATAGAAGATTCTGGAGCTAAGCTATCGATTGAAATACCCGATAATAAAACGAACAAACCAAGATTATTTCTGATAATCGAAACTTATATGCCATTTTATAGAAAATTTGTTGCATGTCGTCCAGAAAATTTTGAAAGTTGCTGTTTTTTCTTTGAATATTCAAATGGTGAAGGTTGCAGGCGGGTAGAGAAAAAACTTCAGTTTGGGAAAATGCCTCAAATTGTCGCAAAACTTTTAAATTTGCCTTATGCACATGAATACACAGGACATTGTTTCCGTCGGTCTTCTGCAACAATTTTGGTTGATGTTGGGGCATATTTAATTGCTTTAAAGAGGCATGGGGGAATGGAAATCCTCAACCGTTGCCGAAAAATATATAGAGGAATCTTTTACAAATAAAAGTAGACGAAGCACATATAATATTGAGAGGGGGAAAGTGACAGAGAGGATCTGCTAATACTATTAGTATTATTTCCGAACAAGAAAACAGCAATAACGTCGCTGACTAATCAGGTAACATAACAGATAAATTTAGAGGGGGAAGTGATATAGAGAATTAATTTTCAGGTAGAGCTCAGCCTACGTATAATAATTGTACAAATTGCAACATAACTATGAGTATACAAAAATAGTTATAATAAACGTTTCATATGTGTGATAATATTTTCAATAAATGTTCTTAATGGGAGTTGGATGTTTGCGTGTATTTATTTACTGTCGAAATCGTATATGAAAAACAGGTAGGGACCGATTTGGCTCAGCAACGGACTAAAATTCTAGATAAGCGTATTTTGGGGTCTGAAGTTGCTCCGAAAAAGTAGGCATTCTTGAGCAATTTCAGAAAAACATATTCGATTCACATGAAACTAGATATTTTGTTGCCTTTCCGCTCGAGAACACCAATGGCACGAATTTCTGTAAATATAGTTTTGATATACTCGAATCTGCAGTGAAGGCTTTAATGCCCTGGTAGGATACTGAAAGTTTTATTGTTCATATCGAAACTGCAACTATGATAGCACGGTATTATGTTCATTGCGACAAAATGTTCGTGGTATTGATCCTTTTCAACTTGAATTATATGTTTATAAGCCCGGACAGAGGAACAGGGACACGTTGTGCTATGAAAGTTTTCCTTCGAAATCCAATTTATTGGAATGTAACAATATTAAACTATAATTCGAATATCCCACAGTTGATGTTGGATGCGGATTCTGAGAAAATTCGAGAGTTCTTTCAAATAATTATATCTCTTTTCTGACGTTTCACATTTACCAATTATCATATTAACAGACTAGCTGACCCGACAGACGTCCTGCCCAAATTTTTATAGTCCCCACGAATAAAAATTTAAAGACAAGCTTCCATTTATACAAATGCATTGGAAAGGAAAGAATAATTTCTTTCATTTTTTGATCTAGGATATTCTGTGAGTAACAGATTCCAAAATCTTGCCGCGCAAAATTACCTATTTTCAACCGACGAAACCAAAAAGGAGGAGGTTCTCTATTCGACCCGTATATTTTTTTTTCCATCATATTTTTTTATGTATGATCACGCATAACTTTTTACTGAGGCGTCCGATTCTGATAATTCATTTTTCAGTGGATAGGTCCCATTTGAATTCAAAAGATGAAATTCACCCCCAAGGGTAGCGAAATGAAGGATATTGATCACTCACCCTCTGAATTCTGGTCCGTTAACCGATTCTATCAGGCATAACTTTGTACTGGGATCTTCGATTTGGATGATTCTTTTTTTAATAGATAGGGTATACCTTATATTTGGATTTCGGAAAGAATTAGCCACCCTTACGGGTGGAAAAATAGGGGATAATTGATTTTTCACTAGTGAACATTGGCACACACATACGTAGTTGACAATGACAGATCGCTACTGACATTATTCTTGTTCCACATCCGTCAAAATCAGTATATTTTATGAGAGGATGGAATGATATACAAAGTAATCTAATAAACTAACCAGAACAATGAAAATAATTTATATTACAACAAATAGTAAAAGTAGATAATCATATTATTTAACTGGTAATAGTTGAAGTAAGGTGGGTGAGTAGGGATTTTGGAAGTAATCAAAAAACAACCAGGTAGTAATTGGTGATTTTAGCCACAAAAAATTGAAAAATAAAAACTTTTTAACAAAAAATTGAACCGACGAAAAACTGAAAAACTGAAAAGCAAAAAATAGAATAAACCTTTTTAGTCTAAATGATAATTGAGCTCCTAAACTAATGTAAGTAACTGATTTTGAGTCGGCGTCAAACAAACTAGCAATTGAATTAGGTGAAGCGTAAAATGATGGCAGCGAGATGCACGACTGCGTTTTGATGACTTCTTTCCTAGATAATGATCTTCGATAATTGTTTGTTTGGCGCCGACTCAAAATCAAATACTTACATTAGTTTAGGAGCTCAATTATCATTTAGACTAAGAAGGTTTATTTTATTTTTTGCTTTTCAGTTGATTTTTTCGTCGGTTTAATTTTTTGTTAAAAAGTTTTTATGTATCCGCGGCAAGCTTTAGCGGACATCATTTTCATATTCCTGCCTCATCCGTAAACATTCCGATTCATCCGATTCGATTAGTTTTCCCTATGACATTTCAGGCCACTTGATTGATTCGAAACCATTCACGGAAGTAACGAACACTGTCTTACACTTTCTCATAGCGTGTGGAGCATACTGGAGTGGATCTCACATATTGTCTGAAACCAACAATGGGTGGTGCTCAATAACTCAATTTTCTTCTGGTATTCTGATGGTGCATTACTAGAATTGAATTCACGATTTTTTGTACATCGACTCCTGCGAAACAACCTCGACCCTAGTATCAGATTTATTAACATAGATATGAGCCTTGTGCATTTGGGCTTCGATTCATCATATTTCCGTCTGAATATCTGTTCCCCAGTTCGTCAACGGGCGAGACTCGATGTCATGGCGAGCTCTCTTTATTCAATTTAGATGCAAATTTTCCGTACCTCAGGCGCCATTTCCTTTTTCCTGTTACTTTCGACTCGCGTCAGACATTGACAGATTTTCGAATAGATTCATTCGAATCACTTTAATAAATATACCTGCGGGTGATTACCTGGCTCCGGCTGTGAAAAATTGGATATTTACATCGTTATTTGATTTGCACCTCGGAATGTTCCATCTCCTCTATCTTCCTGAAAAGATGTTGGAAATCGTTTCGCGAGGGTGGCACGTTTTGTCAGGATATTAGTCTCTGCAGGGAAGTTCATACTCGCAAATTAAGGATGCAAAATTTCAGATTGGATAAATGTTCCTTTCAGCAAAAAATTCATTTCTTGAACTGACAAATGGATCAGGAGATTAACGTTTTCGAGATGACGATCGATAAATATGGCACACATTTTTTTTAATTTGGTCATTTACTAATAGTTCTTGTGAAGTAGTTGATTGGGATAAGAATCAATACTATATCGGAGGTGAATACACTAGAAATTTGTTTTTTGTCGGATATAGTTGATAGTGTATTGATGGTGGCAATTAATGATGGGAAATATTTTCGAGATCATTAATCGCCATTTTAATAGATTACAAAAAAAATTCCGGCGACCTCGTTCCTGGGATCAACGTGAGATTTTCGATTTCAATTTGCTTCAACTAGGAAGAAACTTACCATATTTGGATTTGAAAATACATACATTTGACAGCGCAAAGGTAATATCATACGGAATTTAAATGCTATTTGAATTCGTGTACATTTAGTTGTCCATACCACAGTGATTCAATAATAGAGAAATCGACCATTAATAGGTTATTTACGTCGATTTCGGTGTATGTTCGGCTGCATATATCACAATCATGCATTAATAGAGAAATTGAACGTTAATAAGGGTCATCAACGATCGATTCCGTGTACAGTGAACAGACTCGTTGATACGAGGTTGCCGGAAATAGGTTATTAATGGTGATTTCGGTGTATGTTTGGCTGCATATATCACAATCATGCATTATTAGAAAAATTGAACGTTAATATGGGTCATTAACGATCGATTTCGTGTCATTAAACAGACTCGTTGATACGAAGTCGCCAGAAAAAGTAGTTTATGTAACAAGTACGCAAAGTGAGATTTTAGCAGACGAATTGGAATGTTTACGGACGAGACGACAGCCGACTCCGGAATAAGAAGATGACATCTGCTGAAGTCATTTTCGTACGTATTGCATATATATTTTTTTTTGTACTAGGTTTCCAAATTAACAACAGAAATGCCACACATATTCCCTCGCCATGCATATCTTTTCAACTACTATCCATACGACACCGTAAGGAAGTTGTGCAAAAATCACAGCAACCGATTGTTTATCAATGACATGTTCGTCAAATACTTGTCAAATATTAATGTTATTCTTTCATGAAATAAGTATTCCAAAAGTATATTTCGAACAGAACGTGTGCTGTCTTTGTTGGTGGGAGCTCCATCCGCTTTCTTTCTCTGTTAAAAATAGAAAATCCTACATTTTGAAGCTTCTCCTCTCCACGCAAGTTCACATGTAACATGTTTTTGTAACCCAGCTGGAATCTTTTTATCCCACAACTCTGAAATTTTGGAAAGGAGGATATGCTTTTGTTATGAAAATTTGGGCAATTCCTGATAAAAAAAAACTTTTGGATCTAGAATAAGTTATCTTCTGTAATAAGTTATTATCAATTATTGTCAAAAAATGGAAAGTGGTAACATTCGTTTTCAATTATTTTAATGAACAATTGTCAGAACTGATTTTTTTTCCGTTGTTCTTGTCGTTTTCTTTTCCATTCGCTTATGATTTAATGATGATCTGCTATTAGTGCTATCAATACCGCACCAACTTTGAGATGTTCAAAACTTTGCCTTTACTTTTTTCTGTTTTTTTTCTATCTTTTTCGAATCCTCATTTGAAGCTTTTCAATTTTCCTTTGGAATTTTTCGTTATCATATATATCGCTCTGATCGATCTCGGATTCAGATTTTGAAATATGTTCTCAAAATATTCGTCCTCCATGTTTTCCCCTACACTTGTATGGGAAGGCTTCATTGAAATCCAGTATACGCACGAGCTGTGTTGCCAAAATGTATATTTTATAATTTTTTGCCCACAAAAACTGTTATGTGAATGAATTCATTTGAAAATGTTCCGAAACGGTTTGGAAGTTAGAATTTTGGGAAAATGTTTTTTTATAGGTATATAAATGTGCAAAATCTTATGACCGGGAGCATGGGACCCGGAAAATAATACTCTTTTGTTGTTGTTAATGCTGAGTAGCTTTGATATGCCCGGACTACGGGGTGTTATGACTCAAAACACCACACCTGTAATACCAGACATTATTCGTTAGATTGGAAAAAATAGTATTAAAAGCATCGACCATCTGAAAAGTGTCGAACCGGAAATGAATCTATGGAGCGGTCGACATAAATAAATTTCCTTTCTTTCAATACCGAAACCTGGATTGTTCATCCAGGAAGTACTACCATTCAGGAGGAATTTCGAAAAAAAACAATAATTAACCAAGAAATAATAAAAATGCACTCATAAAATGTTAGAACTGTACATATATATTTAATAAGAAATTGACACAATTATTTCATTCGTTCTATGGACGAATGATAAAAACAATATTCATACAACAAAAACGAGTGTAGCTTATTGGCAGTTAATTTTACAGTTGGCTACAAAACCGAAATAGACTTACTGAACCAAAATCTTGACATCAATTGCCACAAACGGCAAAAATAATTCTCTTTTGAGATCTTTGTAATCTTGAAACTATGGAGATACTTTCACAGACACATGCACATTATAAAGGGTTCACTTTGCCACAACATAAATACAGAAAAACAAAACATTGGACTCACCCTGTTTCACACTTATTCACTGGAGTAGGTTTTCAAGCGACAATTAGTTTTGATTTCATTATTATTTCTATTACTCCTGCGTCAATTGGTTATTTTATTTTATTCGCCCGATATATTAGTATAGCGCGATATGGCTATGGTTTTTCTGAGAGATCATGAACTATGGAGTTGCGGTTTCCCCTTGATTTATCTCGATTCGGGAAGCGTTGACAAAAATAGGCAATTTTTGGAAAAAACTATTGTTCCCTCGTGTTTTCATTCGGAGCTTCAATACTTGATTTGAATTTCGTTTGCAGTTGCTTAGTTTAATGTTTTCTGACGATCACTACATTGAGTGGAAACTCTCATTATTATCGTACGATACTGTGATTCGATGGACTTCTGAACCTCACTTTTGAGAGGTACATATTACCGTGTAACACCTATGATATGACTGGCTTTGGTACTGTTTCAACACTGACTGAATGTTTTGATATGAAAAACTCAAGCTTTTATAAGATCTTCAGACGACGGTATTAGGTGGGTGAATGAGATAAAGGGTTGTTTTGTTGTCGTTTAATTGTCGTTCTTCAAAATAAATCATGGTCGTAAAAGTAATGGCTTTGTTTTGTTCGTGCATGCATGAATGGATCGCGGGCTGTTATCTATGCTATTATTGAGTTAATTTTATGTGTCGGTCATAAAATATCGAATTGATAGTGTTTTTCTGTGGAACAATTACATTGAATCCGTTTTTATGATCGCTCTGTGATGTAAACAAGTGGCAATCAATAATCTTGTTTACCATCCTAGATGAGTTATTTATGAATCCGGTGTACAAGGGTTGTTTCTTGATAATTATTTTTGAGTGCCTTTAATTATCTTCCAAGGATGAAATATGTTTTTACGAGCATATACTTATCAGCTCTTTCATTCAAGCATGTGAAACCTATTGAACTTTTCTAGCTATCACGTTCTTATTTAAGAATATTATGTTGTTGTAGGGAAGAAAGTTTTTCTGTAATTACAGGGCTCAACAGCTTTGCTTCCTCATCTCAAGATTTATCTGTTAATGTTTTCTCTTGGCATTTCTGCGGTTTCTTGCTTCTTTAAACTCCAGATCGCTAAAGTAGAATTATGTGAAATATTTTTCTTGAATTCTTTTAGTGCTACATTCCACATTCTTCTGATTACAGACTCTTTGTAATCTTGCCATTTACCTTTTTCATGTTTTAAGCTCAGTCCAGTAATATGTTGACCAGTTCCCCATTCAAAGAAATTCCAAAAGAGTGTACTGCCAATCCTTGCAACATTCTTCAAATTGAATATCTATTGGAGAGGTACTACCGGGAACGCTGTTGACAATGGCACCCCGTATTAAACATTTTAATGCATCGCCAAATCGCTTTGAACGTTTTATCAGGAGTTAACTTTCTTCAGCTGACAGGTACACAAATTTAGGGGAATTTATTAACAAAAAAAGTGCTAGGTTTGTCTTTTATGGTTTATTGGAAAAGCTAGGCTACTTTTTCCACTTATTGGAAACGTAGGTTGCTTTTGTCCACTCTAAATGATATATCATTGGTTGTCAGTGTTTAGCACTAATATCTCGATTGGTTTATAAAAAACGAGTTCATCAATCAATTAGAAATAATTGTTTCTTCGCCAATATTTCGAATTCGATTACATTCCTCATCTAGTCAGAATGAATTTGTACAAATTGAAAATGATTGGTACTTGCAAATCCAAATTATGGAACAAAAATATGTACAGACGAACGTATACTAGGATTGAGATCGAAAAATGGCGGCGGTAAATGTTTACTGAAAAAATATTTCGATAATGAATATTTGAAGGAGATGTTCTGTGGTAAGAAAAAAATGCCTCTTGATAGAGGTCTGATTTGTAAAGGGTAGTTTGGATCGGTTTTATCTTCGAATACACCAGTATTTCATTTTCCATTACTTATGTTTTCTTTCTATGACTCATGATACAAGAGGTATTTTTTATTGGTCCTTTTTTATGGAATTCTAGGAGGAAAGTTTTAAATTAAGATTTGAAATTTGTTCTTATAATAATGATAAGCGGCTTATTCATCATTCAATATCTTTGCAAAGAAAAACACAGTACTATAAATACGAAAGAGAAATGACAAAATGATGAAAAGGCGAAGTGTCAGCTATAGCTGTTCTTCAACTTGACCATAAAAAGAATATAGAGATATTTATTAATTACATACACACAGGAGAAAAAAATTCTTTTATAGGAGAAATGGAAAAAATATTTATACATTTTCTTCAAATATCATTATCATATCATCATCAGACCATATTGGACATGTCATCAACGTATCAAAAAAATATTGTGTTTTTATGTACCGTTTCAGCCTTTTTTTCTATTACTCAAAGTATACAACCTGAATTCACAGGGTAATTGGTTATAGCATTTGGCGGCATTGTATGAAAAGCTTCTTGTGAAAATTGCGGTTGAATGAGAACGAATAACAAGAACGTGTCTGTTGCGTGTTCTAAGATCGTTCAGAGTGGCGAACGTCTTCAATTTTTTTAAGATATATTTCGGTGTATTAGTTTTCAGAACTTTATGAGTTAAAGATAGTAGATGAGAATTTCGAAGATCTTTCAACCTCAGCCAACCAGAGTGTTTCAATTCCGCACTCATGTGATCGAATTTTCTTGTCGAATCTGGTCAATCTTCAGGAGATTAGGGTCATAAATGACATGGCAGTAAGACAACTTGGACGGAATTAATATTTCGCATTTAGTGAGCTTCAGGTGTTTGGGCATCATGTGTCTATTAGGATAGAGTTGCCTGAGAACGTTGAAGAAAGATTGACAGAGATGGTTCACATGTTTGGTGAATCTCAAAAGTATACAATCTCAGGTCGGATTAAAACCACAAACTTGTGTTTTGCTTTCATTTTCTGAATTACATTTCAGTTCCATAACTTTAAGGAATTCAAAAAAGAGAAAATAACCTTTTCATTTGATTATTGAATGGAAAAGATTCATCTGAAAATTGAGAAATCTACGACAATTGAGAATGTTTTGCTTTTTTAACGTGAATAATTACCAAGAGTTATTATCTTGAACAATGGAAGTAAGTGACTTAAGTTCATCTTTCAATCGCAGATGATTTCCATCTGATTTTATGAACACTCTGTTCATATTTTCAAACAAATCAAGAACCTTACAATATTCAACCAACAAAGAATTAAATATTTCAATCCTATTATATGTTTATCCGTTCCAAAACTACTGAATGCTGTACTGACATTCCATGTTTTCTGTTGTTTTAGCATTCTGAACTCGGAGAAAGTAATTGATTTCATGGAGCATCGCGATCTCACAAGATATTGACTTTCTATATTCTACCAAAATATTTCGAATAATATTGTGCCAAATAAGGCCCATATGTTTTTTGGAGAGGTGGCAGTCCATCTGCACTTACTGAGTTGCCTCTCATCTGGAAGTAAAAATATATCGTTTTTATCTGAAAAGTCGAATTAGTTCATTTGCTCCGATACGTTCTGCATTTTTTTTAACTTGGGATATATGAATGAAGACATTTTCAACTGAATGGAAAGAAATTTGACACAAAATAGTTTTAATCAATACCTCGATGAGTTAATGAATGGGGTAGGTAATTTCAAAATAGTGGCTGTTGAAAAATATCAATCTTTCATTTTCATACTGATATTGGGAAACTATAGGCATTTGATATATCTACATGAGCTTTACAATTTTCATTCGATACATTTTTCTCTAAACACAAATAGAAAATCGCTGTAAATAAGCATCATTTTTGTTTGCTCTGTACGCTATTTTTGTTTGAGTTTCTTCCGTTCTTGTCTGTTGAAAACCATTCGACAACAGTTAATCTTCCTTTGACACATAGAACGTCAATGGATTTTAATATTTCTCAAACTCAAAGTTGAATTGTATGAATGATTATTATTTATTACTTTTCGAAGTGAAATTGAGATTGGAAGCCAAGTAAGTATTGTCTTTATTCTCGAGTTGTGGATCTGAATTTTCAATCTTTCATTGCCCTTCATTTGTGAACAGTTCATCATTGATAATTCTAATTATCATCGAAATTCGGCCTATTTCTGCGAACAGGGCTAAACACCGATGCCTGTGAGCACACTCCCCCCAGCCGAATCCTCTGTTGTTTCAGAGAAAGGGGTTCTTCAACGAGCTCAGCATGGATTTGATCATCATGAAGGCAAACGGTACGGTTGTGTTAGAGAGCTCTCTCAAGAATAAAAATTGTAAAAAATGTAAGAGGACTTTAATAAATGGAGTGAAGTGCATCAACTGTGAAAGTTATTATCATGCAAGCTGTGCTAGGAATTGCAGTTTCATTAAAACAATCAGTGATGATCTAATCACCTGTTGTGAATCATCAGTAAAAAATGTGAGTAATTTGGAATCTGATAATGACCAGGCCTTTTTTATGCTATCGGACAACTATCGCCCGAAAGAAAGGTAGACATAAGTATTTTCACCTACGTTGTTAAACAAAAAGACCTGATAATTGATGAATTACGACAAAAGATTAAAATGTTGAATGATAAAATCGATCAACTGAAGAACGTAGAAAAAGTAAGCACAACAAATACTGCTGAATCCAAAAAAGTTATGGAAAAGGTATCCTACGCTAAAAAAACACAGCAGACAAGTGCTCCGATTAATGAACCTGCTACCTCGAGAGGAGTTGCCGGTTCTGCAAAAATTCCCGAGGTCACAGAAGAACAATTGTCGCGTGTTCTGTTGGAAACTGAAACGAGAAAAAAGTGTAACGATTATATCAATCTGGCTAATCATAATGAAGTGGCTGCTGATAATGGAGAATGGAAACAAGTAGTCAAGAAGAAAACGAGGAGGCAATTGGTTGTGGGTCAAAATAACTCCATCAAGATCAATGGAAAAGAAATGAAAGGAATTCCAAAGATGACACTTCTCCATGTATACAGAGTGGACCCAACGATGACTGTTAGTGATCTACAGAACTTTCTGAAACCTCATTTTCCGGAAGTATCGTGTGAGAAAATGTCTTCCAAGTATCCAGATGTATATTCCTCCTTCAAAGTGAGTATATTTTATGACAACTTCAATGACGCGATGGATCCTTCCAAATGGCCTCAAGGAGCTCATGTACAACGTTTTTTAGAACTGAGAAGGTATGCTCCGCAACCCCCACCCCAGTTATTGTGAGTGATGATAATTATGATTATGATTTGATGTTATTGAACGTTAACTGTTTGACAAGTAATAAAATCGATAACATTGTTATTGACTATTCAGATTTTGATCTGAAAATTATATGTTTAACAGAAACATGGTGTGTGAAGGAGAGTGTGGATAGTTTCATAATTCCCGGCTTTGAAATAAGTAGTTATTTCACCAGAACGAAATATAAGGGTGGTGGTGTTACCATCTGGTCATTAACAGAGTTAGATGTCACAAAACTTGACCTAGACGATTTCTGATTTGAAAAGGATATAGAGGTTTGTGGAGTCATTTGGAAATATAATCATGAAACAAATTTTATAGTGGTGACCTGTTATCGATCAACAGCGGGCAATTTCAATGTATTTTTCAATAACCTGAATATCTTATTATCTCACTTATTTAAATTGAAAATGAAAATAATTTTAAATGGAGATTTCAACAACCATTCACTTCATGACCGAGATGTGCTTATGTTATCCCAATTACTCATATCGTATAATCTTAATCCAACGGTTGAAGATCCAACGCGTATCTCGTTGACTTCACAAACGACTTTGGATCAGATCTATACTAACTTCAGTATTGAAAAAAAATGTAAAGTAGTTGATAATACTATATCAGATCATAGAACTGTTTTCTTTTCTATTAATTCGTATCACTCCAAGAAGGAGAAAAATTGTGTTCGCAAACGTATTATAAATGAACAAACTTTGCACAATTTGAAAAATGCATTGGAAAACGAAAGCTGGTCGGAGATTTATTTGGATATTGGAGTTGAGGAAAAATTTAATTTGTTTCATGATAAGTTGATGAATTACTTCAATCGCGAATGTCCTTTCAAAAATATTAACACGAACAGGAATAAATCCCAGGAATGGGTGAACGAGAGTATAAGAGAATCTAGCAGGAATCTGAAGAACATTTTTCATCTACAAAAAACAAACCCGTTACTCCATGAATATTATAAAATACGTAAAAAACAGCACAAAGAATTAGTGAAGGATACAAAAAATGTGTTTTACTCGCATAAAATATATTCCTCTTCAAATGTGAATAAAAGTGCGTGGTCTGTCATTAAAGACCTTACGGGAAAAACAAAACATTTTTCGAAAAATATATCAATTGAAATTGATGACAAAATTTGTTCAGATCCTCAAGTTATAGCTGATTGTTTCAACCGTTTCTTCATCCAATCTCCTCATGACATTATAAGTAAAATAGATAATGCAAATATAATATCACAAAAAATATCTACTCCTAGCATAAAAAAAGTGCAGCATGTAAATGAAGAGGAGATAGAACATGTGATAAAACATAAATTAAAAAATAAACATTCATCTGGCCCAGATGGTATATCTGCATATGTCATAAAACGTATTTCCACTCAAATCACAAAACCTCTATGTCATATCATAAATAGGTCTTTTCAGGATGGAATTTTTCCAAGCAGATTGAAAATGTCACTTATAACACCTCTTTTCAAAAAAGGCACCCTACATAATATGGAAAATTACAGACCAGTATCTCAGCCTCCTGTAATATCGAAAATTTTTGAATATGTAATGTTGAATTATTTGATGGGATTCCTGATGAAGAATAATATACTTAATCGAAACCAACATGGATTCCATGAAGGTCGTTCAACGATGACTGCTATATACTCTCTTAATGAAAAAATTTTGGAAGGTGTGGAAGCAAATGAAATTACTACAGCTGTATTCTGTGATATGAGTCGAGCGTTTGACCGCGTGCAACATGAGCTTTTATTGCAAAAACTATACAATTCTGGAGTTAGAGGAAAAACTCATGATTGGTTCGAATCGTATCTTCGAAATCGTACTCAAAGTGTCAAAATAAATCATAGAAAAGAAAATATTCAAAATCAGTTCGTATCGACATATATGCCCAATGAAATTGGAGTACCCCAGGGCTCTGTTCTGGGTCCGGTTTCATTTGTGCTTTATATTAATGATTTGCCTGTAATTTCACCAAAAGCCTTCTCTTGTTTATATGCTGACGACACAACACTTTTGTTTCGTGAAAGGTATGAGTGTATTCTACAGGATACAATTCACTCCACTCTCCAGAGTCTTTATGACTGGTTATCCAGCCATTCTTTATTCCTAAACCCATGCAAAACTCAATATATGTCTTTTCAAAACTGTCATCGTAATAGTACCACCGGAATAGATATAAATATAAATAATGAATCAGTAGAACAATCAAACTGTGTTAAATTTTTAGGAATAGATTTTGATTCTAATCTCTCATTCACCACTCATTGCGTAAATCTCATGAAGAATCTGAATAGCAAGTGTTATCAAATTAGAGTTTTAAGAAATGTTCTGGATGAACAAGCATTACTATTATTTTATTATGGTCAAATTCAGTCAAGATTGATATATGGTATTTTAATTTGGGGTAACTCGTCTTCTATGAAAGATATTTTCATAACACAAAAAAGAATATTAAGAAACATTGCTAACGTATCTTCAAGAACTTCCTGTCGAAGACTATTCAGAGAGTATGATATTCTCACGGTTTATGGTTTATTTCTCGTTGAACTATTGATGTATATACACAAATATGTTCATGAAAAATGAATCGGTACATCATTACAATACAAGAATAAAAAATGATCTACATATTCCAAGAAATCGTACATCATTGTGTCAAAAATCATACCAAATAATGGGCCTTAGGCTGAATAATATATTACCTAATGAATATAAAAGATTTACCAAGTTGGACCATTTCAAATATTATATCAAGTTGCTTATGTTAGATATAAGTCCTTACAATATTGATGAGTTCACTGATTATTTTAAATAGAGTCGTTTTATTCTGTCTGAATTTTTGGATGTTTTTAAATGTGCAATATGTGTGTATGTATGTGTATGTGTATGTATGTGTATATATGTGTGTATGTATATATATGTATATATATGTGTATATATTAGTATAAGTATATGTATTTGTTTGTATATATTATGCTTTGACTTTGTTAAAGTGACAAATTTGTATCTTTTTACTTATATGAGTTTTTTCGTGACTTGTCCTATAACTTGTCAAAGTTCTCTTGAATGGACCAATAAAATCTATTCTATTCTATTCCATGAACTCGGGACCGCCATCTTAACGTCTCCTCCGAAGGACGGCATATCTGTCGTCTTATCTCGTGCTCATTGATAAGACGCCTGCAGCTGCGAATATGCTACTACGCTACAGTTGTTAGGGAATTCTACGCGCACCTTCTTTGTCAGATGGTCACCCTTTCAAGAACTTCACGCAGTTGACGTTGTTTGGCTCAGATAACGATCAGACTCTCGCCAACCTGACCATCCACCGGGCTCAGAAATCAGTGATCTCATTATTGCAGATACTGATGAAAAATGGAATCGAAGACTTGAGAACCTCAACGTGCGGGAACCATTCACTATGGGATATGGCAAAAAGATGTCGAATGAAAAGGGAGCCTATTCAGGTCATAGTGACTGGATCCGAGCGTTCGGTGGCAGACCCTGTTGTAAAAGCCAAATTATTCGGTGGATACTTTGGCATATACAACGGATCCAGATATCATTGATGAACATGCAAGGAAAACAAATATCGCCAGCAATATGAGGGAAACCCCCGCAATGAGGTTGATACCCTCAGGACATAAAAACGTCCCTACAAACTATGAAGAAGGTCTGGGGGTCATCAAAACACTACCTCGCAATGAGGCACCGGTCCTGAATAAGTGTTCCCAAAACCTTCCATGGAAATAACTGGTTCAGTTAATATATATAATAAGTGCAGTCATTAAGTGGCAACACTATCCAGACTGCCTGAAGAAAGCGGAAATAATACCTTTTCACAAAACGGAAAAAAAAATTCCATAGACTGCTACAGGCCCATCTCACTCCTAAGTGTGGTGGCCAAAGTGGTGGACAAAATAATCCTGAATCGTGTTGTGGAATTCAAAGAAGAGCTGAAAATCCCACCCTCCCCCCCACCCATGGGCAGTTCGGGTTTAGGAGAGGCAACTCAACAACTCTCAAATAGCCCAAATTTCATGGGGGTGAAAGAAGCCTTCCATAGATACCACAACTCAGTTATGGTCCTGTTGTATACACAAAAAGCATTTGACACAGTCTGGACAGAAGGGTTGATCGCAAAAATGGCAGAGGAATATATGCCTTTTTACCTTCTTATAGTCTGACGGGAAGGACTTTCAGGGTGGATGTGAATGGTATCAGTTCGCCGGATCATACAGTCGAAGTGGGGGTCCCTGATCTTGTATCCCCGTATACCAGTGACTTTCCGACCTTTGCTCGAACGAGTACGGCTATGTTCGCGGATGAGTTACGATAGTGCCTTCGCAGCCCTTGGTTCGGAAAGCACTACTCGTTGTTTGAAACCAATTTTGTGTTGAATAACTCTTTTTCAACGTTCACCTTTTTGCACAATTAAAGATTTACTTTACTCGATGCTTTTAATGGAAATTGAAAATGCAGGTTACAAGTGACAAAAATGGAATGCTCAAAATACATGTCTCAGATAATTTATAACATAAACAAAGAATAAAACTATTATAGTTCTTTCATCAATATTTGGTTTACAAGATAAGCTTCGGTATGAGCTTATTCTGCATAAAGATAAGCCTCGGTAGGAGCTTTATCGGCAATATCTCTAGTCGCCAGGAAGTCTAGGCGGCAGGGCCAGACTCAGGAACTGGGTGGCTGGGCCGGACTCAGGAACGTAACTGATGACACCGCGATCTATGCCCACTCGTTAAATAGCGAAGTGGCTGTTAGGCAGCTCCAGATTCATCTGGATCGGTTGGTCATATCATATTTGGGGAATAACAGGATCAAGCTTATTCCCAATAAGACGGAGGTCATCAACTTCACAAAGAAATACAAGAACGGGAAAATATTCGGTTAGTTGAGGATTGAAAAAAGCCAGATAACAGAGAAGCCTTCGGTGATATACCTGGACAGGCGTATGCACTTTCATAAGCATATCTCGTTAGCGTTACAGGAGGGAGCGGCTGCTATCAATCGCACATAGCTCCTCATTGCACGCAACTCTAACTTGTCGCAGGAAAACAAGCTTAGAATATACAAGCAAATTATAAGACGAGTAATCACATACGCCAGTCCAATATTTTGCAGTCGGTCCGAATCTCAACTATCGAGACTGCAGAATAAAGCAATCCTATATCGGTACAAATAGCAATAGATACATCAGACTTGATGATCTGCGCGAACTTGCAACAATAGAGAATATCACAGATTTTATTAACAAATTTCTGACAAATTCAATAGACATCATCTTCCTGAAAGTCAGCTCACAACAGACATCACGAACATCAGATCCAATCAGCCCGGACAGCACGGGGTCATTTTCCAGAATTTGGAATTATATAATGAAATAGAATAATTATAAAGTAATCGAGGAAATGCACATATAATAAAAACCACACATATGGGGAAAGTAGGTAAAATATGACATAATTTTTCAAAGCGGGTTTTTATTTTTTATTTCCCAGTATCACTATTGTGAATAAATAAAAATATTAATGATAACCAATCCAAGAATTATCGGAGACAGGAAAAAATTTCACTAGGCGCATAAACGAAAGTAGAATTCTCTAAATAAAATGAAGCTAGTATGAAAAGAAGGCTACCTTGCTAACACCAGCAGGGTCTGCTCCTTCATCCCCTTGAGAGTCAGCGGTCTATGTCCCCTAACCACAGCCAAAACATCTTTCCCTTTCTCTACCCCACCAGAAGGAGAAATAAGAAAGAACCTGTTCAATATAAAAATGTACATAGTAGTTAAGTTTTATATGGTATTGTGTTAATAGTTGTCAATAAATATTATTGATTGATTGTTGATTGACTGACCAGTCACCTGTGCGCCGTGTAAACGTTATTCGTGATATAATTCACCAAGCAAACAAGATGTCTCCACTTGGATTTATCAGGCAGCTCATTCTTTCCATTGTCTGGAATGACTGTATTATGAATATGATTTTCGATAAAAAATTATTCTACTTCAAATTGTTCATATGATCAAGTTTATAACACACAATAATTTTTGGAGAAAAAAAAGATGTTTTATGGAGAAGGGAGAACTTTTCAGTCCACTATTTCTGATATTGATTCAGCTGACCCATATTGTTTATCATGAAAATGTTTCCTTACAAATCATGGCCAGTTGGCTTCAAGATAATATTATGAGTATACCGAAAAAGCGATTCGAAAAAAATCCGCCACAATAAATCATGAAAAATGCAAGACTCGCTTCCCTCTACCATCTATAAATCCTAAACTTCACTTCAGGCAACAGTTTCACGTAATAGGTGGAAACAAGCAAATATAAATATATTTCTCCATCAAGGAGATACCGAATATGGCATGTTGAAAGCAATATTTCAAATTCCAAAACACGGAATATCCAGACGTATCCTTCGGGAAATCAGAGACTGTAATGCAATATAATTAGCTGATGAAATCTCGACTATCTGGCAAGGACCGGATCCGAAACAATTCGGGAGGATATACATGAGATGTATAATTCGCTGATGATGGACTTAATCTTTCTCTGTTCCCTCTTTGGAATTTCCGTGCTCCTTTGTTGCAAAATGAAATCCAAACGTATAACACGAGATTTCTATACTTGAAAGTAATTTTTTGTTAAAAAAAGTTTGGAATGAGTATCGACTTTTTCTTCGAACAATGTGCCCCCAGATTTTCCTTGTCATTTGATTTGGCAGTGTCAGATGTTGAGTAAACGTCATCATTATAAAATTTCTTTCGTGGGTTTTCCTTGTTTGGAAAAATAATAATTTTCAATTTCCATTGGTACATTATCCTTTTCAAGAATATATTTTCATCGGTAAGAGGAAATGATGTCACAGCTGATCCAACAAACTTCTGATGACACTAGTAGTACAATTACATCTCATGCAATATCGTATTCCAACCTGCGTGATATTTTTGTTAACTTGGTGAATTCTTTCATATATTCATTCATTTATTAAAATCCACACGGGCTTGAATATATGGATTTCTCAACTGGGAAAAAAGAAAATTTGCAGTAGTATGCTAACTAAAATAGTGCCCATGATAACGATCAGAACTGTGGATGTATCTATTGTTAGATTTGGTCAATATTACAAATGATTAAGTCAGGATTTGCCTTAGAATTTCTTTATAGAATACTGGTTGGAGTTTTGTCTATTCGATCTCGATGAATTGACTTGCCAATTTTAACAGAGCACTAAGAGATGTTTTGAGTATGCGACAGAGTTATTAACTGAAAGCTGGTTTCGAGTACGGCGTGAAGGTATATGAAAAGTAATCCAATCCCTCCAAGAGTTTCCGTTGAATCCACCTTATTATCAATTAATTTATGCAGAAACATGAAGGCTGATAGTATTCTTTTTTGATCCAGCGCTGAGATATTGAGTTCTTTCCTCAGATGACTTGTGCGTACGGTGGTATAATCTGCCCATCTCTAATAGTTTTGAAATAAAAATAATGAAGAAATTTGTTGAATTTTTTCCAAAATTTCCAGAGTGGTGTCAAATTCTATGAACTAAATTATCAATGTAAACCCCAATTTAGGTCTTACCAACGTATAATATAGAAGTTTGTCTCATCGAGTAGCCTCAAGTGGCAGATCTCACTATATTTGCAATATGGCATTTGAAAGAAAAAGTGTCATTATATGTTACTCCTAGATCTTGTATCTCAGTTTTTCCCATCAGTGTCTCATCATTCATCAAATAGTCAAAGATTACTTCATCTTATGAGCGAGTTATTGTTAAAACAGCACAATTTTTTATCATGACTCTATTTCACAATGCTATTGAAGTTTTTTGTAGCAATATACAGTCCCTTACTGTTTGAATATTTTCAAATATTTTTTCCACGTTCATGCATGAAACAAAAAACTTTATTAAACTATATTTAGTGGAAAAACTGGTTCTTCATTGCACTAGTGCAATAAAATGTGTATTGCACTCATCTGTCATTTCTACAGCGTTTCGTGATCATGACAAACAAACGTTCAAATCGAAGCCATTTTTAGTCAATTTTATGTGATATTGCATCACATGTCAAACAATTGCATATTTTATATTATTTCCGAACATATTTATTGCATACTGGATTACAAAATTACTAGAATATGCAATTTTTCAAAAATAAAGTTCGAGTTAAATTGTTCCTAACATAGGTATTAGTTCCTAACTTCCTCAATGCAAATCGATAGTGCTGAATAATTATTGCATATTTTGCTATTAAATTACGCTCTTTATTTTTCCACACTTAGTGCCACCTAAATGAAAAATTTTTTTATTTTTGCATGAACGTTGAAAAAGTATTGTATGCAACTCGTGCAAAAAGTGTTTATTGTACTCGACGTGTTGTCCAACTCGACCTGACGACCTCGTCAGACAACTTCACGTCGAGTGCAATAAACACTTACTTTTTGAACTTGTTGTATGAATAACTATCAAAGTCGTCCGCCAAGAGTAAACATTGTGAATATTTCAATATCGATGTGAGATCATTAATGAATAGTAGAGCTGCCAAGTTAGATCCCTGGGATACACCTGACTTCGAATGAACTTCCATTATATCTAACAATAAAGTGTCTATTTTGTGGATATTTTTTAAATATAGTCCATCCAATATCAATTGTAGAAGCTGTTTCTATAGGGAGCGAATAAAAACTCACTTCGCTAACACGAGCGTATATGCGAAGAAACTGAACGAAAAATTATCTGTACTACTCGTTAACATTTTCCGTCCGCATACGGTAGATCAAAAGAGCCGCAGTCAACGTGGACCTGAGGGACAGCTGTCGCTTTTCTACATCTGGGCCAATCGTCGCACATCGATGCTTGTATAGGCGTGTCTATACTGGAAGGTCATAAATCACGCGTTATAATTGTGTTTAAATAGCTCTGAAAGATTAAAATCCAGTAGTTCTGTGGTTTTGGTGTGTGCCGATCGAAATACGTTTTAGGATATTCTAGTAACCAACATCAAACAATGAAAGAAATTATTTTTCTTTACTAATGTATTTGTATAGATAAAAGCTTGCCTTTAAATTTTTTTTCATTTTCATTATTTATGAAGTATTTTTGAAATCTTAAAATATCCAAATAAAATCAGTTATCTGCGCCACTGCTGCTCACAGGATTTCGCGACAAGACTTTTTCATGCTTCTGCAATTGATATTGGAAAAACTTATACCTAGTTTTTTCTAATAGAATATCATGATTAACTTGGCCAGAAGCTTCACGATGATCTGTAAAGACTACAACTTAATGGGATCTGTTTTCTAATGTTTGAGGTACATTGTTGCTGGAAATTACGAAGTTCGTTACTATTGACCGGTTTGTCATGAAACCGCGCATTAACTTAGATGTGTATAATTTGTTATAAATAATTTCCTCAAATAACTTGGGTGGAGCGCATATAATTAACATTCCTCTATAGTTTTTCATTTCTTGTACCTACATTACCGGCCTCATGAGATAAATAGGTATACTTATATATATATATATATATATATATATATATATATATATATATATATATATATATATATATATATATATATATATATATGCAGTAATGGTTTTATGAGTCATGCATGGCATCCTTTCAGGATATACGTAGGTATACCGTCTATGCCTGCGGCAGTTTTTGGTTTCAATCTGTTGATACTCTCAGTGTAGTCTGTTTCTTTGAATAATTTCATCTGAAAAGTATAATTATTTATATTAACATTTTTATCGGTGAAATTCATAACATAGAATGCTTCTTCTTGATAATAGACCTATGAGAACATTTTTGCAAACGACTGGGCAGATTTCTCATTTTTTACAGATGTTCCATCCAAGGTGTATTCATTTAAATTTGCACTATCGAAGTTCCAGAATTGAATATCTTTGGTGCGCTGTTTTCTAAGTTTCCAAATTATTGTTTTTCTTCTTACCTAATCAATTTCTTCATTGATATATGTTATTCTCTGTATCTTTCATTGTTATAATACGAGTCCAATCTGGTTATCCTATAATGATATTAAGCCTGTATTATTTGGAGGATTTTAGT
Source organism: Gonioctena quinquepunctata (assembly GCA_018342105.1). Classification (NCBI taxonomy): domain Eukaryota; kingdom Metazoa; phylum Arthropoda; class Insecta; order Coleoptera; family Chrysomelidae; genus Gonioctena; species Gonioctena quinquepunctata. The sequence goes on along the minus strand of JAFIRS010000847.1, from coordinate 466,638 downwards.
GTCTAGCATGCAATTGGTATATTCGGTAGTGTAAAACCAGCTTTATTTAATTTATAATATTAAGTAAATAAAATCTTTTTTGAAGGAATAAACATCTCTCATAAATAATAAAACATGTTCCTTAACATGAATAGATGATTAACAAATATGACATGTATATGAATTATCCGAGGTTCCATGAATGAGAAACAAAATACAATAGGATTCATTGCAATTGATGCATTTGAAACGAAAATAAGTTATTTCAGTATGTGCATACTTTCTATCGTTCTCTAAAGATTTTCCTTCCTTACATGTGACACATCATCTGACTTCTTTCAAATGGTGAGCTTCATGAGAATGTGGCACCTGTTGCTTTGAAAAACTAGTGCTGTATTCCACCGGCATATACAACGTAATAAAATATCTGTTTCATCAGGAATATTATTATGTAATTAGGAAGAAGTATGCATCTCACGATGGAATACACAAGTTCTTCTAAACTGAAAAAAAAATATTACTACAATTTTACTGTTTGCATTTGAAATAAAAAAAATGGATAAACAAAGAGTTCTTGTCCATGCGTTGAGGTATTTTTATCTTGTTCGCATCTTCAAAGAATTTGTTATAACTTTGAGAAATTGTTTTAAATTCAAAAACTAAACCTCAAACTCCACGAACAGAAGTTGGAGAAAGAATTGAATCTCTCTGAACGCTTTTTAATATTCCTTTGTAATCTGACCCATATCAATAGTATAAAGTTTACCAAAACCGATCATTTTCTATCCGATTTAACCAGTAATTCCATAAAGATATAAAAAATTCACATGCAAAACACTTCTGAAATATAACAGTTTATCGGCTATTGAACAAAAATACACGAAGATATAGACATCACTTACTTGGGTTTCAATCTGAATGTCAATTGAAAAAATATAAACTATTATAATTATTTATATAGTTTAATTCTGAATTAGGGAAAAACTCAATTATATGCGGATCTGACATGACACGAAAGGAAGGACCTCAAATAGGCGGAGCAAACACAAAATATAAATTCATTGAAGAATAATCAATTCAGCGATTTTCTGTTTATGAGTAGATTTTGAAGAAATACTTCTCAAATGGAATTCGTGCAGCTCATGAGTCTCTATCAAACGATCTCAAATTTGCCAATATTCTACGTTCATATATCAGAGGTAGGTCTTTGAACAAGTTTCTATGAACAATCATAAATCTAGTTTGTTTGAAGGTTGTAGACGATGTGGTAACTTGATCACTATCGTTTCGGACGTCCATCGTCTTAATGTATTCAAAAAGTTTTCACGACGTTTCGAATGTTGTATCTGCAATCGTCTTCAGCTGAATACTGACAAGTTTAGGTGCTACTTACCAATTTATATGACTGTCGGCGCAATGATGCGTGACGATTGCAGATACAAGCATTCGAAACGTCGTGAAAACCTTTCAAATACATCAAGACGATGGACGTCCGAAACGATCGTAATCATAAATCTAGTAAAGTTCTGGTTACGTCCAGCGTTCCTCAAGGATCCCGCTTGGCGTCCCTGCTCTTCAACATTTTTATTAATGATATAAACGAGTGCTTCTATCTTCATAGATTGCTCATGTATGCAGATGATATGAAAGTATTTTTTCCTGTCACGTACCCTGATGATGCGATACTGATTCAGTTAGATCTAGACAGGCTTACTGAGTACAATTGCCTTTACCGCAACCTATCCAAATGTTACCACATTACTTTCGGTAGGAACTCAACCTTGATAACCAACTTCATGTGATATTTCAAATCAAACCGTCAAGCAAGAAAAAGGTCTTGGAATTATTATTTGACCAACGCATATGTAGTGCCTCCAAGAAAGCCAATAAGATACTGGGTTTCACAATGAAATCCGACTACGAACTGAGAAATCCCATAACCCTCAGATCATTATATATGTCCCCCGTTGATAGTGTCCTGACTTATAAATACATGTTTGTTCTGTTTGTATCCCACAATAGATAAAAAAATAAATATTGTTATGAAATTGAAAGATTGAACAATTTTTTTCAAACTTTCAACAGCAGCGTTTTTCAATCTACCCAACTGATTGGGCCTTCCCTTTGATCTCAATCGAGTTATTTCTAAGTAAAATTTTGTTTCATTCGGAAAAATAGTCCATATTTTTATGTCTAGACAAAGAGAGGCAGAGCACATTCCGGTGTTAGATTTTATCGAATTTGCACTGCTTTCCCTATGGCGCAACAAAGTATCAAACTATTAGATGTCAGAACACGCCACAATGAAGCTTGTCATAATCACAGGAGACTCATAAGACTTTTAATGAACCCAGAGGTGAACTGAGACTGGCAATGAAAGAGTTGTCTTGACAAGAAATATTTATTTCGGAAACCCAAAAGCTAGTTATTGAACCCAAGAACTCGTCAGCTTTCCAGCCTGATATTATGATGTTATGAAGAAGATACTCAACAACAATTGAATGCAATGGGTACACATAATAACGGTTTATCTAACAATGAATATGGTGAGAGTTATGGGCGGAATTGTCAACAATTCAGTGGCCACAAAATTATAGATATCAACAACGAAATGCATTCTGGCGTGTTGTTACAGGGCAACTATTTGTTGAATACCTGAATCCGGACCTGATACGGGATATCAACATGTTGGCAACCGGACAAATCTAGATGGAAATTATGGTTGTAGTTAAGACTTGACCGATGCACGGATTCGCTTTACGAACATAAAACCGTGTACTTGGACAGATAAAGGTGGACTCGAATTAAACAAGATAGCCCGGCTTTATATTCCAATTTATCTACGTTTCCTAGCACGACATTGTATTTAACCTACGTGAACTGTCTGGTCGGATCGGTTCAACTGGGTGATTAGATAAATCAGTTCAAACTGAAGTAATTATTCAATAAATCGGGACAGGGTAATCCTGAAAAAAACAAGGGAGTTTGAGTACGTAAGTACCATTTCATGCTTATGGCTGAACTCGAATTAGCATTGACTTTGTATCCTATTATTACAAGCTTTTATTTAGTTTCACCTGTCCCGATGTTTGTCATCAAATCTTGCAAGTTAAATTTGACCCACTTCTAGTTGTTCGATTACCGTGAAATTTGGCAGGTGTTCATAGTTCCCGTGACAATGCATTATGCATTTCTTAGAGAAAAAAAAATGGCGGCTCCAAGATGGCGGACGAGATTTGTGTGTATGGTCCGATTCAATTCAAAATTGGTATGTGGGGGTTTTCAGGGTCGAAGATTATGAATTTTCCGACAAAATTCATAGAATCAATATGGCGGCTTCAAGATGTCCGACGATTTCTGTGATTATGGTCCGATTCTATTCAAAATTGGTATGTGGGGGTTTTCGGGGTCGGAGATTATGAAGTTTTTGTCAACATTCACAAATTCAAGATGACGGCACCAAGATGGCGAACGAGTTTTGTAATTATGGTCCGATTCGATTCAAAATTGGTATGTGGGTGTTAGGGGTACTTACTAAAAAGCACAAAATGAAATAATTAATAAAAAAAACCTCTTTAAAAACAAGCTTTTATTCAAATACCGAAAGTATAATTGTTTGATGTAGAGTGTTATTCCGTGAGTTATAGATTCGAAAGGTTGTCGCATCTGTATTCGAAATGAAAATTTTGCGCGACAAGCTCTTGAATCTACAACTCACGGAATAACCTACGTCACACATCCAAAGCAACTATTTTGTAATTCTCAGGTTATTTGAATAATAGCTTGTTTTTGGGAAGGTTTTTTCCATTAATTATTTATAATAAAGAAAGAAAAAGCCATGTAAAAGACGATAAATAGAAAATGAAATGCATAAAGCACACAAAGTCGTCTTCACAAAAGGTTCAATATAAATTGAAACACAATTGGTAGACTACCGGCGGAAAACAACTACTTTCCTTGCAAATACCACACAGAACGTTGAATGATATTCACCTGACAATCCATGCAAACTTCCATAAAAATGGATATTGTTCGCAAATGTTTCTTTCCGATAAGCTCGATTATGTTTGATTTATGTCGTGTCCGCCTAACAATCCGCATACTGATTTCAGGCTTTTTGGCCCTTATCAGTACGGAGTAGTCACCAGCCAGAGATCCGGAGAGCTCTGGCTGAAGCGAAACACAACATAAATGAAATCACCATCAAACTGACAACTTCTTTAGGTGCGTCGGAAAAAATAACTTTTAATCGGCGGCACCTGGTGACACAAAGAAACACTCCATACATTTCTCCTACAAAGGATTCTAAATGGAAGATTCTTTCTCAGTAGAAGTGGCTAAGTTGCCCGACTGGCATATTCAAACAAAAGCAAAAGCCATGTGAAGGGGAATAAATAAGAAATGAAATGCATAAAGCACACAAAGTCGTCTTCACAAAAGGTTCAATATAAATTGAAACACAATTGGTAGACCAGTCGGGCAACTTAGCCACTCCTTTTGAGGAGGAATCTTTTATTCAGAATCCTATCGATGTAGGAGAAATGTATGGAATGTTCATTTCTGTCACTAGGTGCCGCCGGTTGAAAGTTATCTTTTCCGACGCACCTAAAGATGTTGTAAGCTTGATGGTGATTTTATTTATGTTTTGTCTCGCTTCGGCCAGAGCTCTCCGGATCTCTGGCTGGTGACTACATCGTAATGATGTTTGTGAAGACGACTTTGTGTGCTTTATGCATTTCATTTCTTATTTATCCCCCTTCACATGGATTTTTCTTTCTTTGAATATGCCAGTCGGGCAACTTAGCCACTCCTACTGAGAAGGAATCTCTTAATTAGACTCCTATCGAGGCGGGAGAAATGTATGGAGTGTTTTTTTCTGTCACTAGGTGCCGCCGATTAAAAGTTATCTTTTCCAACGCACCTGAAGGTGTTGTAAAGCTTGATGGTGATTTTATTTATGTTGTGTCTCACTTCGGCCAGAGCTCTCCGGATCTCTGGCTGGTGACTACTCCGTACTGTGGACGGCCAAAAAGCCTGGAACCGGTATGCGGATTGTTAGGCGGACACGACATAAATTAAACCTAATCGAGCTTATCAGAAAAAAATATTTGCGAACAGTATCCATTTATATGGAAGTTTAGGCATGGATTGTCAGGTGAATATCATTCAACTTTCTGCATGGCATTTGCTAGGAAAGTAGTTGTTTTTCGCCTGTAGTCTGCCAATTGTGTTTCAATTTATATTGAACCGTTTGTGAAGACGACTTTGGCTTTATGCATTTCATTCCTTATCTATCCATCATAGTCTGAGTGCTGGCTACGTAAATTAAAAATAATAAGGTACAAGGGAAATTTTTACATAGAAATCTTCCGTACTACTTGACACATGTGTAGCTATGCAGGCAGAAGTCAGTCCTGGGGCTGAAAGCGGGGGCGGGCGGGTCAAAGATTCTTCAAGAGCGCCGCTCGCGCTCTTAGATAACTCCAAATACTTTAATAATTCAACAAGGCCTGGAAGCCCATCTGACTGAACACTTGCTTTCAAAAAGCAAGGAATTTTTTTGTAAATTTTCCATTAATCAACCACCAAACTTCAACAAGTCACTAAAATATATATTACCTCAGAACATTCACCCTCACTCATCAAGACACAGAACAGCATTTTCACAGAGCATGACTTACTTGGCAGCTGCCGAAGGCTGCTGAAAATTTCTCTGTACCTGTTTTTCGGCGTACTTTTTCCAGAAGATAGCTCTAATTTGTTCAACAAAATTTCAGTTGTTCTATCATGATCAAATTACATATTTTTCTCATAAGCGAATAACAGAAAGGGATATAAAGCTCTATTTGACTTGAAATAATTTATTTGTACATAGGGCATCGCAAACATCGTGGGGCGACCTCCAACTGCCCTTCACAGGGGCATTTCTCCATTTTATCTTCGAAATACAGAATTAAATGCATTGTAAATAATAAATTACGAGATGTACCGAATGAGTAGATAATGAATATACAATTCTAATTGAATTTATTATTTATTAATAAAGATAGAATCTTTCAGTGCAGTCCGGAAATTATCTGTAGTTATAGATTTCAACTGTTGAAATTGCGTAAAATTGCGTTAAAGTCTAGGGCGGGGATTGAACGTTGCCAGAAGTCGTAAGAACATTGTTCAAATTTCAATGACAATGTGCAGTTCTGGCGATTTCGTTTTTATTTATGGCTTGAGAAACCTGTTCATAATTTTGTAGAGGGCAGAATGATGGTGTAACGAACCTAGGCCGGACCTGTCGCCTCACGCGTTGCCATCGACAACGATGAGGTCATCCCCGGAGATATTCGAGAACAACCCAGTCGCTCTGCCGCGGAAAACAACGGTCAATATTGGAAACAATTGGAACATGCTGTTCGCCAACTGCCAGAATTCGAAAGATCGGGAATTCTGTAACGGAGATAAATAGGCAACCCTCAAGATGGCACGGACAGTCTGAACGAGCCCATACGATCGAGCTATACAGTGGCGTAATATAAATTAAGTTGTAGATTTAAGTGTGAAATAAATTAGCAAAAACCAAGTTAAGTTTATTTACGTTACAATGGCTAGGTATATACCGCTGAAGCGGTAAAACTTTTTTTTATGCAGTGTTGGCATTTTCTTTGTATTATTAAAATTTTCAATGAATTATGCAATAATTACGAGTAGAGAAAACGGAAAATAAGTTTGATAACAGGAAATAAATACATTAATTACAATCTTGTGTTAACTTACTTCCATTTATTGATTGAGAAATCTGATATTTCTCAATATTAATAATATGACTGATTATCTTCATCCTTGTCGCTGGAATAATCAATATCTGTTTCGTCATTTGAACATAAATAAACATTTTTATAAAAACGAAAGTAATGAAGCATGTTATACTTTAATGTATTATTAACAATGCATTTAATTCGGTGTTTCAAAGATGAAATGGGAAAATGTCCTCGTGAAGAGGCAGTAGGAGGTCGCCACGCGATGTTTTGCGATACCCTATGTAAAACTAAATTATTAAGCTTTATATCCCTTTCAGCTATTCGCTTGAGAGAAGGATCTGTAATTTGAACAAATAGAAGCTATTTCCTGGAAAAAGAACGCCGAAGAACCAGGATCAGAGAAATTTTCAGCAGCCTTCGGCAGCTGCTGAGCAAGTCGTGCTCTGTGAAAATGCTGCTATGTGTCTTGAGAAGTTGTGAGGGTGAATGTTGTGAGGTAATATATTCTGGTGACTTGTTGAAGTTTTGTGGTTAGAAGAAAATGTGCCGGCTATAAGCCGAAGAAGACAAACGTTTTCAAGAGAGAAGAGGTAACTAAATTTTTGCTTGATGCTGTGGATGAATTTTTTTTATTTTGATGAAAGTAGTTATGATTATGGGATTTTCAGGCACCTGTCGCCGGGACGAACTTTCTTGAATGAGAATACATGATATTGAGGACAAGGATTCTCATTTAATGGTTTAAATTCCTGATTCGGTAACGAAAATACAAAGAACATTTGTACTTCAAATAAAAATTACCACAAATTCAATCCAGCTGATGTTTGAGACTTAAAAATCATGGTGGATGGCGATCCTCGACCGTTGTAGAAGGCTATGTGGAAGCAGTCCCTGGAAAAAAAAGTGAAAATTGGAAACGGTATTTTGAGTGGTGATATCAAGAAAAGTGGAAATGTCGAAATCGAGAACAATAATACTTGTAACATTATACAAGAAAAGCCATCTGATTTAGTATTACCAGAATCATCGTTCGGAATTGACATATATAAAAGGAGCAATTGTACTATTAATATAAATCTTGTGAAGAATTAGTATAGATGGAAATGGATTCTAATATGTTTAATAAAAAAATAATAGTTCAAAAACTAAAAAACACGCTTCAATAGAAAACTAAACTGAAAAGTAGAAAATGATCTCAAATGAGTTTGAAATGAGAAGACAGTGATTAACAACAAATTTATTTCATCGTAAAAAAGGGGGGTGCTTGATGTCAATTGTTGTTAATATTTCATGGACAGATATTGGTAAAAGTAGAATCCTTATGAAAATATCTTAAAAAGCACCACACGCATTTTTACGATGAAATACATTTGTTGGTAATCACTGTATTCTTATTTCAAACTCATTTAAAATTATTTTCTACTTTTTATTTTAGTTTTCTATTGAAGCGCGTTTTTTAGTTTTTAAACTATTATTTATTTTCAACTTCTTAGTTTTGTTTTCTATTAAAGCGTGTTTTTTAGTTTTCAAACTTATATTATTATTATTTGATTTTTTTACCTATTATTTTCCAATTTTGAATAGAATCGGACCATAATCACAAAACTCTTCCCCCATTTTGGAGCCGCCATCTTGAATCCTTCAATTATGACAAAATAATCATAATCTCCTAACCTGTATTTCAACAACGTAGGTCTGTACTTTTTTTGCACGCCGTGCAGATTTTATTTTTTTGGCAGTCTGTCCTAAAATAGCCCACTTTGGACATTTAAACGTCACCAAAAATTACACATTTTTGTTGTACGTATTGGAAAAAAAATTTTTTTTTCAAATTTTTTCTTGAAATGTTATAGTAGCTGCCTAATTGGAAGCAAAAGAATAACCTCAGAGTATTGCGCGACCCAGCTTGTGATCAAACCCGATTCCTTGCATTTTGAAAGCGAGCGTTCATTCAGATGGGCTACCAGGCCTTGTATGTAGTTATCTGAGCGCCAAGCGGCGCTCTGGGGAAATCTTTGTAACATTTGCTTTTCAAACCTTCACAAATGTTTTCCCGAAGAGGAACTATTCTATTTTTCCGAATGTTTGAGGCAATATTTCTGACTACACAACGATTTCTCATCCAAGTCTAATTTTATACAATTCATTACATAATAAGGTCTCATATGCACTACTTTCACAAAAAAATTATTTGCACGTGCTTCGCTCGAATTCTAGATATACGACATTCTATCTTGTAGGAAATCAAATGTTATACACAAAGAAAAAATTATTGAATTAAACTCAATTCCAGTCAAACGAAAATGCAGTGTAAAATAAAATGAGGGAAGGATATAAGGAAGGGTGATATACCTCCGTCACTTACCCTCTAGTTTCTCTCCACTCTGCTGAAAAATATTGGGGTTTCTTTGAATATGAATTTACCTGATTGAAGGGAGTATTATGCATGTTTTTAGGTCTTTTTCGAATTTGAGAGCTTATTGAATATGGAACATAGGATTGGTGAGTTTCAGAATATATTTTAATAAATATAAACACAGTAAGTTATGAAGTTATCATCCAGATGCAACATACCACCCACCAAAATGGAATATCTAAAAACATCATCACACTGAATGAATTAATAAATTTTGAATTGATGCAGCCGACAGTCGATGGTAATCTATGTTGAAAAAACAAAAGACATTCACTTCACTGAATGATTTCAACTTAACTGGGTTCACATAACCAACGACACGATACGATACGATAGCTTCTACAGGTAGAGATAATACTGACTCAACAATCACGATGTACAATGTTAAATAACCAAGGTAGGTAGTATAGGTATTTAAATCTAATTTAGGTTATTGAGGATAATACAATGGGCATTTGATAGAATGAGCACTAAATAATAGAGCGGGAATTATATCCCTCACCTGTTTAGTTTCAATTATTCAAATTGATCTGGTCAGTAAGTAAATATCGGGATTCTTTGCATTTATTTATCTCCAAACTATCTAGAAGGTCGAGCTTTCCACCATTTTTTTCTGAATGTGATATTTCAAAATCGTTATGAAACTATGTTTTCCAGCAAACGTTCGATGTGTTCCAACATTGGCGAAACAGTTCCTACTTCTGATAATCGTTTTTCTGTTCTGCCTGTTTGTCATATATAAAGACTAACTTGAGAGCCACAAGTTCATTTACTTACTCCAGATTTTTCAGATTCATCAGTTTTTCCTTTATTGTCCTTAATAAATTTACCTTAGTTATTATCTGTTTTGTTTGCGATATTGGTGTTGTTTTTACGTAAGAAAATGACATATTTTGGCTATCCTACGTAAAAACAACAAAAATATCATATTGAAAACAGCAAATAATGTAGATAAATCCAATGAAATCAATAAAGATGGAACTGAAGAATATAAATTAACTTGAGGCTCTTGTACACGTTTTCACATACGCCAAACAAGCAGAACATTTTAATAGCGTTTATTAGAATATATGAGTGTTACGTCAATGGTGAAACAAATTCAACGTTTGCTACCCACCTATTGACTGAAACACACTGCTTTTTAACGATTTCGAAATATTACACAAAGGAAAGGAAGGCAATAATCTCGACCTCCTACAAAGTTTTGGAGAAACAAATGCAAAAATTCACAATAATTTCTCAGTGACCAGATCGACCTAAATTATTATCTTTTGTTAAATTTGTTTTACTGAAGACTGAACAGGTAAAGGATAAAGTCCCCGTTCTACTTAGTACCCGTTCTATCAATTACCTTATTATCCTCAATAATCTTAATTAGATTCACATACCTACCACTACCTGCCTTGGTTATTCAACATGATACATCGTGATTGTTGAGTTAGTATAAGACCTGAAGAAGCTAATGTATGGCGAAACAGGTGTCGTTGGTTTTACAAATCTATTTAGTAAGAATCATTCGTTTGAAGTGATTAATTAATAGAAATAAAAAAATCCGCCAAGGCGTTTGAAATGTCCGAAAACTGTACGAACTGCGACTACTCGAGTAACACCATCATAAACTTCCGGATGTATTTCAGTGATATGACCATGAGGCCATTTAATTGGGGATGTTAAATAATCTTTCAAAATAAATGTATTGATGAGTTTTTTTCCGTAGGTAGTTGAAAAGGTTGAAAACACTCTTTTCTAGTAATATGAACTGAAATGTTAAAAATTAAATTATGGTTTGAAGAACACGCTTTTGTAGCAGTATAAACTAAAAAGTTAAAAATAATAAGAATAACGTCATTGACCAAAAAATTAATTTTAATATAAAATAGCGTGGGGTGTACTCCACTTACTTTTCATACTGACTGTACCTTGCGATAAAACAATTAAGACAACTGATATCAAGCACACCACGCTTATTTTACAATAAAGTACATTTTTTGGTCAATGACTTTATTCTCGTTATTTTTAACTTGTTAGTCTATATTACTACAAAAGCGTGTTTTTTGAGTTTTTTATTACAAGCTTCCATTTAACTTGCTTCGTTCGTATGTCATTCGTTCGTTCTGTCATTCGTTCGTTCTGTCATTCGTTCGTTCGGTCATTCTTTCCGGTACAAAATTTGTAATCCATTTTTGGAGAATTTGCCGACATCCGATTGAGCTGAAATTCGGCAGGTGTTCATAATTCCGGTAACATTGCATTATGCAATTTTTGTTAGAGAAAAGAAACGAAATGGCGGCTCCAAAATGCAGCAGGATTTGTAATTTGGTCCGATTTGATTCAAAATTGGTATTAGGGGTTTTGGTTATATTGAAGTTTGTAAAAATTCATAAATTGAGCTGAAATTTGGCAGGTGTTCATAATTCCGGTAACCATGCATTATGAAATTGTTGTTAGAGAAAAAAAAACTAAATGGCGGCTCCAAAAGGGATTTTTATTGTGGTCCGATTCGATTCAAGATTGGTATGTGGGGATTTTCGGGGTTAGGAATTTTTTGTCAAAATCCATGAATTCGAAATGGCAGTTCCAAAAATTATTTGTCGAAATTGAAAAAAACAAAATGGCGGCTCTAATATGGCGGAAATTGTTTGTTATTATGGTCCGATTTGATTCAAAATTGGTATGTGGGGATTTTCGGGTCGGAGATTATGATTTTCAAAATTCATGAATTTGAGATGGCGGCTCCAAAATGGCGGAGGAGTTTTGTGATTATGGTCCGATTCTATTCAAAATTTGTATGTGGGGGTTTTGGGAGTCGGAGATTATGAATTGTTTGTCAAATTTCATGAAATTGGAATGACGGCTCATGGAATTTTTGTTAGAGAAATGAACAAAATGGCGCTCCACGATGAGATTTAGGTTTATGGTCCGATTCGATTCAAAATTGGTACGTGGGGGTTTTCAGGGTCGAAGACTATGATTTTTTCTTCAAAATTCATAAAATTAAAATGGCGGCTTCAAGTTGGTTGATGATCTCTGTGTTTATGGTTCGATTCTATTCAAAATTGGTAGGTGGGTGTTTTTGGGGTTGGAAATCATCAATTTTTTATCAAACCTCACAAATTCAAGATAGCGAATGAATTTTGTCATTATGGCCCGATCCGATTCAAAATCGGTATGTCGGGGTTTTTGAAGTCGGAGATCATGAATTTAGTAAAAGATTATTGATTTCGGTTAAAATTCATGAATTGAAGACGGCAACTGCAAAATGGCGGATGAGTTACAGAACTTACAGGAAGAAAAAGCCTCGTAATAACGATGCTTTGACAAAAATACATAGATCAAGACGTACCTACTCAAGTACTAGAAAGCACAAAATAAAATTATTAATTAAAAAACTTTTTAAATACAAGCTTTCATTCAAATGCACTAAAAAATAAAAAAGTATTGCTTTGGATGTGTAACGTAGGTTATTCTGTGAGCTATTGATTCAAAAGCTTGTCGCTTTTGCATTCGAACTGAAAGCTTTGCGCGACAATGTTTTCAATCTATAACTCACGGAATAACCTACGTTACACATCCAAAGCAATTATTTTTTACTCTTTAGTGTATTAGAATACAAACTTGTCCCTAAAAAGTTTTTTTAATAATTATTTTGTAACTATAATTCAATTTTCTCGAGGCCATCAGAATAAAAAACCTTTGATATTATTATCTCCGTACATTCTGAATATGAATTGGCATGACTCAGGGCTATGGTATAGTTCCCGTTCATTCACCACCTTTGCTTCAATTGGTTTTGGTCTTCAATTCGAATGAAACAATGTCCCTCAATATATTCTCAATTGTCGTCAATTCTACGATCAATTTTTTTTAAGAATGCGGAGATATGGATTCGATCGAAGTAATGAAATACTTTCTATTCAATGATGATGGGAAAATATATCTATAAGGTCGAAGGAACGGACCCATGGAGAATGAAAGAAAGACATTCCGGGCATATCCGGAATGTCAAGCAGGTAGAAAAAGGAATGCCGGTTATGAAATTCAAACATAATCTCACAGTAAGATGTTATTATTCTGAAGCCAAACAAGAGCAGACTGGGCTTTGTGTTTTCGTTCATGATATATGAGGTAATAGGAAAATTGTTCCGAGTGGTGAAGCGTTCCTATTTATTCCATCATTCGGGAATCTCCAAAAATACATTAAAGGTAATTGGGTTACCTTCCTTCTGGATATTGAAGTTTATATTCAAATATCCGACATTTTGAACTGAGTCGTATGGAATATATTATTATAGAATTTCGCAATATGCAGTTCTACTGATGATCTCTAGGAATATAGCTGAGATGATTTGAACGTGGTGAAATAATAGTAGTTAATGTAACAAGTACGCAAAAGACATTTTCGTACGTGTTGCATACAATATTTTTCTGTATAAGCTTTCCAAAGAATGTTTCATGTGGGAACTATGATTTTATTTCTGCACCGGCAGAAAGCTGTGTGAAATATCGATTCAGATTTTTCATTGCCGATGTGTCAAATGTCAAATATGTCAACTATTCAATAACATTTGCGTTTGTTATATTCTCCAATTATGTTTTCAGTAATTTTTTCTTGGATCCAACTATACAAACGTATTATGGGGATAAAGATAGTTGAACATAATAAGTGTGAGTAAATATGACAACTATTCAGAAATATTCTCGAAATTTGAAAGGAATTTGTTGATGTATTCAGTATACAGCAAAATCCTGTTTTCCCCTAGTTTGACATTCGAATCGTGAATGCTAGATGTCGCCCACTTCGTGGTACTCCTGAATAGTAAGTGACATTCGGAATAAATGAAATTTAAATTGTTATCATCCATTAAATGTATGTAGGTTTGGGTGTGAAGATCGAAATTTGATTTGAACCCAAACTAAACCATTATTCGTATATTCTTTGAAGTGGATTAGATCTTGTTTGAATTTAGTATCATTATGTTTGCGATTGTTCGTAGAAAGAAAGTGTTGAAGTCATCATGTTTGTACTTACCCCAACAATAACCATCGACAATTTTATTCTGAAGAACTCAAAATTCCTAGCTTTTCTGCGGCAAAATGTTATCTGTTCAGTTATGCTTTAGTAATGCATAAAATGTAGTTCATGAAGTGTTGCCATGACGACACTTCACGGACAAGTCCGTAAAAGTTGCATTTTACGGATTTTTCTTTAATTCCTTTTGGGGAGCGCATACAAAAAAGCTATTTTCTTGACAATTGAAGTGGCAAGCACCATGAAGTAAGTATGCATCGGGTAACCTATTCACGCTAAGGCAAATGAAGATAACAGATCACCATTTCTACACATTTCAATGGCACACAAAGGGGTGTTCTTTATGACAGGAATATTCAATAGAGCCTGATGATTTTTAACGAAATCCACAAACAAAACGAATTTGACTAATATTATATGTCTCATAGTTCGTTGGATATAGTCCACACTTTTACCTTCCAAATTTCCTATAGAATATCAAGAAGTACCGTTCATTTCCCCCTATTGTGAGTAACTTCAGTGTTTATTCATTCATTGTATCAAAGGAACTGAAATTCTTATTACAAGCTTGGTTGATTAAATTTGTTTTCAATATACGTACATTTATACTTGAAAACTTAGGGAAATTAAACGAGTTTTGGGTCTAACAAGTAAAAGAGGAAATCGGAATAAGGTTATGGTGGAATAGAATATTATTCATTTCGGAGAAACGATCGCACCTTCATTGTATTGCTGACAAAGTTCGTAATTTTTCATAAACCATGAATGAATCCGTTTTTGCTCATGCATATTTGATTGATACACACAAATTCCTTGAATTTTATGAACCACCAGACTACAAAACTACCGCCCCTTTTCGGCTTTTTCATGATTTCACATACCAACAATAAAGCTCAAGTTATTCAATGAGCCATGCATTGATATCAAAAATTATTTTTTTTTAAATTGGACATTTTTAACAATTGTTTGATCACACCCTCATTCCAGTCTCAATTAAAAACTCATATAGATGAATGAGGCAAAGAAAAATGTTTCCCAAAAGAGAATACTCACCAGAAATCATTTGTAACATTGATGCAAGAAATGCATAACATTCCATGGGTCTTCAATACATTTTTGTCGAAGAAAATTTTTTAAGCCAAAAATGGATAACACATTTTTTAAAAGCAATCTCACTTTGCAAAGATGGAAAAATGTTAGAAACATTTCTCTTGGAGTGACACTTTGAAATTAGTTTTTTTTGACATTCAAACCTGTCATGAAAATATCTATCAGTGTAGTTCAGCGTGGCTCAAGCCGGGGAAGTAAATGTTTTCTGTCAGATATTCACAAGAAAAACATGTTTTTCGTCGATATTTTAATTCACAGAAAAATATTTCTATTCAATTATGAATGTTTTCCTTTTCAAGATGAATACTCCACAAGAGGTTATCTTTGAGTTGCAGATGATTCGACATCTGATTTATGAACACCCCGTTCATGTTGGAAAGGGAAACATTCTCAATTGAATATAGAATAGAAAGATTTTTCTGTGAATTGAAAAATCCACGATAAAAATGAAGTTATTTTTTGTGTATGTCCAACAGAAAACAAATTCTTTCCCGGCAAAAGCCACGCTGGACATTGAACTGCATCTGATAGATATTCTGGAAAGACCCTATATAACTCAAAAATATCCTGAATTATATACAAAGTGATAAAATCAACTATCCAGAACTTTCAAAAATAATTTATATTTATATAACAATAAATAGTTTAAGTAGATAATCATATTATTCAACAGTTAATTGTTGAAGTAAGCTAGGTAAGTAAGTAATAAAGAATTAAGTAGGTAGTAATTAGTAGATTTCAGCCACAGAAAATTGAAAAATAAAAATTTTTCAACAAAAAATTAAACCGACGAAAAAATCAACTGAAAAGCAAAAAATGATGATAATTGAGCTCCTAAACTTATGTGAGTAGCTAATTTTGAGTCGCGCCAAACAAATCAGCAATTGAATTAGGTAAAGCGTGAAATGATGGCAGCAAAATGCACAGCGGTGTAATATAAGTAAGTAAGCGGCGTAATATAAGTAAGTAAGTAATATAATGATCTTCGATAATTGTTTGTTTGGCGTCGACTCAAAACTAGTTACTCACATTAGTTTAGGACCTCAATTATCATTAAGACTGAGGTTTATTTTATTTTTGCTCTTCAGTTTATGTTTTCGTCTGTTCAATTTTTTGTTAAAAAGTTTTGAGAAGTTGTATTGTTCTCAGTTTGATTTTGGTTTTTGGATCATTATATTCACGTCGTTAGAGACCAAAATATTAATTTGTTAAGGAATGTAATTATGCTGTTCATTTTGTTAGAATTTTGTAAGAGAAATTAGGTGATTTGTGTTAATTGATGGTGGTGTTTCATTTTGTCGCAATTTTTATAGGATGCGAGGTTGTTAACGATAATATTTCACAGACAGGCAAACAACAATTGTAATTGTTTATTCTTGTTGATATACTTATTACACGTAAAACATGTTCTTTGGCCAGGATATTTAGTCACTCATCTAGTTACTTGATCGGAAAATACAGCTAAAATTAAAAATGGGGAACATGATTTACTATTTCGTACTCCGATATAGAATTGGGGATCCAGGATGCTTGTCACTTTCCACTGGACTCCAAGAATAACGACTACCATAAAACAGTGAATAGTGACTGGTTACTTATCTGATTTCCGCTCTATCAAAAAGATGCGATAAAAGAATTGTGTTTATGGATGATCCTCTTTTCAAACTGTCGTCATTCAAATACACCAACATTCCGAGACTCAAAGGGAAACTTTTAATATTTGCAGTTTTTGAGATTCATATCATGGTCGAAATAAAAGTAGCTAACATAACCTTTTATGATATACTAAGAAAGAGACAGAGGTAAATATACCTTATTGTCATGGAGAAATAAATGCATTATTATGGATGGAGCTCTTAATTAATTCAAAAACAATTTCTATTCTATGTATAACACGGTCATGAAATAGAAAAACGAAAACATTCTTATAGTTGTGACGTTATGAGCATGATGTTGATATTACAGATGTTAATTGATAAAATTCAAAATAGAAACGTTAAAAGTTAAAATGTTTCAGAATAAAATTCTCCCAACCTATAATATATATAATACAATAAGGTCGATCACATAGTGACACATGTAGAGCCTTTTTATAATCAGTGTTGTAAATATCACTCATATAATCTGGTAAATGATAGAACATATTTTAACCATTGTACATAATTGAATCCTTCACTATGGAAGAATTCGGGCTTGGTGAATTTACTGTTATGCTTGCGTATAGAGTAATGTGAAGGTGTAGTAAATATTTTTTAATTAAGCATATGGTTTCAAGAATGGAAGTGACGAAAATATTGTATTTTATGGGATACAAGATTTACAGGGATCGCGATCCTTTGCTGTAGAAAAATATCTAATTGCCCGGTTTTGTTGTAACAAGTGGTTTTGCATAAGAATGTTATTACATACTTCCGAAATGAAATTCCGTATCTCAAGGCATAGTAAGTTGTTGTTGTCCAATTTCTTTTGCCACTAGTCTCAAAGCAATGTTTTCATTTAAACATGTTCAAATTTCAGTTTATTGTCAATGAATACACCCAAAAATTCAATGTTGCTTTGTTCACACCTGAACGATACCACTTTTGTTTCTGTTACATTCAAAATGAGACGATTTGAATTACACCACTGATTCATTACTTTAATGTTAGTATGGATTAATTTTACGAGTATTCGCATTTTTTTCTTGTCATGAAATGGTTGTGTCGTGGGCATAAACTTTGAATTTTGCTAATATGACTATGTTTGAAAAACACGCTTATGAAGCAATAAAGACTAAAATGTTGACAATAATAAGAATAAAGTCATTGTCCAAAAAATTTTGTCTTATGTTAAAAACCGTGAGGTGCTTGATATCCGTTATCTCGATATAATTATGAAAAGTGAGTAAAGAGCACCCCACTCTCATTTTACACAAGCGAAAGTTTTTTGGTCAATCCCTTTATTCTTATTATTTTCAACATTTTGGTCCTTATTGCTTCATAAGCGGGTTTTTTAGTTTTTTCAACTATAATTTTATGTTTAACTTTCTAGTCCATATAGCCACGAAAGACTAAAGAGGATTATGGGAGAAAAACTCATCGATTTATTCCCCCACCATAATTTGGCGAATATGCATTCGCCATATTTTGAAATGAAAATTATGATGTGAAAAACTTTTTTTTTCTGATGATCTAGGTGAGAATACCAGGTTATCACTATGAAATTATTGTATTGTCATTGGTTCTCAATATGTATGCAAAATTTCAAATACTTTGGACATCTGGAAGTAGTTGAAAATTAATTTCAAAGATTCTATTACCTACATACATTTATACATACAGGTGAAGTTAATGAAGAGTGTATAAAAATATTGGAGCCCAATATAGATCTTTGTGATACACCACAATTTACAGGTGACCTACCTGACAAAACTGTAGTTTTTACTCTTTGGTAACATTCTGTTAAATCTAACTTCATCCAATTGTATAGTACGCCTCTGGAGTCGTGGTGGTGACGCTTTGCCAACACTATCTCGTGATCACACAATCGAATGCTTTCGAGAAATCGCAAAATACTGCCGCAGCAGCTTCACCATTATTTACATTTATGTACACTAACAGAAGAAAAGAGAAGAGAGACAACTGTACTGATTTGAAGAAATTATGTAATGTTTTTCAGAAAATTTTGTTATTTTATTTTTAAATATCTTCACAATTATTTTAGATACGGTGGGTATAAGATAAATCAGATTTATCATTGTGGCCAATACATCAGGAGCCTGATCTCGCAGGTTTTAAAAAAATAGAAATTCAATCTTCACATGGGTTTTCCTATTTTTAATTGATTTCATAATTTTTTCGAATCCCTAGCATCAGTTTCATGAAGTAAGAATGATTGAGAAATAGGAAAATTACAAAGTGGTCCATAAAATCATTTCATAATAACTTTCCTTTGCAGTTTTCATCAGAGTTCTATAAACTGAAAATTAAATAATCTGCCCTAAAGTAAATGGAACCCTTGTGTTTCGTTATGAAACTAGATAATGATACTAACAATGCACTTGATTCGTCTATGACGAACTTGATGGTAATTGTATGAGTTCAATGATGAACGGAATAAGAGGAAAATATATTTTTGTAAACTTAATTTCCCATTTTCAATCCTCTATTTCATTATTGAACGGTTAAACGTTTCACAAAAATGCATCCATGATCTCGAGTGAAACATTGTACGAGAATTGAATGAAATTTCGTCGTAATATAAGTCGTTTGCTAGAGTTCAAAGAATAAAATCGGCGAATATAACACGAATCTTTTTGTTTTGTTTGAATTCAAATCGCATGATCCCACAAAACTCAACGGTGCGACGAATTCGATACAGATAAATCCGAACATGTTCTCAGGCGATTGGAGAAAGGTACAAAGAGAATCTCGTATTCGATAAAAATTCAGTCACTTAGAGTAGACGGAGAACTAACTTTGCCAAACAGACATGGAATGAATTAGAATATACTTGAAAGCCAATGTTCAAACAACAATCCCAAGAGGATTTTTAGAATATTTTTGATACGACTAATGACTAGAGAGCATGTATAATTTACTGTAACAACAATAGGGATAATTTTCTCATGACAGTTATTTCATTTAGTCAATCCTACCAGATGAAATCTCCTTGTGAGTTGACCGTATGAATCAAATTTGTGATTTTATTTCGAAACTAATAAACTTGAATCTTCATGCACTCGAAACTGCAGAATTTTTGGATATGGCATCAATTTTTTTTTATAATTCTTTTGGAAATGAAAGAAAGTAAAAGATAATTCGAAATGTGAATCCTTTGAAGAAATACTTATAAGTTATATTTGCATGAATATATGGGAAATATTTGTAGTTTTTGAGCAAATTGTTTGACACAATCCGTATCAAGCCATCTCTACCAGCTACAGAGGAAATTTCTGGTCGTCTGTCCTCGCCTATGCCGCTCCAATCTCTGAGTCATCTCACTTTTGAGAAATTATCATAATGGGGCCCCTGTAAATTTAGTCTTTGTAGCCGTATTTATTGGCTTTTTCGTAATTGAAATAAATTATAAATGATTATATTCAGATTCAACAACATAGATTTCATGTCAGAGTGATTTATTTTAGTGCAGAATTCTGTTTTACATTAAGACTTCTTCTCTCAATCGATTGAACATTGTAGAAATTTACCGGACATACATATCGGAAATTGATCCTAGTCCAGGAATATAATCCAGAATAGTTAAACTGGATACAAGAAATATAATAACTAATTGAATAGGATATCGACCGTTGAATATGATTTGGATAGTTTGTTGGCGGGAAATCGTTCGGAATATTGAACAAAACCCAGTGCTGAACTGTCGACAATTCGAAACTTCATTGTTTCATCTCCAGGAATTTGAAGTATAGGAACAAAAACATCTATACTCACACAATAAAATGAACAAACTGAACTGTCGATGAATCGTTTCTGTGTAATGTGGAAAAGACTGATGAGAGAGAATAGGAGACATGGAAACATTCATCTGTTAATGATTCACAATTTGTGTTAAAATACAAGGTGCTTAGATTTTCGATACCAGATCTTTTGTTAACACATTTTTCTCCATGCTTTGTTATTTCAATGATTTGATCAATCAGTCTTTTTTTTTCAAAATTGTCTGCTGACCAATGATACTGACTATACTAAAGTTGGAGGTGTGTTTTACAATATTCTGCAAGGCCTATTAGGTTCTGTCATTCTTTATTTCAAGTATCTACCTGGTTGCCCTATGTACACTTCGACACACCCAGCTCATAATATTTTGTGAATAATGTTATATTTCAGATCGTTAGGTGCGTTTGTTTTAGGTCTCATGAAGAATTATTTTTTACTGTGTTTCAACATTTCATGCTGATTTTGGAATTTTCATCTTCTAAGACTTTGCAGGGTTGTGATGTCAGACCTCCTACATACATGCGGTACTTTGAGATACTTGACATTTAACGGAGCTTTTTCTTTTTCCTGTGTATTTGAACTATTGGAATATTATAGTTTTATATAATCAAAGATTTAGGGTAGCAATTCTTCAGTAACATTGTTTCAATAAGTTTGAGGTTTTGTTTATAGAAATCCTCATGTGCTAAGTGTGTGGCTCTGTGTTTGAAATTGTCAATCCTTTGTGTCATTGGGTGTACAGAGTGGTAGTTTATAAATCTTTCAGAGTAAGTTGGTTTGTAATACCGATCAGTTATGATTCGGTCATCTGATGTTATCAGCAAAACATCCAAAAAAACAATCCTGTTGTTTTTTTCCATTTCTTCGTTGAACTAAAATCTTGGTGATAGTTATTGAATGTTGCTAATATATTGTTTTCGTTTTCTTTTTGTATGCATGGAACAATATCATCGACATACCTTTTGAAAAAATTGACAGAAAAATGTCTACGCCAATGGCATGAAATGTGAAAACACAGTGAAGAACATTTTTTCATAAGACGAAAAACAAACACACCTAACGATCTGAAATCTAATATTATTACCAAAATAACATGTGCTGAGTGTGACAAGGTTCACATAGGGCAAACAGGAAGATACCTGAAACAAAGAATGACAGAACATAATAGGGATTGTGAAAATATAGACAACCCACTCAAAACAATGAAAAATCCCACAAGCCTTCCGGAACATTGTAAATCATCCCTTCACACCTTCGAATTCAGTTCAGTCAGTATCATTGGTCAACATAAAATATTTAAAAAAAGACTCATAAATGAAATAATAAAGCATAGAGAAAAATGTGTCAACAAAGATCTGATATCGAAAATCTAATCATCTCGTATTTTAACATAATAGAAAAAAATCAAACACAAATTGTGAATTATCAACAGATGACTTTTTCCAATTCCCCTAAATTCTCTCAATAGTCTTTTTTACATAACCAAGAAACGATTTATTGCCAGTTAAATTTGTTCATTTCATTGTGTATGTATCGACGTCTTTCGTGAACCTGTGCATGTATTTTTATTTTATATCTTAATTATTTATATTACCATTTTTTAACTCGGAAGAGCCATCCTTATCCAAGTTATTATCAATGTGAGTTTTCTGTATATTGTCCACGGCCTTCCACTTTTCAACTGTCGTTATTTTCCGTATTGTATCTTATTTTATCAATACTCCATTCAATAATTCCATTTTAACTAGATGTTTTTGTTCTTATACTTCAGAGTCCTGGAGATGAAACAATTTAGTTTCCTTCAATATTCCGACCGAATTCCCGCCAACAGACTATCCAAATAATAACTAATATTTCCATTATTTCCCCTCCTTTACTTTTCCTCCTGTGGAGCTTTATATATATATATATATATATATATATATATATATATATATATATATATATATATGTATTATATATATATATATATATATATATATATATATATATATAGATATAGATAATATTATTTGTTGCTTGTCTTCAATGTTTTATCAACTCTAGAATACTTCTGGATATTTCCTCGCAAAGGACAAATAATGTTATTGATTTCTAGACATATACACACAACTCCGTGTTAGTTTTTTGACGCGATAGTCAATAATTGTGCAGTTAATGTTTGTTTTTCTTTCCGTCTACCATGTCTGACATTATTGGAATGACTGCTGAGATTTGGAGGCAGAGTCTTTAGAATCTATCGAGAAAAGTCATGAATATGAGTTGTATCTGAAATGAACAGGAAAAAGATATATTTCATAGGTAGGAATTTCTGACGGGGCAGATAATTTTTTCTGGAAGGGAATTTTCTATACAAAAAAATATGAACCACACTGCCACCGAATATGCTAGTGGCCTTTGGGATTGAAAAAACATAATATGCACTGAAATGAGCTCACGTTAACCATCTGGTTTTATTATCGTCAACGATATTGTTATTGCCGAGCGGTTGCCACATAGGCCAATCAATAGAGATTTTCTGCTCAATTGGTTTTTTGACAAAAATACTACTAGGAAACCGACTGTGTCATCACACGAAAGACGGTTCGTTCTTATATCCTGTTATGTTTCCTACTCCCAACATTCAAAAGCATTTTTTTTCTATTGTTTTTGATTTGTAACTTGAACACCAATGAAGCAATCTCGATACTCTCAGTGATTTGTAGAGAATTATTATTGAAAAAAAATGAGCCCTAACGCGACTCGATCGGAATATTAGTAACGGAGAAAAACCGGAAAAATTTGGCATAATTGCAATCTGAATTTTCTAATGCCTTTTATTGCAGCAGACGTCATAGGTGGTCCGATTCTAATTTTCCAAAAAGATTTCGAAAGTAGAAGTATAGTACTACAAAATGTAAATTTCCATGTTGCGTCAAAATGCTTCGAAATAGGTGAATAATACTTGCAAACATGACGAAAAATGGGCGGGTGCGTGAAAGCGGATGAGTAGTTGAGGTAGAGCAGCAGACGCGGGAAAGCGTATTATGTATATCGATACAAGCGCGCTGCGCCCGTTATGAATCTGCTGCTCTACCCCCACTCCTGAGGCGCTTTCGTGCACTCGCTGGTTTTCGGTCATGTTTGCAAGTAATTCATACATTCTTCTCAGCATTCCAACGCGAAATGAGAATGGTCATTTTGTAGAACTATAATTCATCTCTCAAAATATTTGAGTCGAAAACAATTGAAAAAAATGCTTTTAAATATTTATAACATATTGAGCAATGACAGTTGGGAGTAGGAAACATAATAGGATATAACTACGGAGCGTCTTCCGTATGATGGCTCAGTCGGTTTCCTGGTAGTATTTTTGTCCCGAAATGCAGACAGAAGAATTTTCCAGAGCATTAAAAAATATCTTTCACATACCAAGTTACAAACTTTTCCGGACCATCTCTAGACTGGGAGGAATCTGAATCTTTGTAGCGCTTTCACTGATCCTATACTTTTTATTCTTCCAACAACGTTATAACGTTTTTGAGTATGAAGCTTTTCACTCAATAATTTCCAGATAATTTTCTTAATATTTATCTTATTTTTATTAATGAAACATCTTTTTTTGAGCTTTTCAATGAGATATATCAAATTGTATTGAAACATTATGTGGCCCTTTGGTCCCTTAATCATCTGATAAGATTACAGGAGGAAGGATATTCATATGGTATTTTTTTTGTTTTCAAATTATTATGGAAATTATTCATGATTGAACGTTATCTGGAGTATAACATTACTTAATTGGATTATGAGGAATTTCAATGAACTAGAAAAATTCAGGTTCGCAAGCCCTATATAACTAGATCAGGATTAATTCAGAATTGGGTAGTATTAGGTTCATGCCAAGCAGAGGAGAGATTTCGAAGTAGGACAGATTAATAAAGTTTTTTTCCGTTGTATGTTATTACTACGAAAGGAATACGTTTGAAATATAAATGGAAGAAAGACATCAGAAATGCGGATTGATATTGGGTTATTCATATTATTCCACTATTATTGTATAAATAAAGCTGTTATTTCGTTTTCCTCAGATATGATCGATCACTTCCATCACCACAGTTCTTGTGTTGGTCTCAAATCCATGTTCATTAACATCCACTGTTTGAAATATAAACGAAACGGGTAGGTTAAGGCTACTTGAATGGGGATACAGTCAGCTCCACAATTTGATGGTAAGGAAGATAATTGGAAACATGTCTCGAATCTATCCAGATTCATCTTTATTCTGAATTTAAAATTAAAATAGTTCAATCAGAGCTTGTTTGAATATAGCTGGAAAACTACTTTTTTTTGGTGGAAATATGTGTCATAATGGTTGAAATGACCAAATCATCTGTGGAATGGAGTGAAGAAAACGAAAAGTTAAATAACGCCATTATCATGAATTGGGTGAGGTTGTTAAAGATGTGGAAACTTATTTCTATCGCCATCTAATTGTAATGGCTAAACTAGTATCCCTGTGGTGGTAATCTAACTTAACGTCCTCTGAAATAAAGCACATGAAGTTGTTAAAGTACAAACTTAAAATTGTTTGTGTTTAATACTCTTCTGGTCTGTTTAATCTCGTAATCTTTGGCACTCACCGCCATTTGACGAATATCAGCTGCACTTCATATTGAAGTTATTGGGTGATAAAATAATAATTTCTCGATATCGTGATACCCAGAAACATAGCTGAGTTTTCCTGTGGATTTGAGGTGGCTTCTAGAAATCCAGTTTTTCTTTGCGATTCGAGCTTTATATTTCAAGCGACTTTAGAAATCTTCAGGAGTACATTTTTCACAAAGCCTTCAGAACCAGCCATTACCTGATTCTGAAAAATCATATCAACTGAACTTTTCAATCTATGATCGACTTCATGAAATATCATGAATTAAACTACCCAGTAACTTTCAGATATATTCTTCTAGATCTTTCTGTGAGTCCGTAGGTGCATTTGCAGGACAATAAGCTCCATAACTTCGGCAAATTTAAATTTTTTTACGTTAAAATGTACTGGAAGTAAATGGCTGCGACAAACAAACCGTCATACGGATACGTAGGCGATCTTTCAAGGTTTGTGGAATGTGTCTTATATATGCAGGATTCTCAAAATCCTGTCAAGACCTTGTGATACGGAAACTGGAGAATAGATACAATTTTTTTTGTCGACACGAACGTAACATTAATCAGGAATACACAGGCATTTTAGAACAAAACAGATAAACAGCACCCCATCACCAGAACGAATTTTCTTCCAAATATGTGATAATGTAGGTACCGAGCGACAGAATAACACAACGGGATTATCCGCATTAAGTCCCAGCAAATATGCAGGGCATTAATCATGATGAAACGTCGCTGACACGAGTTCGTATTTTTAAAACACGAACGATGTCTGTCTCGCTTGATTTGACTGAATTTTTTTAATGTTCATCTCGTAATTTTGTAGGGAATATTAAAACATAATAACGTGGATAATTCGTCCATAAGAATGTTTTGAGGATATGGGAGTTCCAACATAGTATCATAACAAAGATTTATTTGTCTGTACCTATATATTATCATGGGTTACTCAGGAATGTCTTGATTTGCTTAATATACTCATTATATAGTGATTTTCGAAATCGATATGTGCGATTACAAATCTTTGACCAAAATTGGCGACTCCAAGATAGCGGATGAGATTAATTATTATTTCATTCACTATTCAGAATCCCTCATAATTCATTGTAGGTTCAGATATAGTGGGTATTGGGGACTGGAAAAATTAGACACTATTTCATTATAGCAATAATGAAATAGTGTCTAATTTTTCCAGTCACCAATACCTACTATATCTTAACCTACAATTAAATATTTTGCTGTTAACAATCGGTAACAGAGAACTCAATATGGTGGATCTTTATAATGCAAAGGCCTCTTCGACTGACGGTCAGAACTAAATTTTGGAGTCGCAGATCTTCAATATTTTTGGCCAGAGTTCACTAGACAAATGACAAATCAACTGGACAAATAATTTCCAGTGGCCAGAGTTCACTAGACAAATGACAAATCAACTGGACAAATAATTTCCAGAAACTTTCCATAGACAAGCTTTCATTCAAATTACAAGTTTTAGTGACTATAAAAAAACACAACACCTCACGTTACATCTCTGGGGAAAATTAAGTATTTTTCTTCTCAGTGCATTCAGATGAATATTCACTGCTGAATGAGCCCCAGTTATTGATCGATTGCACACAAATCTATCAGATCACAAATTTCTGATTTCCTGAAATATACAGCACATCATTATTCATACAACCAAAGCACTTGCTATTCCAAGTGTTCATAGGTGAAGCTCCATAACTTTTTTCTATTCAAGATATCAACTAATTTTTTTTTCTAATGATAGGTCCGACAATGAGGCACATTCTGAAAATATTTTCATGTATATACAGGATGTCCAAAAATAAGATATACAACTGAGTTTTGTTTTTTTGAATAGCAACCCCCCATTCTTGTTAAATTTTTGGATTCGCCACTAAATTGTCGATATAACGCAACCAAGTTTTCATGTGTTACTTGCTTATGCCCGCGGCTTTGCCCACGGCTTTTTCCCGCGTGACGTTCAGGAATATCATATTCATCAGAATACAGTTTTGATAAATGTGCCAACATTTCTCGTTCCTTTGAGTTATTTGAAAATATTCCATAGTAGTGCGGATAGAATAAAAAAAAAATATTTCCCTAATTTTATTATTTTATATAGCCGATTTTAATTGATGAATAGATCGAGAGGGCCAAATCCCGACTTTTGAATCACTTCAGATTTCTCTGGTGAATCTGACGAAAATATGACATTCCCTCCGCTGAATTCACCGTCAACCTATTCCAGGGTAAAATTAGGCTCAATTTTGCCAACCATAATGTAGGTTGGGATAATGTTAACATTATGTATTGTCTCACAACTATCTTCAGGTTCAAATTGAAACATAGAAGAAAACCAAATACTGCATGATGAAAAAAATTAACAGTTTCAAATTTGAAAATTATTCTAGTATTTCGAAAGTAATTTTAACGATTAGAATTTTGGAAAAAAAATCTTATTACGCCCTTGGAATGACACTCCCCTGTAAAATTAATTTTTTCTATCACAGATACTTTTCCAGATATAACCTGTTTTATAATAAGGGTATTCCATTCGCTGTTATCCGTTATCCCGTATCCCGTCATTCTGTATCCCTTTATCCAGTTCTCCGTTATACTGTTATGCAGATCTCGTTATCTCGTCAAACCATTAGGCTGTTATCCTGTTATCCGTTATGTTGTTTTGCCATTTTGTCGTTTTGCCGTTATCCCATCATTCCGTTTCCCCATTATCCCATCATTCCGTTTTGTCGATATCCCATTATCCCGTTACCACGTTATCCCGTTATTGCGTTATGCCGTTATCTCGTCATCCCACTACCCTGTTATCCAGTTATCCCGTTATACGGGAAGATGTACTTGAAATAGGAGCTCACCTCATATTGGTTGCACTTGGTTGTTAAAAAATTTGTTTTAATTATTGTATCAAGATCAGTTGAGTAGTTTTCGCGTGATACTCGAACAAACAAATTTCAATTCTATAAAAGTATAGATAGAGATATATATATATATATATATATAATATATATATATATATATTTATATATATAGTTGGAGAAGGGTAGTCTCGTGACTGGACTAGTTGAAAATAACTATGAATTTGAAATAAACTTTGTAGAAAGGATATTCCTTGAGGTTGCAGTCAAATTTAATGGCCAATGAGAAAAGAAAAACTCTTTCTTATTTACTCGAGCTTTCGAAAATGTTTATTTTCATTGTCAAGACAGCTGTGAAAAAAGAAAACACTATTGTGAAATACGATTTTAAACAAATCTAAAGAACTTACTAAGGTGAGGTTAAGTGAAGACAGCGATCTAATCACCATTTTGTGATTGAGGTAGTTTTCAAAATCATATCACTATGAAACACTACTAGTAATATATATAAAAATTAAACAATTGCAAACGCACATATTGTTTAAAAAACTTAATTTAAACAATTTAAAATTTGACAATAAAAAATTACCACAGGTTAAACTAAAAATTTAAAAAGGAAAATGGTGGATGACAAGTAATGCATGACATGAAGTGTCAAGTGTCATATGTCAAAGTCGAAATGTCATGGGAGAAACATGTGTTTTGTCCACAGAACAACAGGAATAGTACCAATCTATATGACAAAAATTATTAAATGAGAGAAAAAACCAAGAAATACTAAGCAGTTTTTTTAAATTTCAAAAATTCAATTGGAATCAAGTTTCAACAAATAATTGTAAATGATACTAAGGTTGGAAATATCAGATCGTTTATTCATGCTATTTGGTTCATTTTTTATGAACACCATTTCAAGAAAATTCCTTTTGTGGAAGTTATTCTCTACTGCTAAAATGGAAGGGTTGTTGAAATTACTAAAATGATTAGAATTTATATTGTGTTCAGCTAATGCACAACTATTTTTTTTAATTTTACAATCACTTTTATGAGATGCTATGCGACCTGTTAAATTCCTACCGGTCTGCCCGATATATATTTTATCACAGTTAAGGCAAGGAATACTATATATGACATTCGATTTCTCATAAATCGTTAAAGGGGCTTTAGTTCTAGTGTAAAGGCTTGCAATAGTTTTAATATTTTTGTTGGCAATGCGTAGTTTGTCTAATTTAAACACATTAGTCAGAACTAACTTCTAAACTGACCAATGTGTTTAAATTGACAAACTACCATTATAACAAATATTAAACTATTCAACCTTACGAACTAAAGCCTTAACGATTTATGAAAATCAAATTCATATATGTATTCCTGCCTTAACTGTGATAAAATATATATCGAGCAGACGGATTTAAATACACTCATAAGTGATTGAAAATAAAAAAATACTTGTGCATTAGCTGAACTAAATTCTAATCATTATTTCAACAACCCTTCCATTAAGTAAATAACTTCCACAAAGAATTTTCTTGAAAGTGTTCATAAAAATGAACAAATACATGAATAAACGATCTGATATTTCAACTAGTGTCATTTACATTATTTGTGAAACGATTCAATAAATTTGAAATTTAAAAAACTGCTTATATCTTGGTTTCTCTTTCAATAATTTTTGTCATAGTTGGTACTATTCCTGTTGTTATTGGACAAACAATGTTCTCCCATGAATTCATTTGACATATGACACTTGTACTTCATGTCATGCTTACTGTCATTCACCATTTTCCTTTTCAGTCATGCTTTAACCTAATTTTAATTGTCAAATTTTAAATTGTTTAAATTAAGTTTCTAAACAATATGTGTGTTTGCAATTGTTTAATGTTTATATATATTACTAGTATGTTCATAGTGATGATTTGAAACTACTCAATCACAAATGGTGATTAGATCGCTGTCACTAACCTCACATAAGTTCTTAGATTTGTTTAAAATCGTATTTCCAACGGTGTTTTTTTTCACGCTGTCTTGATAATGAAAATAAACATTTTCGAAACTCAGAAAAAGTTTTCTTTCTCATTAACCATGTGACTGCAACCTCAAGGAATATCCTTTCTACAAAGTTTATTTCAAATTCATAGTTATATATATATATATATATATATATATATATATATATATGTATGTGGTGTTATTGTTATATACATGATCCCGTCATCGAACCGGGATGACATACCGGTTGAGTCCAATTATAAGCTTAATTGGATCATCAAAATCGGTCCAGTTGTTTTTGCGTGATGCTCGAATGAACAAAACACAACCGTACTACTTCACATTAACTAAAAAATTCGAATAACACCATCCTGACATGTTGCCATTGAAATAGAGTGAGCCTCATAAAATTTAATTTTCTAAATAATACATTGTATTCATGGAGTGGGAAAGATAAACCATTTCCGATAACAACGAAATCACACATCTTCAACAACATTCGTACAATACGAAAGCAGAAATATGAATAGAATATTTGTGTTTCAACCTGAAGATAACAAAAACTATCTCGAAATGTCGTTGAAAGGAATTTTACAAATTGACGGAATTTGGTAGCACTTGGTTGTGAAGAAATGTGGATTTATTGTTACATATCCTGTTCTCGTTATCGAAGCGAAATAAATTACATACCAGTTTTCAAGTCTAAGCATAAGCTTGCAAACAAAAATCGGTCAAGTAGTTTTTGCGTGATGCTCGAACAAATAAACAGACAATTACAATCTTATAATAGTATAGATAAATAAAAGCGTGGTGCATAGAACCACAGAAAAAAAATACAATTTATAAACGACTTTTTGAAAAAACACCCTATATTTTTCGGGAGCTTCTGGTCGACATAGGATTTGTGGGGTCTACTCTGTGAGATTTGCGAGATTTGTTTTGCAAAATAAGAAATGTTGATGATTTTTTCGGGAAAAAAAGTAGGCCCCTGTTGTGAAATTTGACACATCTATATAATTCTGCTGATAATATGTTTCAACAAAATGAAATTGTCATAGATACAGGAGACAAAGGAAATAATTCTAGTAATATTTTTTCGAGAACAGGAAAAGATATTAACATTAAAAAATGGGAAAATTTTTAGGAAAATCCAAGTACAAATGTTCATCATGATGATCATCATGATCATGATCCGCACAAGCTGCTAGTCTTCTATTAAATGAGCCCCGACAAGCATTGCTCCACCAGATGAACGAAAGGCTTCCGTGATACTGTTTTTCATATCACCTTCAGTTGTTGAACGATCTCTCAAAACCCTTGCCTCCACGTACCTTCAGAAGGAATATATAGAAGTGAGGTCTGGGGATCACGCAGGCCGAAGGATAGTACCTCCTCTGCCTATCCCTCGATTAGGATGGGATTGATCTAAACATTCTCGCACTATCCTATGGTTATGCCCTGCAGTACCATCGTGTTCTGGTGTTCAAATCCACTTTCTGGAAAGATGTCTAAGGAAAAAATGTAAGGCGACCATCGCTTTTGGGGATAAATAGTCTTCAACCAGTAAGGATTTTTGATTGCATAATAATGCATATTATGTCTGTTGACCGACCCGTTGTTCTCAAACGTTGCTCCATCAGGAAACGGAAATTTGCAGAAACATCGACCACCAGCAATTTCCTTTTTTGGTCTAAGACATACCACCAGTGAGATCAAACCGGTCTGGAATGAAGACACCCGTGGAGTTCTTATTTCATTATTAACAATCAAAAAATTATTGAAAGTACACGGATGTGTCAAATTTCACGACAGCAACCTACTCGATTCCTTTTCCCCGCAAAAAACATGAACATCTCTCATTTTGCAACAAATTTCGCAAATTATACGGAGTAAAAATGCCATGCAACGGTGCAATGAAAAATAGGGTGTTGCATCCGGAAAAGACGAGTTATTGCCATTTGAAATTGGTCATTTTCAGAAAATCGTAGTAGGCGATGGAACATCGACTTCGAGTTCGGCTGCATCTCAAAACAGAAGGAATCGATTGGGAAAAAGTTGGTTTAGTTATCTTGAATAGTTCTGAAATTATGGATCTATGCCCGACGCAATTCTGACGCATTCTTGTGATGTAACCTCATCAGTCGACTCTAAATCGGATCTGCTACCATTGACAATGTAGGCAATGAGCTCTATAATAATGAAATAATATGTGAAATGAAGTCCTTGATTGAACTACTGCCACTGTGTGTTTGTTAAATGCCATTCGAGAATGCCAGGTAATGGAAAATTTCGTAACCATTTCAATATTTTTGGCTATGTTAAGTTCATATAAGAAGGAAGTAATATCAAAATGGAAAAACATAAGGCACAATACAACAACAGATACCACTTTCATATGATACATAGATATTTAGTAGAGAAAAAGACACACATTTTGGAATTCAGAGTTATTAAAAAGTATTCAGCTACTATTTGTTACAGGCTTGTCACTAATCACGGAAAAAAATCCCCCTCTGTAGGAATGATGATCATGGTGCAGATCCTAACCACCCCAGGTAGCGTTTTTAGTGGACGGAACGTAGCGGCCACAATTCTGGAAAACTTTGAGGTGTTGGACCATAACCACTGCCACGTAATATACACGGTTCTATCACGCGGTGGCTATCCAAATGGTGAACACTTCATTGGTGGCTGCTACGTTCCGATCTACGTTCCTCGATCTCAGATAGCCACATTTCAACCACGTTGTGGTCATCTGGCAAACACGTGGATATGTAGTGGCTGACACTAGACATGTTAACAACTGACTGCGTTCGTTTAAATCATAAGTAGCTCGATCTCTGTTCAGCAATATATTTTTATGATAAATGTTCCTCATTCTTCCATTTTGCCTGATTCATTTCTAAAACTCGATCAACTATAAAAATATATAACATATGAACATAAAAACGCGTAAGTAAGTATATTGAATTTGGATACTTCTGATCGGGATAAAATTAAAACGATTGAAAGTTTTATGTGAAATATGGATGTTGTAGCTCGACTGTGAGCACGCGCCATCTGAATACTCTTCATTCAAGGAAAACATTATAATTTTGGAAATAACTCGCCTCTGAAATTATGTACTTTAATCCCCCAAACATTGTTTTATCAATCTTGGTTAGTTGAAACAAATATTCACGTAATGAATTACTACGTTTGATGCAGTGCTGACGACAAATAAAACTTAATTGAATTTTTCGATCATTTCTCTGATGATGGCGACCCAGCATATTCCTGTAGATATGGCGGCTTTTGAAGAATATAACTTAAAAGTGCCAGAAAGTGTCAATATGCCACTCTAAAGCTCCTGCCATCATAAAGTGCCCAGTGGAACTGAATTATTGATTTTTCCACCACTGGAAAGTTTCACATACGTCACAGGCCTATGACTCACCACTTCGAAGTTATAATCTGAGAATTACAGAAGGTCTTATACCCTTGAGAATGGCGAACACGTCGAGCTATTATAACGTGCCACTTCGAAGTTATAACTTCGAAATTGCGGGTACAAAAAAAGGATATGTATCAAATATAGTGGATTTATGCAGCTCCAATCAACAATAATCAATTAACAAATAATAAAAATGATGGCATTTATGCAAACAGAATTACCAATTAAGCAGGAGCACAAGTCAGAGATCCGATCTATTTGAATTATTCTTTTTATACAAAATCAAAAAAAATTTTAATTCACGTAACAGGTTAAATGAACTTTTTGTAAGCCACAATGAAATAATTTGGGATAAGTTAGGTTAGTTTTCGTCTTTGCACGGACCAATCCACGGTCACTTCAAAATCAAGGGAAATTGTCTATTGAAAACGCATAACCCATTTCATATTGAATAAATATCATTCATGTTCCACGTAACAGGTTAAACTAACTTATTGTGAGCCACAATGAAATAATTTGAGAAAAATTAGGTTAGCTTTCGTCATTGCGGGGAATGGTGGATTTTGAAGGTTATTGTAATTTGTAGTGACTTTCATTAAATGAGTACTGTGGCTATCAATTATGGAGATAGCAAGAACGTGGCAACCATCACCACAAATCACAATCAACTGCCTGCCACATTGAAGGTTTTATGGAAGTTACCAAAACGTCACTGAAACTATCATACTCTCTTGAAAGTGACTTCTAAGTGATATTTTAGTGGTACAGGATGGTTACCGCAACGGTTATTCTCAACTTTCAAGTTTGAAACCCTCTAAAGTGATTTGCTCAGTTTCAGACACTTCAATTGACACTAATAAGTTATTGAACTGTGGAGTGGCTACCATAGATGGAAATTACGTGACTACAACCTTACAAATACAAGATTTAGTTATTTTTACTGTATATGTTAGATTTAGTGGTGATTACGTGATAACCACCGAGTCGAAGTTGCAGTATCACTTTCTGTCACTATAGTGCTGCTTGGGACATGATTTCAATTTGTAAAGGGTGAGGTTATTTACAGTAGATTTCCTTATTAAGTTATGGAGGAGCAATATGAGATTGATTTATAGAATTTCTCCCGAAGCCAATCCCACATTGTGACTTTGAGGAAATTTTTAAAGTATCTAACTCTCCACTTTATATGAAAAATCGAAAATTTTATAAAAATCTTTCAGCTGTGAAAATCTCGAACATAAATTGTGAATTTCCGGAAATCATTCCAAAAACTGTGTGGCAAATGGATTCAATTCCAATGTTCTTTTCCGGCTAAGAGATGATTAGGTGATGCAAATCGCCTCGTATGTTCAAGCCAGTTCTTCCAAACGGATATGCAATCTTCGTAGAGTAAGTTCCACATGCTAGTTTAATTTATCTCATTTCTGACAACTGTAAACGAGTTATGACATTGATTAACATCGGGACTGAGGGAACCCAAAAGTTTTCACAGCATGAAACTCAAACTCCACACGCAATGGCAGGCATGGACGATTTCGCTTTCACCAGAGGCACTTGTGTCAGTGGATGTCGAGGGTATCAACAAAATACTATCATATCACTTTAGTTATTCGCTTCAATGGAAAAATACGGACATTTGAGCGTGAGAAGCCTCATATTGGAATTGAAGAATAAAGAGCAAAAATATCCTGCCTCAAAAAGCAGTTGATGCTGAGGTGAGTTGCTGGAATCGGTGTGTTAACATCGGTTTCTAGGTTACCTTGTCCGTATTCTGTACATTTCTTACTGGCTATAAATGTTAACGGTTCTTAGGTTTCTGGATTATGATAGGAATCATAATTCTGTTCAGCAGGCAGCTGATTTGTCTGGTTTGGCGGGAAGTGAATAAACTATCAGAAATTATAGGTTAGGTTTTTTGTTTATTCCCCAAAATTTCTATTAAACAAGATTATTCTTCTTTCTGACAATATTAGAATTATGATGATTTATACTTACGATTTTGTCGAAGGGAACCCTTGGGCAAGACGAAGTATGCTTCAACAGAGTGTTTGTTGCATACTCGAGAGTGATCGGTAGGATGAATTCATTGCTCCTAATCGCGATGATCCATTTTTTGCGTAGTGCTGAATCTTTGGGGAAACGATGTCCAGAAGTTCTGCTGGAGCAGAAAGGTACAACACAGCACTGTGGCATGCTTTTGAACGAAAACTGGACGTTCCCAAATTCCTATAGGCGCCAATCTACGCCATACCAGCATGAGCTCCACTGGCAACAGCGCCCCCCACGTTGAGCTTGCAAGAATACATGCCATTCCTTAAAAGGTTATTTACTTTTCGTACGTCCTGACACTATTGAGTTATGACGGATTCATTCCAACATATAACTTTCTCAATTGAATATTGATAGAAAGATTTTTTCTTTTGGGTTAGGGCCTTTTCAGAATATCTATCAGATGTAGTTCAATGTCCAGCGTGGCTTTAGCCGGGGAAGTAGTTGTTACTTCATTTTAATCGTGGATTTTTCAATTCACAGAAAAATCTTTCTATCAATATTCAATTGAGAATGTTTCCCTTTTCAACATGAATACCCCACAAGAGGTTATCTTGACGATGGAAGATAGTGACTAAAGTTTATCTTTCAGTCGCAGATGATTCCACATCTGATTATATGAACATCCTGTTTATATTTCCAACAAATCAATATAACTTTCGATTTGATAGATATTTGTACCAATGTTTCCTCATTGTAACAACTACATTGTTCGAAACATTGTTGGTCACTGTACATTCAAAATGATTTTTGAAGTAGTTTTTTTGTAAATGAACGTGGACACAATTTTTGGGTTAACACGTTTCACAACTACTCTGAAGAGAAGAAGATCAATTGCAATTTTCAACTTAGTTTTGAAAATACTCCCCAGAACAAAAAGGCTCACATAAATTGTAGAAAGTAATGGAAATGACGACAAATTCCAAGGAACGAAATCTGGTTTATTCAATAAGTAATTTTTATTCTTCATTGTCATAAATCATGTGTCAAAAAATAACGCATAAGATATTTTATTCACACGATTATAATGGTCAGG
The DNA here is from genome assembly GCA_018342105.1 of Gonioctena quinquepunctata. NCBI lineage: Eukaryota > Metazoa > Arthropoda > Insecta > Coleoptera > Chrysomelidae > Gonioctena > Gonioctena quinquepunctata. The sequence goes on along the minus strand of JAFIRS010000847.1, from coordinate 429,887 downwards.
ACTAGCCCTATAGAAAAAATCTGAGGAAGTGAGATCGGGAGTCCCTGCTGGTCACGGATATATTGATCAATCCATTTACTCTCCTTTTTGTATCAAACGAAACCATAGCCGTTTTTCATTTGATGTGAGAATTGATCAATAATTGGCTCTATCTCAAACATAAAAAAATTAAAGAACATTTCACTCCTCATATTGTCACGGAAAATGAATGGACCAACTGATTTCTCATTGAAAATGCCATACCAGGCGTTTGTGCTATAGGAATATTGATTTGCATTATATTTTGAAATTTGGGTTTCCGTAGGCTCAACACCGGTAATTTTGCGAACTCACTACTCAATTTGAAGCGAAACTTGCCTCATAAGAAAACAACACATACCTTGCAAACTGTCTATATTTTTTTTTCTCTCCTTGTACCCACGCGCAGAATACAAATCTCCGTTCGTAATCCCCTGCTTTCAACGTGTGTACAGAATAAGATCTATAGGGGTGATTTTTTTATGAATATCCTTTGTTTGTTTTTATAATATTCTTTATGAAAGAGATAGCAGCAAGACCACTTCTCGGATTCTCAGTTTCTGCTAGTAATACATTTTGCTATAATTAATTGTTTCCAGTTACCCATTCAGCATGTTTTGTAATAAATTTGTTTCCACTGATGCCGTGGCAAAATTTTTTGATAAATTAATCCTACAGTTGTGTTTTCGGAATGACGAAGATAAAATATTTCTGCTGATTCTCGATTCGTTCTATTTTTTCCATGATTGAGAATTATAAAATTTTTGTCATTTGCACTCAGCATTTTTAACAAATCTCTAATTTATACGGACATCTCTAATGAATTTCACAATGAAAACAGTTAGAAAGCAAAATTATTAACTGCTTAAAATTTTTTTTCAATTTGGGTTTTCTTTAGGTGTAATACATAAATCAAAACAACCCTTCAAGGTAACATTATTATTGAAGTGATCGTTTACTTGCAGATTTGTATTATTTTATTGTTAAGCATTAATTAAATTATTAATTTAATTATTCTCCTTCATTCAATCATAAATTTGCATCGAAAACTCAAAGCATTTTCAACGAACGTCAATATTCTATTACAAATGATAAATTGAACCAAATTTTGCATTGAAGTATGATTATAGTAATATGAAGGAGGCGCTCAGGGAATATTAGATACTAGTTCTCTTTATAAGGCTCAAACCATAAAAAATTATTGCGTAGGTGGATGGGATTTTGAATCTGAATACTGTTTCTAATTCCAGACAACTTTTCTGTTTGAACTTTTTCTATAATAAGAATAGTTTACTCTTGATCGAAATTCCTATTTTGTGCTTTCCCCTGTACAAATATAGAATTTTGACAACTCAAATGCAAGTTTTCGGTAATGCCCAAATGTTTATCAGGAATAATATTTTCTGACAAATAAATAATACAAAAACTTCGCCATATAATGCATACCTTTTGAAACACACTGTATAACCACGTGTTATGTTGCATACCTTGCGTTTGTTTATAGCTAGGCGATACTCGCTTTGCCGTTGGGTATATCACTACCACGCTCACACTTTGGGCCTCTATCGTGACTTAGTTCTGTCGGATTTTCGTAACGGCTTATGCGCCTAGCTCCCAATTTCACTCTCAACCAAATGCACCAAAAAAAGTATAACTCCAAAAACAATTCAATCTTTGTGAATCGTTTAGGTATTCAGATTGAGATTCTGTTCGAAATCACATCATCTCTGTTCTACTACCATGAACTGTATTACTGATTTCATTAACATTTTAACCATCTTTGATTTTTATATATTTCTTTATGTGAAACACAATAACATTACAAGAAACGGGTATTCCAGGATCGTATTATTTGTTATTTCAACAACGAAAATCACATATTTCCACAATTTCTCTGCCATCATATCCCATTCCGGAGATGCCTTAGTAGAATCAGAATTCGTTCATAAGTTATCTGTAACATGCAAGCGGAAGCACTTTATATTAATCGTCAACACAAACAACTCCATGCCAACAAAACGTAATGATGGCATAACATGCAATTTAGTACGTGAGGCTTTCCCAACCAAGTTTGTTGTGAGTAAATATTTGAAGATAAAATTTTCGTCGTGAAGGTAAAGGTATTCCAATCAATCAAATGTATCTGGTTGAAATGATATGGTAGGAGAATTATATTTACCGGGTTCCAGTTCATATGTGCTTCGATAGATCGCCGCAAATGATGTTTGCCAATTCGGGTGGATTATATTTTTTACCCCAATCATGAAGCTTTGTATACCAAAAAATATATGTGCTTTATATCTGTGTTCTTTTTCTTTCATACCCCTCAGTTTTGACTGACCATGTGGGCTGCCACTACTCAAATTCCATGTTTTTGAGTTTTCAACTGTTATTTACCTGATTGTTATATCTTAATAATTTTCAACAAACCAAATAAATGTTCTATAATACCTATGTATGTATTAGGAAGAGCATCAGCTACTCTAATAATAACCTGAACTTAGTGAGACTTTTTTACAAATTTCATGTGTTCTATTGAACCTATATTTTTCTTACGATGTCTTGATAATTAGATTATGTTTTTTTCCAGTTTTTTCTTATCTCATCCGCCGTTTTTGACTGCAACTCCAAGGAATATCCTTTTGGAATTTATTTCCGATTTGGATGTTTTCTTCAACTAGTAAAGTCAATTTTGGGATCCGCAAAACAGCGAAGTTTTGCTATAAAAATCATTATTAATTTCAGAAGCCAAATGAAAAAAAAAGAGTTTGGTTATACTTGATTTGAGTTATATTATATAGAAATATTAAGTAGGTTCGTAGAGCTCAAGCGTCACACATATATTGAAATGCTGTTCGTGTTTTCCGGTGGAAAATTTGTCTAGGATATGTCAACTCGATTATGATAATTTTAGAATCAATGAATACATTGTGGAATCCACCTTCCGATTGGCTGGCCACCGTATTATGGTTTGAAGTTCCTCAAATGAACATCAATTGTGAAACCATTGGCTTTTCCATTCGCGATCTCATGAACATCTGGGTAATACACAAGCAAGCAAACTATGGATGAAAATTATCATCCACTGATATCAAACGAGATACAAAGAGAAACCATGTATCTGCTCCACAATTTTTATAATGACATCGCCCTGAAAACGTTTTCCTGAAACCGTAACCCCAGACTCGACATGCAATCAATGCCTCTGACACTCATTGTGTAACATGGATTTTTCTTGACTTCACTTCGTAATTAAATTTCCCCAGCAGATATTTCGAATGGCAAGTCGGACCCAGTTGGAAACTGCCGACCGAATTTGAGTTTTTCTTCGACCCCGACCTAATCCCCTTCATTATTTAGCGGATTTATGGAGTAATTCAATTTTAAGGGTTTGATGCTGTCTTTCGCAGCAGAAATTTCATGATTATTGATGGAAAGTCCCGTAGGGACTACTTGCCGTCAAGTTGTATGGAATTTTGTGATGAGGGAGTTTAGAGTTCACGTCTATGCCAGACGGCATATTCACGGGAAAAAATGTCGGGATGATATTTGGAGTTGGTCTTGTCAGCAGCTCGATATAAAGTGGGTGAGCGTATTTACAAATTGATTCCCTTTACAAATGAAGAGTTCATAGTTGGTATAATGAAGCCGAATCTCTGTGGAACTTTTTTCGAATCTCAGATGGAGATGTGTGTTACCTCTTTTCAAAGTCATGAACATTCAAAACGCAGAGCCACTCTCCCAAATAAGTGGCTTTCTTGGTTTAAAATAGTTATGTATTTGTCCTCTGGATAACTTCCCTCAAGTGAGCCATAATAATATTAATCTAGAACAAGTCCGTTGTAGGATTATTATTCGACATTATCGATGGCCATTTTTTTGAGATCAAACTTTTGGCTGATTTCGATAAACTTGGCATGTTTATTTGGGATGGGGCGCTTTCAATGAATTTTTAATGAAATTATTGATTCCAGTGGTGTCCCATACGGTAATCTTATTGATATTGGGATAAATCATTGTATGCCACTTTTTGAGAAAAAATCGAAAAACCGTTTTCCCCATGTAACAGGAAAAAACTACCTAATTGATATTAGGACCAATTTATTCATTTCATTACCCGACTACGGCGAAGCAAAAAAGGAGGGTTAGAATTTTGACCGGTATTTGGGTATGTATGTATGTATGTTCATCTGTTCCATCATATCTTTTTAACTACTCATCATAATTTGACAAATGAGGTATTGTTGGAAGCGTCTTGATCGTCCGCTAGTTAAAGGCTATGTGACGTCACATGGAATTGAATATGGCGCCATCTAAAGGACATAAAGTAATGTTTTTTAATGATGGGTTGGGTATTAAATGAAAGGTCCTAATAAGCACATTTTAAAAATCAATATTGTAAGCTGTTGCTCGTGGCTTCGCTTGAATGCACCTGATAATGGGAACAAATTCTAAAACCACGCCTCAGATGTGAGCCAAACTTATTTTTTCTCCAAACCTACCCAAAATACATATATAAAAAATATGTTTGTCATTATGGGGTATGGTACACATGTTGAAATTTCATAAAATAAACGTTTGTAATAATAATGACATAAGCTGAGGGTATCTCCACGCGGTATATTACCTAGGTACATGTAAAACAATAAAACCAAAACAAAAAAAAAGTTAGCAGCTCTGCAAATACTTTATAACGGAATTATAACCACAAAGTAATTCGAATAAAAAGAATACAAACCCGATTACTGAAAAATCACGCTCTAAAAAGTATAAAATGAAAATGAGTTCAAGAGCTAAAACCCGACCACTGAAAAATCACGCTTTAAAAAGTATGCAACAAGAAAATATTCTGATCTGAAATTGTTACGTACAGACCATTCAATATTTATCATCTATTAAATACACGTTATATATTTCATGTACGACCGGGCGTGAAGAAGCACTTTAGCGCCTGGATTTGCGGGCGTGAAGTAGCACTTTAGCGCCCGCGGACTACTTTATCGCCCGGCAGGCAATAAAATCGTTGAACAGGCGCTAAAGTTAATTCCAATCTCTTATCGATAGAAATCTATAGTCCGATGGATCATAGAATCAAACCCAAAACATTATTAACAATAATATAACGAAAACATTGAACATAAATTAATTCAAAAACTGAATTATAACTTATTTTTGACAATACAATTAGAACAGTTATTTGTGGAAATATTTGGATTCGTTGTTTTCTGTTGTTGCAGATAGTTACTGATTTCAACTGATTCCTCATTACTAGAAGTCTGAAGAGAATGCATGTTATTATCTGGTGTTTCAGAGTAGTGAGCAATATTTTCAGATTGTCTGCAATGGCTAGTAGAAGGCTCATCATTTTCTACAATATTCTTAGCAATCTTCAGCTTACTTGCAACTGAATTTTCAATATAACCTTCCGCAACAGTCTTCGACCTCCACCCAGCATGTCTTTTAATGTTGATTATATCCTCGCCTGCATCTGCTAACATAGTTGCTGAGGAACGTCTGAAGCAGTGACCAGTATATTCTTTCGCATTAGAAATACCTAGGTAAGTAGCTATTCTGAATGGTATTTGACCGAATGTATTTTTTTCGATAACCTGTCTCGTACACTTGCCATTTTTAAAATATTTAAAAAAAAACGCTTTAGATCATTCTGATCTCGCAAGGAAGAATATTTTCTGTAAATATCCAAATAACTTGGCGATTTCTGTTCTTTATCGATTACAGTAAATACTCGATCTATCTTCGTTTTGGTTTCTCGTATAGTTATGAGTAAGAATGTCTCGAAATCTTGAATGTCGTCCACTGTGATATTTGCCAATCCTTCGCGGCGACATGCTCCACAAATACCAAAAATCAGTGCTACCCACAATAAATTCTCAGATTAACATACTGAACATTGAGAAAACGTGAAATTAGAACTTACTTTTATCATAAGATACAAATCGTCTAGTGCCCCTCAAAAATACCTTGATTCCTTCTCTGCTTAGAATCTTCGATTTCTTTGGTTTATAACCATCAAATTTTCGTTTCAAAAAAAGTTATCAATCTTGCGTGTCTACTGATATCTATATTATCATGTACATTTAGAGTAGCTTTCAGCATGGAATAATATGACCACATGGTAGAGGGCTTACAATATTTAGATTTTTCCAGAAAATAGGCAAGAAGTACAGTCTTTGTGTATTTCATATTTTTTACATTTTTCCCGTTGCACCACCTCACGAATTCTTCATATATCTTGTCGTATATTTTCTTGGATTTACTTGTCAATAAACTCAATTTCGCATCCTCAGCTGGTTTACTCATTTCTGGTGGAGTACAATTCACACTTTCTTCTTCCCTTGAATCCATTTCAGAATCAGTAATGAATTATCTGTGATCACAAAAATTGACAGCAAATAGCCATATTTGCTAGCCTATATAATCTTATTTCGAAAAATGGACTGAGTTGCCATGGTAACATTCATTCCATCACTTCTTGATTTATTCTGTTTCCGATATGATATGAATATACATCCTCACGGCAGCCTTGTTGTATTTTTATCATGTTCTACATATAGAGAGGTATCTATCTGCATGACATCACATATACCGGTCGTGCATAAAATTTTGTATGTATTTCGGGCGTAATTTGCTTTTATGGACCTAGGCGTGTTCCACGCTGCGGTCCATAAAAGCCTATTTCACGCCCTTGATACATGAATAACTATTAATGTATTCAGTACATATTCATGGTGATGTTCATAGGATGGCCGTGGTCATATGCCACTTTGCCCTAATGCTTATGATCGCTTACTTTAGAATGTAATGTTTTGTTAGGGTAGGTGGCATATGACCACCATATAATCACTATGAACATGTATTGAATACATCAAGATATATTACGTGTGAGTTGTTTATTCAATAGATGATAAATATTGAATAGTTTGTACATAACAATTTCAGATCAGAACATTTTCTTGTTCCATACTTTTCAAAGCGTGATTTTTCAGTAGTCGGATTTTAGTTTTTGAACTTATTCCATTAGGAGAAGCTAACGTTCCAAAAACTCACAAGAACTGCTCAAAATGACCATCTTTTTCAATGCGAAGTTTGCACTTTTGCACGACGGACTCTGCAGCTGCACGGCACTCTGCTGGGATGATCTCCCGTGCTGCTTGAGCAATCCTTTTCCGGAGACTCTGTCCTTGATGACCACAGCATAAACTTTGGTTCTCATTGTACCCCATACAAGAAAAAATCTATAGGGGTGGAATAAGGAGAGCGCTCAGGCTAAGGAAAGGCGCTGTGGCCGCGACCTATCCATCTTTCCGGAAAATAGTGGTGCAGTCATCGTCGGACTGGTAGAGTGTAATGAGCAGTACATCCGTTTAACTGAATCCATCTTTTTGCTCAATAAATTATAGGCATGCCATCTAAAACTGGTTCAAAATCATTTCTAAATGAAGATAAGCTGGACATTTAGCTGGAGCAGAAAATATGGACCGATAATAAGTCGCGCATAATCCATCCAAACGTTGCACAAAAATTATGTTGAAAATTGCCTACTTTCATAGCGCGAGGATTTTCGTGCCCCTAAATATGAGCATTATGCTCATTAAAGATACCAGCCCGGAGGAAAGTTCCTTCGTCAGTGTAAATCACCCTTCGAGAGTTCGAGATGTCGTCGAGCGCGGACGTGGTTCCTTCCAGTCGAACTTGTGAGAAATGTAAATCGAAAGTGATCAACGACATAAAGTGTAATAATTGGAATAGCAGTTCCCACGTGAGCTGTGCTGAGAATAGCAGAAATGTGGAGTTTTTCGATGATAAGAAATATGTGAAGTATTGTGATATAAAAAAAGTACCTCGTGTGCTGAAGCAGACACTGATGAAGAATTATTTGATGCCTTGGACGATGCTCATATTGAGATGAAAATAGACAGTCATGTGGTGTCGTACAAATTGAAACAGAAGGACATAATTATCCAAGAGTTACGTGATAAGATTACATTATTATATTCCCAAATTGAACTTCTTAGAGAGATAATATCCACTTTTCACGAATCAAAATGAAACATAAAGCGAGAAAGGATATTACAGAAACTGAGAAACTGTTTCGGATAAGAACTCAGTGAGTAGCGGACCCCAGGTGAAAATTGTGCCATAGAACAGATGGGAATACCCAAACAACTGATAAGCAATCAGTGAGTAGTGGAACCCAAGTGAAAACATTGCCAAACAACAGAATAGATGATAATCCTCAAACAACTGATGAACAATTAGCAGCGGAATTACTGAGTGTGCAATGAATTAACTCAGCAAATACTGAGGTGCCTTTAGTTTCTCACAAAATGATCGATGGTGCAGGTGCTAGAACTAGCAGAATTGAAATTGACGGTGGGGATCAATGGCATACGGTGAGTCTTCAAACGGAAAACACAGAAAGCAGCGTAATTACTGAGTGTGCAATGAATTAACTCAGCAAATACTGAGGTGCCTTTAGTTTCTCACAAAATGATCAATGGTGCAGGTGCTGAAACTAGCAGAATTGAAATTGACGGTGGGGATCAATGGCATACGGTGAGTCTCAAACGGAAAACACAGAAAGAGAATATTGTGTTGGAAACAACAAAGAATCAGCGATCAGAAGTATCCCAAAAATTGTTTTCCTCCATGTGTCTAGGATTCATCAGGATACTTTCATGGAGGACCTGAAGACACTACTATCAAATCAATCAAATCAATCAAAATATACTTTATTGTAAAAAGATTCTGCATCCCATAGACTAAGATTTGTAGGTATAGATATAAACATAACTAAGGGTGTATAGATAAAAACTAAAAAATTTGACAAAATTTGGACATAACAATTACAGGTACAGTAAAAATAAAATAGAATACATGTAATTTTGAAATGATTCATTATAATACTCATGTAGACTATAATAGGGTCTATCATCTAGCAAGTTTCTCACTGCTTCCTTGAATTGTACGTTGGTCAGATTTGCAGACCTTATATCTGCTGGTGAGTGATTGAATAACTTTTCACCATTATAAAAAATGGAATCCTTGCTTAATGTTGAGTTGAGTATGGGAAGTCTGATATTACATATGCTTTTACGAGTAGCATTGGGAGAAGAAAAAGTCAACTCCTTTTGTTTGTACACCCAAACTACAGTTCAAGATAAATGATATCAATGACAGTTAATATCTCATTGGTCGCATATACATTTCGATGATTTCTAGGTTTGACTTTACAAGACACCTCACAGCCCTTTTCTGCAATGATTAACCAGAGTGAAAAGGGTTGCACTGCATGATCCCCGAAAAAGTATTCCATATCTTATTTGGGAGTCAATTAAAGCGTAGTAAACCGTTTTTGCTGTGTGAAAACCCAGCTCATTAGAAACTAGTGTATTACTTCCTCGAAGTGGAGGTTCAAAAATTAAATTCTAGATTTCCGAACATATACTTCTCGTTCAAGGTTGATATCACTGACAAAAACATCAGGTCAGCGATGGATCATCGAGTATGGCCATATGAGACTTGCATAAGCAAGCTTTTTCGGAAGCGGGTGAGATCATCCCATCAGGAGATCTAGTTTTCTCTCCTACAATCGTTTTGCTAAAAGTCCGTAGTTTGAACTCAGAGTAATAGTAATAGTAATTTATAGTAATTATTGTACAGAGGATAATTTCCATAGTAATACATACAGAGATTGTACAATGAAAGAGATACCCAAAAAGAATTTAAGAATTTAGAGTACATTTATTTTTTGGACACTGACCTGTGTAACCTGAATCTCATTTCTCTTTGTTTGACTGAAACTCATATGGAAGCTGAATGCATCCGTAGTAAATATATCAATGAATTTACAATAGTTTTCATTGTGGGACGTTGTTTTATATACTGAATTAGGGCTGGAGTGGAAAAATATTAGGTTGCAGCATAATTGCATCGATACGCATTTCGAGATATGTGGAGTATCTTGTAAGTTAAGCAATACCAAATCAATTATTTTAAGCCGCTACAGATCACCATGTGGTGGCCGTGGTGTTTTTTTATTGCTTACAGGGTGTCCTTGTATGAACCTAACTTGAATATTGTTTCAACAGGGGATTCGAATATCAATTTTAATATTGACTGTAGATATTATATATTTCAAAAAATTGGAAGATATTTTATCATATTTTGGCATGAAGGACGTGGTGATGTGTGGCCCACTAGGGTAACTTCTCATTCGTCTACTATAATCGACCACATTTTCACAAATATCAATGACACTGGTGTTTGTGTTGTGGATGATGGTATCTCTGACCACATTACAGAAAATAAAAATCCCTGTTCCATCACTCCACAATTATGAGCTATCGAGAATTTTGTGAGATGATACAGAGCGAGTCCTATGATGATGTTTTTGGGGCCTCCTCTATAGATGCGGCCTCTGAATCCTTCTGCCTCACTTCTCTCCATTGTTTCTATACATTTTTTCTGTTGAAGAATGACCAGAATGAAGATATTGTAAACAACAAATGGATCACTGATGAGGTTGAATTGTCCAGCAGGATGTTGAAAGACCTGTTTGTTTTGAACAGTACCAGTCCTGACCCTTTTCATGAACTATATAAATGGGCCAAAAAGGAGCATATCGATCTAGCTCGTGATACCAAAAAAAATACTATCAAAATCAAATATTTGAATCTCCCAATCCTTACCAAACTGCATGGAAAGTGATATCAGAATTTTCTTGCAACAATTTTTTTTTTTGTTAACACGCCAAATTAAAAATTTTCAGTAACATGAACTCTGATAATGAGATTAAGCAACGTCTTATAAATATGAATCAATATTCTTTATTCCTTGAACCATTCTCACCAATCGAGCCACTTACCCTATCAAACAATGAACTCAAAAGAAAAAAATCTTCCGGACACGATGACGTTCCACTGTTTTTATTGAAGGAGTGTATTCCGTTCATAATACAGCCACTCATCCTTTTGATCAATATGTCTTTCTTCAACAGGAACATTTCCGAAATCATTAGAAATTGCTTAAGTCGTTCAGTTCATGAAAAATACGATATGGAAATATAAAACTGAAGGCCAGTGACGTTATCTCCAGCATTTTCGAAAATGTTCGAATATGCAGATATGGATAGACTCATTAGTTTATAACCAGACACATATTAGCACAGAGAAGCAGCATGGCTTCCGTTGTAACCGATCAACTGATTCGGCAGCGATTCATTTTTGAGGCACTGGTGGAATATCATTCTGGAGCCTGAAGAGTGTCCTGTTGGGATATTTTGCGATCTCAGCAATCATACCCTACTAATGCCCAAATTATATTTGTATTCTATCAGGGGTGTTGCTTATGCCTGGATTCATTCATTTCTACAGGATATGCAACAATATATATCAGTAACTCATATCAAAGAGAGCACTTGTCACAGATACAATTCCAAACTTTTCAATACTATCATGGGTGTGCCACAAGGATCCGTACTGGGCCTTGTACTGTTTTTATTATATACCAATGAAAACATTCATAAGATCGTTAGATCAAACTATGTACGCGGACGATACGTCCCTGATGTTTCTGCAAAGAAAGACAACTGTAAAATACCCATCAGTCAGTCATTGATTGGTGTGGGACCAACTGTCTTTTCCTCAATGCCAATGAAACTAAACTGGTGCTATTCCACAATCGCCATAAACAATGTTCATCTGTGCAATTCAGCATCAAAGATCATGAAATTCAGGATGCAAGTGAAGCCAAGTTCTTGAGTATCAGCATCGATGCACCTGAACTGGAAATTACCCTGCTCTGACTTGATAGACAAAGATGATTCAATGTGTTATCTCAGAGATATTCTAACAGAACATCAATTCTTTGCCCTGTATCATGCTCAAGTAGGTTGAGTATGGTAGTCTGTGGGTTACTTACGGCGGTGGCGGTACCAGATATATTTATAGCACAAAAACGTAGTCTGAAGGTAATAGCAGAGCACCTAGAAAATTTTCTCGTGGAACATTATTCAAAGAATTCTGAATTCTGACACTTGTCTCTCTATATATATTTGAAATGGCTGTATATGTTTTCAAAAATAATAAAAAATTCATGACCAATAGGGATGTTCACGAAATACACGTCAAAAACATGATTTTCACATTCCTCACCGTAAATATAGGATTCAATCAGATGTGCCATGTGTGATGGGACTCAGAATTTCAATAATTTACTGAAGAATACAACACAGGTTACAAATTATAATGAATTTACCTGTTTTCTCAAAACATATTTGATAGATAGATGTTACTACATCCTTGGTGAATTCCTCAACTCATATACATATATATTTTCAATCTTTGTTCATTTTAACCTGGTTTTTTTCATTTAATTTTTTTACTTGTTTGTAGGTAATAAATTGTGACGATTTCTATATATTCTGGGAAGCCCAAAGAGAAAAAAATGAATTGAATTGAATTGAGAGTATGATTATTCGCCCCAGGAACCTATCGGAAAATTCATTTCTTCGTTGTCGTTGATTTACGTGACGACCATCTGCTAGCAAAGTCCTGTTCATAGTGCTTCGCGTATATCCGAATTTTAAAGAAGATTTCCGCGTGCTACTGAAAGACATTTTGTCGAAGTACTCTGAGATATTTTCTGTTCTCCTTTCAGTTGGATGGGTTGCGAGAATTCCATCTGCTCAAGACGTTGAACAGTAGTGGCAAACCCTGAAATGTCAGGCAATCTCCTCAGAGAAAATTCACGGCCGTCCTCAACTACTGAAGTGCACTATCACAGTACCTGTAAACAAACACAATTTCCGCGTATTCAGCTGTACTTGAATACTTGTCATGATGATTCCGCAGACTATGCAGAAACGCACTTGAAATGTATTAGAACTCGAATTAATCAATTAACATGTCACAGGCTGTCAAACTTTAACAAAAACAAACCCCCAATAGATTGTGCCCGGCTACCTTTGATCTGATTTGGGTTATATTGACTTTTTTCTGTTTACATGCAGCAAAACTGTTTTTATTTTTTTCCCCAAAAACAAAATTAAAGACACAAAAAAAATATATTCAATTGCTTATTCTAAAAAAGAGAAGCATACAAAAAAACATTAGTGTTCAATGATTTTTCCCTAATATCAATTAGCTCAATTTCTAGGGCGCCACTGGGATCAATAATTTCATTCCTATTCCATCAACAAAACATCTTTATTACCGCAAATAAGCAAGCCAAGTTTTATCAAAATCAGCAAAAGGTTTTTGAGTAATTAATAAAAACTGATTTTTTCCTAAAAACTTTGACACCCTGTGTTTCGAAAACGGAGCAAGTTATGGGAAAACAACTTATTTTTACCTTAAAACCAATCCTTTACGTTTAGCCGTTTAACCCAGTGTCATTCTGTTTATATACTCACTATTTATTCCATGTATTTTATAATTTAATATATACCATTAATATAACTTTCAAATATTTTATTCGAAAACGAATCTAATATATAAAATTCTCGTGAAACGGTTTTTGTAATTAAACTCCTCCGAAATGGCTCGACCGATTCTCATAAAATTTTGAGTGCATATCGGTTAGGTCTGCGAATCGGACAACATCTATTTTTCATCCCCCTAAATGTTAAGGGTGGTCCACTCCTTAATTTTTATTTTTATTTTTGAGATGAAAATCTTTTTTTTATTTTTTCATGATACAGCATTCAAAAATACATACAACCCCAAATTTTTATCCTTCTACGATCAACCCCTATTTTTCCACCGCGATTTTAATTTTAATTTATCCACAGATCCGCAATAGGGTTGCAAGATGGCAATTGAATATAATAATTGTATTACGATAAATTGAGAATGGGATAACGGGATAAAGAAAAAACAGGTTAACAGGACAACGGGATAACGGGAATAACGGGATAACGAAAAAACGAGAAAATGGGATAACAGGATGACAGGATGAGGGAATAACGGGAAAACGGAATAACGGGATAAATAAAAACGGGATAACAGAAAAACGGGATAACGGTAATAACGGGATAACGAAAAAACGGGAAAACGGGATAACGGGATAACGGGATGACAGGATAAGGGGATAACGGGAAAACGGGATAACGGGATAAAGAAAAAACGGGATAACAGGAAAACGGGATAACGGGACAACAGGAAGCGGAAGGAGTCAAAAGCATAGTCTAGATGGAACAACATAAAGGAAAACATAGAAAAAAAGAAATTCTACGCGGACGATAGTTTTCGGGAAAAACATTTTAAGGAACATAGAAATTTGGACAGGACAACGTCTGTCGGGTCAGCTAGTAATATATATAATAAAAATGAATCTCGATTCTTTGTAAGCACAAAACCTGAGAACAGCTGGACCGACTTGGATAATTTTTTAAATGTTCGTTATAGTCCGAATATTGTTTTTAGTAGAGAAAAATTGTAAAAGATTCCGAAAAATTGGAAAATTCGAGAATATAAGATATTTGGGCAACAAAAAGTCTATCGGTTTCATATAAGCCTACCAAGCAGTAGGTCGCGTGAACGAGACCCGGCCAGGTAGGTTTTTTTATTTCATGAAAACAACGGCTGGATCGATTTGGCTGAATTTTTTTATTGAAAATTAAAATTCTGTATTTCGTGTAAAATTCTGTATATGTAAGCAAAGCGATTCCGGACATTTTCAGGGCTTATCTGAAATATTTATGTATAAATATGATTTACAATATAAAAAAATCAGTATTGTCATGAATAAAAAATATCTTGATTGATTAAAGCTTGTGAGCATGTGTTGTATTTCACCGGTTCTCGAATCACATTTATAATCAAACAATGAAAATTTCCTAACTCTGGTCTATTTCAACATTGTTTAAACTTCTGAAAATTGTTTTGGCCAACGACTAGACAGCCTGGTAGACAGCGTGCTGTCAAGTGTCACATTGTGTGCGATGTTGCCAGATTTAAAATTTATGATTATGGTAATAATCATTAAATTTGGAAATTATAATATGGAAAAAATAAGAAGCATTGTTGCTTGTATGGATGAGATAAATGTCGGGAGGTACAAGATAGTGAATTTCAAGTTTTGATGCGAATCAGGCGCAATAGGAGAATCATAAGAGGTTTGAAACGCATACATATTTGACAAGTATGATCATGACAGATGCAAGCTGGGGTTGGTGGCAACATCCATGTTGCCCAAAAACCAATACGTTGAAGCCATACGTTCGTGTCTCTGCATGCGTATAACCATAAAACTTACGTTTATTCATATTCTCATCGACATGAATAGCCACATTATGGCCATACTTTAAAGAAAAAAGAGATATAACAGTCACACCCCACCTGAAAGCATGATTGACGTGCGTCTCATACTATGAAACTGTTTCTCAATTTTTGAATGCTGTTCCCGAAGAAGATGAGGGGCCCTTCATCGAAACGTTGAACTTAAATAAATAATACTAGGCCACCACCTAGAGTCATTATTGAACCTATATCCCAAGACCACCCCAATCTAAATATAAATTATATATATATATATATATATATATATATATATATATATATATATATATATAATGGGAAAATGAATAACTGGAAATGGGATAACAGGAAAACAAGATAACGGCAAAAAGGAATAACGAGAATACGGAATAATGAAAAAACGGCATACGAGATAACGGGAAAATGAGTTACGGAATAACGGCATACGGGAAAAAGGAAGCCCAAATAATAGAAAAACAGGACAACGAAAAAACGGGATGACGGGAAGAAGGGATAAGGAGATAAACAAGAAGGAAACGGGATAACGGGAAACGGCCAGAGTCAAAAGCAAACACGAAGAAAAACATAGGAAAAAAGAAATTCCACGCGGACGAGTGTTCTTAGGAAAATAGTAATTTGGAAAAGACAATGTCTGTCGGGTCAGTTTGTCTCACAATGAAAGACTGATTTCAATAAGGAAATTCTTCAGAATTAATTCTTAAATATCAAATGCTTTCATGAGGAGACACATAGACGCAGTATATAATAAAGTGGATACAAATGCAGTCATTGAAGTGGAGAAATGTAAATGAATAATGTGTTTCATCATTTTAGAGTTTGTATTCGATAAAGGTTCACGTAGCGCATTTATAAATATATTACCTATCATTGGGACCATAAAATCAAAGTAGCTCTCAAAAGCTTTCAACATCTCAGAATTCGCCCATCTTTTACAAAGTAAAACTTCAATAAAGAATCGGTGATATATAGCACTCAAAATTTTATTAGGTTTCCTTCGACTGTGAAATTTATTGCCATGTACAACGGTTGCAATCCAGCCAACGAGTTTGGAGCACTGAGCGAAATTTGAAGTTGGTACAGAGTTTCAGCTATTTGTTTGTATTCAGAGATTCTCATTGAGAAGAGCCCTCATTGAAACTGTTAATGAATTGAATCGTAATTTGTTGGAGAATTTTAAGTTTTGTGGTTTTGTGATTATCACATTCATTATTTGGGGTAGTTCCAGCAAGTAGTAAAATTCAGGAAATTGAATTTCCTACAAAAAAAGTTCTATAAACCAAATCGCTAAGATTGATATTTCTCGAGATATAAAGCGTTAACTCTGTTGTAATATGAAATTTTTGAGAATTATCGAATCAAACTTTTCATATTACGACAAAGTTAACGTTTTATATCGCGAGAAATATCAATCTTTGCGATTCGGTTTATAGGACTTTTTTTGTAGAAAATTTTGAATTTTTTCCATAAATCCAGTCATTTATGAAGTAACGTTAAAAAAATGAATTTTTCCAGAAATCAGATTTAGTGACCTGTACAATCTTACAGATGCAGATTACAGCTACGTCACAATAGACTTTTTTGTAGAGCAAGTAATCCTGAGTAATGCTCTTGTAAGATATGATAGCATGAAATGCCGTGAGTTATAGATATTTGAAAAAAAACAAGTCCATTATTTCAAATGGAAAATCTTTCCACGCTCTGGAAAAGTACTAATATTAATATTAAGAGTTTTTATTTTGGCATTTCCAAAAAAATTTTCGGTTGGGAGCAAAAAACAAGAAAACTGGTTGTAAAAAAACACCCTAATGTAAATTGTGAAAACTTTTTCCATTCTCAAAGTCAAGTGATTGGACCGGAGAAGTATGTTTGATACATACAACGGCTACAGGAGTAGCTAAAAATCTATAAATATTCATATCTAGAAAATGTCTACAAAATATTCCTGTACGGAGTGATAGGTTTTTCCAATTAGTATTCTTTTCACGTTATTTAAAAAAAAATTGGGTTAGACGTATGCTTTATATGCTTCAGAAGGAGATTGAATACTTTTTTTACCATTATGAGGAATTGCTAGACTCGCTCCATAAAAATTTGTGACCTAAAGCTATCTCACCCAAAAATGGAATATTCGCAAATAGAAAAATTAATCGTAGCTGTTGATTTTTCATGCCAATACATTATGAGGAAATTGCTTGATATGCTCCATGTGCTGAACTGATTTGCAACCCCAATATCTCAGCCTCAAATTGAAATATTCGCAAATAGAACAAATTAATCATTGTTGGCGATTTTTTCATGCAATACATCATTAGGAAGTTACCCAAAAACCACCCCAATATCTCATCCCCAATTTGGAATATTCGCAAATAGAACAAATTAATCGTTTGTTGGTGATTTTTTCCATGTCAATACATGATGAGGAACTCAAAACATACTCTCCTTTCAGAAAACCTCCAGCAACGATTATTGGCATTTTTTTAGCTTAGAGGGTAGTACGATGTTAGTTTCCAAATTATTTCACTAGATGGAGCATGTAGAGCAAGTCTCTCATGATGTATTTCTATGAAAAAAAAATTTCTTTAACGATTAATTTGTCCTATTTGCCAAATTGTTAACTTGAATAGAATAGAAATTTATTCATCATTAAAAGATTTCATACATGTAAAAAACTTCATCGGACTAGTTTGAGCATAAACAGCTACAAGTTTATCTAAAGTTATAGTGTATAACATATATAATAAAGTTAGGTGAACGCATAAAAAAGCGTAAGATCAATAATATCAAGATATTGCAGTGGGTTAAGACAGTTGAAATTTGTGAGATCTATAGAGTTACCTATATGTTTGTACAAATAATATAGACTATTAAAAATTATTCGACACCATCTAGGATTGTATATATATACTAGCGGACCCGACAGACGTTGTCCTGTCCAAATTTCTATGTTCCCTAAAATGTTTTTCCCGAAAATTTTCCCGTTATCCCATTTTCCTGTTACCCCTTCTTGTCTTCATCCCGTTATCCCGTTTTCCTGTTATCTCCTCATCCTGTCATCCCGTTATCCCGTTTTTTCGTTATCCCGTTATCCCTTTTCCTTTTTCGTTATCCCGCTATTCCCGTTATCCCGTTTTCCTGTTATCCCGTTTTTTATTTATCCCGTTATTCCATTTTCCCGTTATTGCCTTATCCTGTCATCCCGTTATCCCGTTTTCCCGTTTTTCTGTTATTTCGTTATTCCCGTTATCCCGTTTCCCAAAAAAAATAGGGGTTGATCGTAGAAGGGTGAATTAAGAGTAATATGAATTTTTTTATTCTAAGTCATGACAAAATAAAAATAAAAATCTTGCCAAAAAAATAGGGGTTGAATGTAGAGAGGTGAAAATCCAGGGTTGTATGTATTTCTGAATGCTGTATCATAAAAAAATAAAAACAGGGAAAGTTATCTGAAAAATAAAAATAAAAATTAAGGGGTGGACCACCCTCAACATTTGGGGGAATGATTTGTGAATCTAAACCATCCAGGGCACCACCCAAACGCATACACAAAAATTCATCCAAATCGGTCCAGCCGTTTAGGAGGATATATATATATATATATATATATATATATAAATATATATATATATATACATATATATATATATATATATATCAAACCGCCGCCATATTTCCCGGTCTTATCAAATTTAATCATCCAACCAGAACAACTAAAAACATAATAATTGCATTATTCGGTATAGCGCGCACATGTATTCAATTTATACCTTAACCAGAACAATGGGGACTATTTCTATCCTAATTCTGGATTTGCGGCGTTTCAGCCGTCTAAACCACTCAGAACTCATGAATTAATCATCGAGAGATGTTGTGTGGCTTATTCCAGCAATTGTGGCGGAGGCGCGCTCGGCACGTCTTCCGAATAGATATAGAAATGTCCCATAAAAGACATCGTCTATACGCGAACCTTTCACCGGACCATGCAACTCCACACACACTCACTCACAAGAAAGCGTTTGTTGGCACGGGACCTACATACCAAAACCGAACGGTTTGGTTTCTTATGAACGAATAGGAAAACACTATACAATGTGGGGAGTTTTACAGAATTCATGAGATTTTCTCTGTTTCTTTTTTTGTCACTTCCTGATATATATTTGATTTTGTGTGCGGTACATATTACTGAACATTATTTCATGGGTGAATTATGCTAGAAATTTGAACGTACATATTTTTTTCCAAATAACATCAGTTCGAAAGTTCATTATACATTGAGGTCCATAAGTAACTGATAAATTAATTTTCTACATAATTTGCAATTCAGCAGTAAAGTACTGAAACACTTCCATTTTTGATTCTAAAATGACTTTTTTAAAGCATTATTCCATGCATACAAGTTCAATCAGAAGATCTATAGTTTGCCGATATTGGTATGAAAATGAAAGATTGTGATTTTTCAAAAAAATTTCAATAGCCGCCATTCTGAAACTACTTGATTTGGCCCATCTTCGAACTCTTCTTGGATTTTGACGAGAAATATTTTTGTTCCAAATTTTATATCATTCAATTGGAAAATATGGCATCCAGTCTGTTGATAAATTTAGTTATATCCCATGCATATAAATATATATGTATATATATATATATATATATATATATATATATATATATATATATATATATAGGATGAGTCAGAATAAGACCGACAAACTCCGACTACAGATTCCTCACCTCATTTCGAGGTGAAAAGTTGCTATTAAAGTATGTCCTAAAATGCATCTCCTCTGAGATACAGGGTGTCGAAAGTACGAAAAAATTTAGATTTAATTCGTTTTCTCCAAAATTTTCGAAGGAAAAAATTTAAAACTTGGTACACTAATCAAGGTTTATCAACGTCCGAATTTGAAGTTATAATTTTTTATTTTCGTAAACCAGTGGCATAGTTACGATGGTATGTGGACATATATTGCTTCATATCTTCTTGGGACAAGTCAATGGACAAAAGAGCGTTTGACATCAGTTGGGCTCATCGATGCTCATACTAAAAGTCATAACATTCCATCTGCCTAAAAGTGGAGGTTTCTGAGATAATTTATTTCAACATATCGGAATATCTGTCAACCTCCCGAACATTTTTTAATGTTGAGAAAATTGGAAACATAGTACGGGTGCGTCAGAATGAGACTGTCAACTCCATTTATTCATTCATCAGATTATTTATTCGGAACGATATCGTGGATTCACTGAAATGTAATCATACTTTGTTGCATATGATTGTTTCGACAGATCAACTGACAAATAAACCCAACCCCAAATACATAATACTCCACCCAGATGAGAGCTGAGGTCTGAAATGATTTTTGCGAAAAAACTCTTAATTTGTTGAAGTTTTTGTTGGAGTATGATTATCAAAGACATTTCTGATTGAATTATCTAGGAAAATATTATCCAATCAACATGTTTTTCATGAAAAAAAACATTATTGTGTACTAATCTCTGCTTACATGACTTATTTCGATTCGTGATTACTAGTCGCAAACTCGGGCCTTTCATGCTAGTTTGTGGTAGGCTGTTCAGTACACCACTAATCAGCGCATAAAACACACACAAAATTTGGAACTAAAAAGAGACGTAGCCTTTTTTTAATTTCTCGGTAGAAACACACTCGCATTAGACATAATTGACAGTAACCCAAAACAGTTTGTATTATTGTAAAGTCATCTGTCATCATTTCAGTCAGTGAACATCGTTTCAAAATGGATATTTCATTTGAAGAATATACATATATGCATTTCGTTTATGGTGAAACACGGTGGAAATGCCAGAGCCGCTGCTGAATTATATCGACATATATCCAAACACACATCATCCACATTTCACTAATTTTATAGCTGTGCATCGACGATTGAAGGAAAACGGGGTCCTTCAAATTCAGTAAACACCATTGTGGTGCGAATAGAACAAGAAAAGATAATGTTACGGAAGAACAAATTCTTGAAAAATTAGCAGCAGATTCTTCTACCAGCACTCGGGCTATTTCGTATAGGTTACAAGTGTCACAATCAACAGTGGGTCGGGTAGCACGTGAACAACTATTGTATCCATTTCGCCTACAGAAGGTGATGGCCCTAGATACTGATGATAATGGCTCTCGTATATTTTTTTGTGAATGGTTTTTGAGGATGTATGAAGGAGCAAACGACTTTCCTAGATACGTTATATTTACGGATAAGGCATGTTTCACAAGAGATGGACATTTCAATAGTTGGAACAGCCATTCATGGGATGAACAAAATCCGCATGGAATGTTTCGAAAAGATACCAACAAAAGTTTTCAGTTAGTAGGAATTTCGAAATTCGTATCGTTGGACCATATCTTCTCCCTCTCCGTTTGAATGGGCAGAACTACCGAGTGTTTCTTGAACATGTTATACCCGGGCTATTCGAAGACGTACCGCTATTGGTTCGTCAAAGAATGTGGTATCAATATGACGGAGCACCGGCCCATTTCCAACGAATCGTTCGTCAATTTCTTGATCAAACATTCCATGATAGGTAGACGTGGTCCCATACATTGGCCTGCACGTTCTCCGGATTTATCTTCTATGGACTTTTTTTCTGTGGGGATACCTTGAATCCTTGGTAAATGAAACACCTGTAGAATCTGTGGAAGATTTAACGGCAAGAATTTTAGCAGCATGTACGTTAATACAGGATACACCAGGAATATTCCAAAGCGTGCGACAGTCGATGATACGGAGATGTCAATTGTGTATTGAACAAAATGGTGGTCCATTTGAACATTTGCTTTAATGCCTCGTTTGTTTCTATGTAGTGTAACCACTAATCCGTTTCTATCATTTGAGCAGATATTAATACACAATAATTGTTCTTCTTCATCAAAAACATGTTGATTCTATAATATTTTCTTAGATAATTCAATCAGAAATGGCTTTGATAATGATACTTCAACATAAACTTCAGTTTTTTGCAAAAATTATTTCAGACCTTAACTCTTATCTGAGTGGAGTATTATGAATTTGAGGTTGGGTTCGTTTGTCAGTTGATCTGTCAAAACAATCATATGCAAGAAAGTATGGTTACATATCAGTGAATCCGCGACATCGATTCGATCAAATAATATGATGAATGAAAAAATGGAGTTACCGGTCTCATTCTGACACACCCTTACTATATTTCCGATTCTCCCAACAATAAAAAATGTTCAGGAAATCGACACATATTTCCATATGTTGTAAGGAATTAGCATTATGCAATCATTTCACATAGGAAATCATGACTCTACCAGTTTTTCTCAATTATCTTAGAAACCTCCACTTTCAGGCACATGGAATGTTATGACTTTAAGGTTGAGTATCGATGAGCCAAACTGATGTCAAACACTCAGTTGTCCATTCACTCGCCCCAGAAAATATGAAGAAACATATGACCACATACCATCGTAACTACGCCACTGGTTTCCGAAAATGACAAATTATAACTTCAAATTAGCAATTTGATGAACCTCAATTATTGTATGCAGTAGCGGATAGATTTCAGGGGAATATTTTTTTCAAATGGGATACTTTGTATATTATCGAATTCTTGGAATTATTTTTTTTTTCTGATTTCAGAAATATACCATATGTTACCCTTATACTTCACCGTTTTTGAGTTATTAAACGTCGAATAACTCATTTAGACTAGTTGTTACTGTAAATACCTATCCTATGGAACTATTATGTTCGTCTAGTGACATTTATTCAATGGAATTATCAGAATGGTTTACACTGAGAAAAAAAAAGTTCAAATAATCATAAGAAAACAAAGATTCATTTGGAAAATTCAAATAACATGAAAATTCATAAAATATGTTCAATGTGTCCACCATCATTGTCAATGCATAATTGATAACGTATTCTTATATTCATAGGTGCATTGAAAATTGCTTCCTCTTTCAAGTTGAATAGTGTATCTAATGAATTGAATATTATAATTTTTATCAACAATGTCTTTTAGAAATCCCCAGAAAAGGAATCCATGGGGGTCAAGTTCGGACTGTTAAGTGGCCATTTAATACTTCCATTATTTCCTATCCATATTGGGAATACATTATTCAAATGTTCTTGAACGGGTGGGACACTATGCGGGGTTACTCCATCTTGCATCCAAATCATACTGACAAGCTCGGCTTCCGAAAAATTCTGCAAAAGATTATTTCCTACTTCTGGCATGAGTATTCTTTGATAGGTAACTCCTGTTAAGATATAATCATGAAATATAGGGCTAACAATTTTATTTCTAAAAATTCCGCACCAAACAGTGTTTCTTCCTGTTTTTTTCAATTGTTTTACCAATAGTTTTCTCTTGTTCTTTCTTTCCTCGACTTTCGATTGTTTCTATTGAAAACTGCTGCCGTAGAAAAGGATGACTCGTCAGTCCATGAAATTTTAGAATGATCGGGATTTTCATTCAAATTTTAAAGTGTGTTATAACTTGTATGGGTAAAATTTTATATGGCTTCCAGTTGTTCTCTTTCAAAAAACGTTGGGTTGTGGAAAAACTCACCCAATTGATTGGCTACAGTTTTCAAACTACATTCAGAATTTTCCGAAAAAAATACAATGTTGAAAAAAAAGGCTCATCGCGAATTAATATGGATAGGCTTACTTTCGGAAGGAAGCAGTATATCTAGCTGTTTTACCTAGTTTTCTTGATACACGCTCTTTTCTACTGAAACTGAAGGTATGATTTTCTCTTCGGTAAATATTTTTTAATGTATTTTCTGACGGTGTTGGATGATTTGGATAAACCCCAATATGCACTTTTTTGCTGCACGTTATTTTTGTTGTTTTGTAACAAGTATATATTTGAACTTGTTCTTGCTCACTGTGAACCATTTTCATTATTCCATTGAAGAAATGTCACTAGACAAGCATAATATAATTGTAATTTTCATGGATTATTTTGAAAATGTTAACTTTTATAGGATAGGTATTTACAGTTACAACTAGTCTAACTGAGTTATTCGACGTTCAATAACTCAAAAACGGTACGGAAACATCTGGTATATATTTGAAATCAGGAAAAAAAGTTTATTTCAAAATTTTTATATTTGGGATCCCATTCAAAAAAAAATATATCTGCACGCTTCTCTATTCTTCATAGCATTTGATCAAAATGCTATAAAAAACTACTCACAGAATAACCTAGGTCAAACATTCGAAGACATTATTCTTCCCATTTTAGTGCATTTGTATAAAAGATTGTCTTAATTTTTTTAACATTTGTATTAAATTTTTTTTAGTCATTCATGTAATCCGTCATCTTATTGAATTCTGACAAAAATGTATAATCTCCGTTCCCAAAAACCCCAACTCAATAATTTTGAATGGAAGCGGGCTATAATCATAAAATTCGTCGCCATCTTGGAGCCGCCATCTTTAATTCGTGGATTCTGACAAAAGAACCATTTTCATTAATCCATTGAAGAAATGTCACTAGACAAGCATAATATAATTGTAATTTTTATGGATCATTTTGAAAATGTTAACTTTTATCGGATAGGTATTTACAGTAACAACTAGTCTAACTAAGTTATTCGACGTTCAATAACTCAAAAACGGTATGAGAGAGGGGAAACATCTGGTATATATTTGAAATCAGTAAAAAAAGTTTATTTCAAAATTTTTATATTTGGGATCCCATTCAAAAAAATAAATATGTCTGCACGCTTCCCTATTCTTCATAGCATTTGATCAAAATGCTATGGAAAACTACTCACAGAACATCGTTCATCCCTTTTTAGTGCATTTGTATAAAAGATTGTCTTAATTTTTTTAACATTTTTATTCAATTCTTTTTAGTCATTCATGAAATCAGTCATCTTATTGAATTCTGACAAAAATTGATGATGTCCGTCTCCAAAAACCCCAACTCACTAATTTTGTAAGGAATCGGGCTATAATCATAAAATTCGTCGCCATCTTGGAGCCGCCATCTTTAATTCGTGAATTCTGACAAAAATCATGATCTTGGACACCAAAAACCCCACATACCAATTTTCATTGGAATTGAACTATAACTACAGCATATTGGAGCCGTCATCGTAAATTTATGAATTTTGACAAAAAATTCATGATCTCTGTCTCGAAAACCCACACATACCAATTTTGAATGGAATCGAACCATAATCACCTACTAAACTCGTCCACCATATTGGAGCCGCCATTTTGTTTTTTCTGCATGTTGCATTGCCAGAATCATGACTACCTGCCAAATTTCACATCACTACAAATATGAGGTTAAATAAAAGTGTCAAAAGACAATATATATTGAAAAATATTATAAATGTTTTTCTTGTTATTTTTGATTGGTACTTAGTTTCTCCGGATATGTATCATCACTTCTGATATACTCTGTATTCAACTGAATTAGGAGTGCAAATAAATATAGTAAAACAATAGATTGGGACGCTACATATTTTCAGAAATGGAATATTAAGTTTTTTCAAAAACTAAAAATTAGTTTTGAATTGAAACTTGCTACACCTCACGATCTAATTTGATATATTTTTTGTATCCATGATTCTCTCTAATTTTTTTCGAAATATCCAGAGTAACACATTTCCATTGCAATACATTTCATTTTTACTCAAATTCCTTGCATTTTGCACTTGACACTAATCTACGACAAACTGAACATTAAACCCGTTTTCCGTTTTCACACCATTTCATCAGTTTTCTGTGAAAAAAAGCAGACAACTCAGAAGTCCAAAATCCATCAATAAACTCCTCTCCAAAACCTGGCTGGGAAATCGCCTCATTCGGGAAAACACATATCTCTTGCTGGATGTAAAAACCACCGAGGCATTCATCATAATATTCCCGCTAGAAATTGTATCACCGTATAACTCAAACCCGAACATTAAACATCAAGTTCTGGATTTATTCCATTTCGGTCAGAATTCACGCCTCCGAGAATTCATAAAGCCAATTTCGGCAACGTGAGAGTCATGACGGAAATATTTGTCGAAAGGGCGTTGCAACCCGATTACCTTTATCCGTTAATACGGTTTTCGCTGATGTATGTATTTATGGTGGCCATGCATCAAATAGAAACCGGAATAATTTCTGCCGATCCGTGAATAACATGGCCGAAGCCCTGATGCTTTTTCTTGCTCTTTATAAATCAAATTGGATTTTCGGTTGTTCCTTCTGTTTCTCCTTTTCTCCGTGAAAAAATTGGGGAGTTGCAGCGGAATCAAGAGACATTTGTCAACAGGTTGATGTATGATTCATGACTGTGGGGCGACTAGATGTTGCCTATTTCATCATAGAGATCAAGGAGTATTTTCGTGCACAATTCCAGGCTTCAGAGTTTGGGGCAATTTTTCTGATAATTCCACCATAAAGACACCCAATAATTTCAGTTTCATAATGAATTTTCCTCTTCATTTTTCAACCAAATTCTCGAAATTCCATACAGAGAACCAATCAGATCAGTTTTATAGTGATCAATGTTTTATCGCTGTTTTATACTGATAAAAGAACACAAGATTAGCAGTTGTTTCGCGTTAAAACCACATTAGCTCCTTTCGAAATTATATGTCAACGCATTCAATTTCTATAAGGAGAAACAGAAAATGCTTAATTGATTAAATAAAGGATTCTAAGCTCACTACATACAGTAATTTGATATTGGGATTTAAATATACCTTTTTCAGCATGTTAAATGCCTCGGGTTATCAAGTAAAGCGATGGAAAATTAAATTACGTTATTGTCAGAATTCAAGAAGAAATCTTGTTGAGTAGTGGTTAGCTTATCAGTATATCACGCTAGCGAAACATACTTATACGAACCCTCGCCTTCCATAGAGAGTGACCCCACATGGGCAGTGACCAATTGTAAAGAAGCTGAATTTTTCCGGTATCAGACAAAACGGAATAAAATAAGAGGGATAAAATCAGCAATAATGGGGACGGACAGAGAATTGCTGATAATCACAATGAATCCAAATAGATTGATTTGTTAAAATATGAACAGGATGTTCATGAAATCAGATGTGGAATCATCTGCGACTGAAAGATTAACTTCAGTCACTATCTTCCATCGTCAAGATAACCTCTTATGGAGTATACATGTTGAAAAGGGAAACATTCTCAATTGAATATTAATAGAAATATTTTTCTGGGTATTGAAAAATCCACGATAAAAGTGAAGTTATCGTTCGTGAATGTCTAACAGAAAACAAATGGACATTGAACTACATCTGATAGATATTCTGAAAAGACCCTAACTCAAAAAAAAAAATCTGAAATTGAAAATTTGCATTTTCATTCAGATAGTTATTTGATTTTTTATCCCAGTCTCAATTAAGAACTCATGAAGATGGATGAGGCAAAGAAGAATGTTTTTCAAAAAAGAGTACCCACCAGAAATCATTCGTAACATTGACGCAAGAGAGACATCGCATTCACTAGGTCTTCAATACATTTTTGTCGACGAAAATCTATTTCACGCTTCCACGATCATCAGGAAAAATCTTTCTATCAATATTCAATTGAGAATGTTTTCCTTTTCAAAATCCAAATAGCTTTCCCAAATTAATTACTAACTATGAAGAACTGACGGCGACATCATCAAAAGACGTAACAAAGCACCTGGACCTGACACAATTGATACAATTCCTCCCTAAAGAGGAGGAGGTTCAGTTCTTCCATTTGATAAACGCAATTTTCAAGTACTCGTATTATCCTAATGAACTTACGCAAACAGATATTATTTCTATTTCGAAGCATGGAAAAGATAAGACAAAAATCAAAGAACAGATCTATCTCCTCGTTGAGTACTGTTCCTTGCTGGAAATTTTCCTCAAGCATTCTGTCAGACTCCAGGATGAGATGAAACTCATCCCAGGAAAATAATTTTGGATTTGGGAAGGGTCAATCCACAGTCTCGCATATTCGCTGTGTGAGCAAGACTGGTAATGCCCTCTAGAGACTCGATAGCTGAAGTTCTTCTGTTATATCTCCAATACTCACTTGTAACAATTTTGTGCTCACTACTAGTTGCAGATGAATGGAAGGTTTTTTTCTGTCGAAGAAAAAAGTTAATAAATGATAAAAATATTTGTATTGATACGATAGTTCACCGCATTTGGAGGTTATCCATGTCAAGTTATAGACATTTTGAATATCATCAATTAATGCTACTTCAATGTACTTGTGGGTACGGCAAGTAATGCGCTTGCTCGTTTGTTTATGAGGTCGCAGGTTCATAAGAACTTGAGAATATAAAAAAGTGAGGTAGCCAAGTTAGTTTAACAAATTGAAAAAGTACCCATATAACCCTGGCTATCTTTAACCTGACGGAAAACCACTAAATAATGTCAGAATCAACGAAAAACTATTTAATGAAATCATCAAATAATATACTGATCAGATATGGCATGAGTTTCACAATTTTACTTGAATATGGGATCCCACTTTTACCCTTGCAAGGATGTGAGAACGAGAAATAATATTAACACTCTCAACAAAATGTTGCATATTGCTTGTACAATACAAGAAACGATGTTTACTCTTAGTACTTGAACTGCAGTACATTCAACATTAGTTCCCATGTAAGGCCAATTGCTTTTGTAACGGAAACCAGTTCCTGAAAATTAAAACACAATTGATCCTTTGTGATGTACTTTGTCCTGATAGAATGCATGTATGATAGACAATTCGGAAAGACATCAAAAGTATCTCTCTCCCCTGTTCATAAGGCTAATTGATCAGTTCACAACACCGTCGAGGCGTTGCCGAACTCGCAGTTTAAGTCGGTATTTGCTTTAATCACCGGCTCAACACCGTCCTACGGAACTTGGTTAATACTTTTGCTGTCCACTTCTAGACGATCAAATGGATAACGGAAAACATCTCGATTATTTATCGAATGAAAACCTCACTTCCCGGCATTAGAGATTGAGATATCGTGGAATAATAATACAGTTCATGTGATGCCGTTGGAAATGTATAAAATTAACACGTTCTATTTTGTTACTATCTTCGCAATCGACTACACAGCAATAGCGAGGGCTCATTGTTATTACATGTATGTTGTTATACTACCCAACCGTTGCCACTAGATAATAATGTTCATTCATCTGAAGTATGGTACAATATTTTCAAGTGATTTGTGAATAATCGGGGAGACTTCAGAGACTGACTGACACTTGTGCTTGTGATTACCAGGATCATTACCTACTTCTGCCACCATGGGCGCTGTCATACTTTTAACTATCCCCTCCAGCCTAATGCACACAGCGAATAGTCCGTATTGTTCACAGACTGAAAAAATATTTTAATTGTGGACAGAATGTGGTCATGGTCCTGGTGGTCAGAAGGAAGCCTTCGATATGGCCTCTAACATGGTGAAAATCCTTGGAAAAAATTAGATGGGTTTAGGGTGCGAATTGAAAACACCAAATCTAGAGTGATTTGGGTATGTCCCACAGGACTTCTGCTCCTGTAATTTTGACCGCTTATTTATATGATGACTGAGATAACCACTAAGGAAGGTTTTTGATATTTTATTGCTGAGGGGGAAAGCGGTGGAGGGGGCGGGGGGTGAAAATGAAAGTACAGTAAGTTCTGGAGTTAGAATGGAAATTGGTATTTGTTTTTCCTTTCCAAATGAAAAAACACATGTTTCAGGTTTTTTGACAATTCTACCCCAAAAGGACTGGAAGGAGGGTTAAAAGTTTGTATAGGAGTAGGTACCGTTAGTCTTCAAGAGTTGAGGATATAAAAATTGATACTGACGTCTTTGTTACAAATGAAAAAATAGTTTTTTATTGTTTTTGGAAATTGATCCCCTAAGGGTTGAAAGGAGGAGTTGATGGGGATTGGAAGCTTGTTAGGGGTTCCGTTATTTTCTGAATTTGGGTTTCCAACAATTGGTATTTGAGGTCTTCGTTATATGTTCCAGAGTTCTTAGCAATTCTGCTCCTGAAGGGATGAAAGTTCCTATTGCGGATTAAATTTAGGGTCGTAAGAATTGGTATTTGAGGTTTCAGTTACCCATGGAGGAATACATGTTTCAGTGTTTTCAGAAATGCAATCCCTGAAGAAGTGGAATGGAAGTATCCCTCCACTTGTAACAAAGAACTCAAACATGAATTTTTATGACCCCTCACTTGAAAACTTACGGAACCCCCACACAAATTCCCACTCTCCTAGGGGACCGCGTTTATCAAAACACCAAACATGTATTTCTTCATCTCTTACAAAGACCTCAAATACCAATTGTAAGGGTCATATACTTGAAAACTAATCGAACCACCATACAAACTTTCAGCCACATTTTACCCCTTTAGGGGTTGCACACTGAAATACATATTTCTTTTATTTGTACAAAGACTCCAAATACCAATGTTCTCCCCGAAAACTAACGGAATTCTCATACAAACTTCCATTCCCAATTTAATCCCCCATTCAATCCCTTTGGGGGTTGAATTTAAAGACCGAAACACGTATTTTTTATTTGTTACAAAGACCCACAAATACCATTTTCCATGATCCTAACTTTAGAACAAATTATAAAGATTTTCAACCCCTGTTTTACCTCATTATAGGGTTGAATTTTCAAAAACCCCGAAACACATTTTTCTTCATTTGTGAAGAAGAGCCCAAATACTTATTTCAAAACCAACTGTACTTTCACTTTCACCCCTGCTCACCCACCTTTTCACCCCTTCAGGGTTGGAAAATCAAAAAAATATGCTGTCAAAATGTCTGCTCTTACGTCTAGCTGTTTGGTCTTAGCGTTGATCGTATATCAGTCAATCAGTCAGTTAGTCAGGAAATGTAATCATATATGTACATATAACCCCAAAGATGAGGTAACTGCTGTGAACTGTTGAGGAGATCCCTCGACTGTCGTCCATCATCCAATCAACTCCGAGCCTCCATTATGTTGTGGTGTCATCAGAACTACATATGTGTGCCAAGTTTCAACAGAATGGATCCAATGGTGTGGAATCAATAAATCATCTCCTATTTTTCTACCCTTGCGGGTGTAAGTTTTTCGAATTCGAATGGGACCAATTTCGAAGCAAACGAAATATTATTGGGAGTCGAATTGATGAAGCCAATTCGACTGTTCTGTTCATGGTTGTTATGGATTTGGCGTTGCTATAAAACAACGCCACATGTTTTCACTTTCATCGGGGGTATTATCATGAATGCCAACGATTTCATCGAGGGTAATATCATAGGTGCTAGGGGATTCATCGATCAAACATTTTTGAAATTTTCGAATTTTGCCAGGAAATTTTACTGAGTGCGATTTGCGGTCTTATTATCTGATTAAACCACGAAAGCGAAGCTTGAGTGGTTTGATATTCGATAATAAGGCAGCAAATTGCACGAGTTAAATTTCCTAGAGGCAAAATGCAAAAAAAATCCTTCAGCACAAATGATATTTGATGAGAATATTACCCGAATCGCATTTGAAACTGTATAAAATTACCAGAATTCATGTTATATTTGAATTTTCAACTGGGAAAATGACATAAATTCTTCTCGTTCAAATATTCAAGGAATCGTATCCGTTTCTGCATGCTTCGTGTCTCAATGAGCATTCACTGCTCTTGAGCTCGTCCAAAAACCTGAAATATAAATAATGTTTTCACTATCAAATGAAATATGTTTGTATCTGAAACCGATGAATAAAACTTCTTCAAATCAGGGTCTACTATCACTATTATATTCGAGTGTAACCCGGAGGCTCTTACTCTTTCAACATGAAAACAAGTGGGCTTCAGCCATTCACGAAATTTGAATTTTGATTGGACAAGGACTAGAGAAGAATATCCAGTCATTGCCATGGTGGTGATTCTCAAAAATAGCTGAGAAATAATTTTTGATCTGAAAGTTTTGAAACATATTAATTTCTAGAGAGGATGCAGCTTTCACTACCCTGTATGGATTAATAAATAGCCCATCACTCCAGAGAGCGCCTGGGACGTTTAGAACGCGAGGGGTCGTCAATATTGTAATCAGTGGCTTCCCTCACAGGAGGATTCTCGTGGGCTATTGCACAATCAAATACTCTCTGATTGCGTTCCCTAATGATACTTCTGATGGAAGGCAGATTTAAGTCCTCAAGTATCCGTTCGTTCCGCACGTACCACGGAGCGTTCGTTATCATACGCAGAACTTTCATTTGCGCCCGTTCCAGGACGCGAATGCTCGTTCTGCAGATCTGGCCCCAGGCGGCTGAGGCATACAAAATTACAGGTCTGAAAACCATTTTGTAGATCATACCTTTATTTTTCAGGGAAAGTTTACTTTTCCTGTTTACTAACGGATAGAGTGATGCGATTTTCTTATGTATTTCATTTTTTATCAATTCAACGTGTTGCCTCCAGGTGAGTCGGCGATCCAATGTAACTCCGAGGTACTTGATCTGCTCCAACCAATTTATCGCCCTTCCAGAGACAGTCACTCCTCTCTCTGGGTTGTTTCTCTTGCGACCTATCGAAATAGCCCGCGTTTTGTCAGGATTCACCCTTATTTTCTCTCCAGATACCACTGCTGGAGATCGTCCAATGCATTCTGCAAATAGACGACACCCATCAGATGGTCGGCTGAAGGAGAAAGTGAGGCCGTATCTCCACGTGTTCACTCCTGGGTATGTCTGACGTGTAAAGAGCGTAGAGCATAGGAGACAATATTGCCCCCTGAGGAACGCCGGCCTCAATTGCTCTCGAATCCGAGAGACAATTTTCGACCTTGACTTGGAATGTCCCACCCATGAGAAATGATTTAAGCCACTTCACCAGACCCAGAGGCAAGTGGAAGTCTATCGATTCTGAAAGCAAGCCTTCATGCCATACTCTATCGAATGCTTTACTGATGTCAAGAAGTATAACATGGGCGCTGTTGTTGGTATTTAATGAATTTATCGTATCTCCCACCAGCCTCAGAACCTGAAGCTCGGTGGAGTGAGCTCGGCAAAAGCCAAACTGCTCATTCGGTAGGACATTTCTGTCATCCACTTCATCGTCGAGCCTTTACATGACGATTTTCTCAGCCAACTTATCTGAACTGCAAAGCAGACTGATTGGACGATAATTTTGTGGGAAGGTCGGATTTTGTCCTTCCTTCGGAATCATCACCACGATGGCATGCTTCCACCTTCGAGAAAATCTTCTAGGCGCATCGAATCGTTCATCAAGTTCAACAATGACTGGTTATCCGAAAAATACCTAATCATTCGATTAGTAATACCGTCATAACCAGGCGCTTCTCTAGGATTCAATCCTCTAATGTGCGCCTTAAGTTCATCCAGCGAAGCCGGACGAATGTCATCCCGATTTGGCTCTCTCAAGGTGCGACGAACCCTATCTTCTAACAGAAGGTCTCGATCCAGATCATCGTCTGGATGCTCGTTCAGCCCAAATTGCCTTTCCATCGAATCTGCAAATGCTCGAGCTTTAGACTCAGAGTCATAGCACATTCCGCCCTCACCGTGAATAGGGGAAAGATCGGCTTTTTTAGTCTTCAAATTTTTACTAAGCTTCCATAATTGATTGTTGTTTTCTAGATTTTGAAGTATATTGCCAAATCTTTCATGCCTAAATTCCGTTATACTTCCTCTCACCTCCCTATTCAACTGATTAGCCCGGATTCTGTCCGCAGGAAACAAACTCCTTTGAAAGGCTCTTTTCGCCCTATTTCTTTCACGTATTAGATTTTTAAGCCTTTGCGGGAATTCATCATCGTATTTGGGAGCTTGTTCTCTGCGGGAAAAATCCATCAAGTCATTTTTAATGGTGAGTTCGTAACGCGCTACGGCCTCATCCAACTCAAGTGGAGAATTCATTCTCTCAGGAGCGCAATATGCAGTCTCCAGGAGTGAACTGAACATCTCTCAGTTTACTATCGTACACAGACGATCTGTCCGGGGCGGTGGATCACCTCCTAGCGTCAAAATAACTGGGTTGTGATCAGAGCTCAACTCGGCGAGAACGTGCATGTCCCAGTTCCAGGGGATATTCCTGGCCAGGGCAATGTCAAGCACATCAGGTCTACCGTTACCGGCACCAAAAAACGTCGACTCACCTGGAACCAACACCTGGTATTCATACCTGTCACTGTGTTGCCACAGTCGCCTACCATTCGTGTTGGTAACACGGCTCCAATGCACGTGCTTAGCGCTCAGATCACCTGCAACAATAACGGGTTGATCTGTTTCCATTAGAAGCACATCGTGTGCTTCAGGAAGTATTTTATTGTTCGGAGGGTTATAGGCACTGATTACACGAATAGGACCACTCCCCGTGTTGAAAACAATACCTACTGATTCTATACCATGGGTATCATCATTGGAAATGTCGAGCTGCACGTGCGAATGACAGCGTTTCACCAAAATGGCAACACCACCACCCGGACGCCCACTTCGGTCATTTCTAAGCATTTTGTAGTTAGGAAATCTAACAGGTTGTCCATTGAGACGAGTCTCTTGCAGAAAAGCAATATCAATGTTGTTCTCTACAAGAAACTCTATAAACTCGAGTTTGTTCTGGAGAAGACCGTTACAATTCCAACTCACCGCTTTGATGAAACTCGGAACCTGCCTTTCACCTATCAGTTTTTTTCAAAACCGATTGAGAATTTTGCAGCAGTTTCTGCGAACTGTGCAAACAGCATCCTCATTTGGTCTTTGGGGCTATTTGTGACTTGAGCTGATTGAGCAGGGGGAGCGCCCTGGGCAGCCGCCGCATATGACACCCCCGCTTGTGTCTTTCCCAGATTTACGGGGAAATGTCTTCTCTCGTACTGATGTGAAGCAGGGTCCACCGTGCGCCTTAATCGAGGACATTTGGGACATCCCCGATAATTTGCAGTGTGACCCCCACTACAATTCGCACACTTGGCCGGTTCATCACGAGACTTTTGACATTACCTCGTAATGTGATTCTCACCGCACTTCACACAAGCGGGAACGGCACAGCAGTTCAACTGACAGTGGCCGAATCTCTGACCGCGGTGGCATTGGCCTACAGAGGCCCTGGGTCTCTGTGGCTCAGCTGTCACTTGAACGTTTAAAATATCTGTGACTTGGAAGATATGTTTTTGTTCTTTATCCAAGAGATCTAATACCATTGGCAGAGGTGTTCTTGATGAATTCAGTTTGCGCATACGGACCACTGAGACCGGGGCGAACCCCCTCTCAATCAGCTCGTTATGGATGTCATTACAATCTAAGAATTCGGGGACTCCCCTGAAGACTACTCTCAATTTTTTATCATCAGGTAGACTATAGGTGTGAAAAGGAATACCTTGATTTCTGAAAATACTGGATATTTTTCTGTAGTCTTCAGGAGAGTTCGGAAAAATCTTGATTCCGTCAAATACATTCTTTGACAGTTTGTTCAATTTAATATTATTACTTTTGAATGAAGAATTAACAGTGGCCCACTTGTTTTTATCTCTGACTGTGATAGGAGGGACATTTTGTTTTCTGATTGTTTCTGGAGTCTGCTCTGTGGGTGAAGTATTTGTCGCGTTGGCATCATCCATATCCACGTCGTCGGCACTCTGTACAATTTTGAACTTGGCTGGTCCCTCCGCTGAAAGAGGCGCACTCGGATTCGGGTTCAGCCGCTGGACCATTTTTCGCCGGTTGGTGCACGTCACTGTCTGATGTGACATTTGTCAAACTTTGGAATCTATTTGAAGTTGGAACATTTATCGAAGTTTTTCTACTAGAGTCGATATATGCTACTAGTCTAGAGCTTCTACGATAGGGATAAGATGTCGAGGGTCGATTCTGCGTATCTTTGGTAGCCGGCAGGGCGGGAAATTGCTCCTTTCTGAGCCTTTTGGTAGCAGGGACATCGCCAGAACCTTCTGACTTTTCATTCTATTTCGCCGAAATTAGTAAACTTATTATTGGTATTTTCAATGAATCTCCACCTAGGGAAGACAACAATGCCACCAGCACCTCCAGGAGATCGGCCCTCGGCAGAGAACCGATCCCTGCGAGGACTGATTCTTTGCTCGCCAGATCGCAATTTCCAATTAGATTTCCATCCGATTTTTGGTCTTCAGGGAGATTTTTCAACGTCGTCTCCAATATATATGGTGTAGGTGGGTTGGTTTTCTGTTCCAGGCCGGTCTAAGACTGGTTTGGTTCAGGAAAACACAAATTTTTCACACTTTACTGCGGAGCAAACTTTCTACCAAGTATGTTACTTCGCTATACAGGGTGAACTTCCACTTCTTCAAATGGATTCGAAGCCAAGCCTCCCGGGTGAGAGACTGACGCGCTAACCACTAGTTCCCGAATATTGTTGATGGTATGAAAATGACGGCTTTCAATAATTCATTGCTTTACTTGAAAACTCGAGGCTTTTAAGCATGCTGAAAAAGGTATATTCCAACTAAAATATCGAATCACTGTTATAATGAGTTGAGGATCACTTATTTAATCAATTTTGTATGTCCTGTTTCCCTAAAGAGGAATTGAATGCGTTGACATATGATTTTATCGCAAAACAATATCGAATCTACCGTGGTTTTATCAGTTTGAAACAGCTAGAAGACATAACTATAAAACTGATCTGACTGGTTCTCTGTTTGAAATTTGTCCATTTGATTGGTTCAAAAATAATGGAGGAAACAGTCGATATTGATGACTTTCGATTACTCTTGAGTGGGTGAAATTGATATATAAGTGGGTAAAATCGGCATCTGAGTGGGTAACAATTGTTTGATTTCAAATAAACTGTTACTTAGATAACGAATTCAAGAGCCGATGAAATGGAAGTTTACCATCCGTAATAGAATAATAGTAGTTAATGTAACATGTGAAGTCATTTGCGTACGTGTTGCATAGAACATTTTTTTGTATTATATTCCTAAATGAACAGAACAGAAATGCCACACATATTTCTTTGTCGTGCATACATTCTCAATTACCATCCATACGGAAGTGTAGGGAAGTTGTGCAGGAATCTAGCAAGCGATTGTTTATCAATGACACATTTGTCAAATACTTGTCGAATATAAGTGTTCATTTTTGATGAAATGAGTATTTAAAAATAAAATTTCGAAGAAAACGTATGCTGTTACTACAAAATTGCATATAATCTATGGTTTATGTCGTCTCCAGAAACGTTTATAGGATATTAATTATAAGTTTTCTAAATTAACAAATTGCTGAAGTGTTGCCATGACGACTTCACGTACAAGTCTGCTGAAGTGGCATTTTTAACCGACGAAACCAAAAAGGAACCGTATATTTGATGTTTTTCCATCATATTTTTTTATGTATGATCACGCATAACTTTTAACTGAGGCGTCCGATTCCGATAATTTTTTAGTGGATAGGGTGTACTTCGAATTTGGTCCCATTTGAATTTGAAAGATGAAACCCACCCCTAAGGGTAGCGAAATGAAGGATATTGATCACTCACCCTCTGAATTCTGGTCCGTTAACCGATTCTATCAGGCATAACTTTGTACTGGGTTCTTCGATTCGGATGATTCTTTTTTTAATAGATAGGGTATACCTTATATCTGGATTTCGGAAGGGACAAGCCACCCTCACGGGTGGAAAAATGGGGAATAATTGATTTTTCACTAGTGAACACTGGCACACACATACGTAGTTGACAATGACAGATCGCTACTGACATTATTCTTGTTCCGTCAAAATCAGTATATTTTATGAGAGAATGGAATGATATACGAAGTAATGAAATAAACTGACCAGAACAACGAAAATAATTCATATTACAACAAATAGTAAAAGTAGATAATCATATTATTTAACTGGTAATAGTTGAAGTAAGGTGGGTAAGTAAGTATTTTGGAAGTAATCAAAAAACAAGTAGGTAGTAATTGGTAGATTTCAGCCACAAAAAATTTAAAAATAAAAACTTCTCAACAAAAAATTAAACCGACGAAATACAGAACTGAAAGTAAAAAATAAAAACTTTTTAACAAAAAATTAAACCGACGAAAAAATCAACTGAAAAGCAAAAAATAAAATAAACTCTCTTAGTCTAAATGATAATTGAGCTCCTGAACTAATGTAAATAACTGATTTTGAGTCGGCGCCAAACAAACTAACAATTCAGGTGAAGCGTAAAATGATGGCAGCGAGATGCACGGCTGCGTTTTGATGACTTCTTTCTTCGATAATTGTTTGTTTGGCGCCGACTCAAAATCAGTCACTTAAATTAGTTTGGGAGCTCAATTATCATTTAGACTAAGAAGGTTTATTTAATTTTTTGCTTTTCAGTTGATTTTTTCGTCGGTTTAATTTTTTGTTAAGAAGTTTTTATGCGGATTCTTTTGGGTATCCAAAGTAGGCATTTTGTTGATCGTGTACAAAAAAAACTATCAACTGTAACTTGAAAATGTGAATGTTCATCAAATAATAAAAAATATTCTTTAACGGTAAGACATAATTAGATGGTTGATTTTCCGTTTATCATATAGATGGAGGTGTAAAATGCTCTTATGATTCAGCCATTTCAATTCAAATCAGTATTGGTATATTTTGAATGATCAATGATCGGATTCTTTATGATTAATTATTCTCAAAACATTTCGTTGTTCCAATCCATCGTTCTCCTTGTTAAACACTTCCACCACAAAAATATCCCCCGAACCGTTTTTACAATACGCTCTGATTCACTTTATTGCGGATGTATTGCCTTGGAGGTTTGATTTGCATCAGGAATAAATTAAGCCCACTTATGGAAATCGCAATCAGTCGCTATTTTCTCCGGCGTGATTGTCTATAGAGGCGGTGGTGGCGGTATATTTATGATTTAGGCGGCACGGCAGCGTACGGAATATTGTTTTGTGATACGTAATGGAGTTTGCTTAGAATAGTGGATGTGGATGTAGTTCATTGATGACGTCTCAAGCTGTGAGTTGGGATGGATTTGGGTCTGTGTGTGTGAATATAATGATTTTGGAATGGGGTTATTTCGACCGTGTTGAATGAAATGAGTTGACGACTTCATAATTGTGAAATGCATTCTTTTGTATAGATTTCCATCGTTTTGACTCTCGTGAAGAGGTTTTGTCGGATATACCACACTTATTTTTTTTATTACGAGAGGACAAAAAATAGTTCTACCAAAATGAATGCATATCTAGGAAAAAATTAAAAACAGATCAAAAATCTTTCGTTCGCTACTGTGCAGAGGTAATTCAGAAATACCAACCGACGGAAAAAGAGGGTGTTCTCAAGTCGACCCGTATATTTTTTTAGGATAGCTTCCAAAAAGTTACGGTTTTCTCACTGAACTGGTGCAAAAGTGGTCAAAATAATAATCTTCAAGTGTTCATAATTCCAAAACTATTGAGTTTTGTGATATAGCACCGTACATCAAACTTGTTCATAATTTCACGTGGATTCAAAAAATGTATTTTTATATAGGGTGTCTCATTAAAAAAATGCCATGTTTGTGAGAGCCATGATGTCAGACGCTTACTGTGCATATCGTATTTCTTCTAGCAACAATGTTGTGGGATTACTGAGTAAAATGTGTTGGAATTCGGATACAACATGTATTATTATTAGTCATGTGATGGTTTTATGGTTTTATGGTTATGGTTAGTTCGTTCGTTCGTTCGTTTATTTGTTGGTTTGGGTCAAATCTTGCAAGTGAATTTTGACCGACTTCTAGTCGTCCAATTAATTTGAAATTTGGCAGGTGTTCATAATTCCAGTGACACTGTATTATATAATTTTCGTTAGAGAGAATACAAAATGGAGGCTTCAAGATGGCGAACGAGATTTGTGATTATGGTCCGATTTGATTCAAAATTGGTATGTGAGGGTTTTCGGGGTCGAAGATTATGAGCTTTTTGTCAAAATTAATGAATTCAAGATAGCGGCACCAAAATGAAGGACGAGTTCTGCGGTTATGGTTGGATTCAATTGAAATTTGGTATGTGGGAGTTTTTGGAGTCGGAGATTATAAAATTATTGTCAAAATTCATAAATTTGAAATGGCGGCCCCAAACTGAAGGACGAGTTTCGTGATTAGGGTACAATTCGATTCAAAATTGATATGCGGGGGTTTTCAGGGTCGAAAATTATGAATTTTTCGTCGAAATTCATAAATTCGAAATGATGGCCCCAAGATGGAGGACGAGTTTTGTGATTGTGGTCCGATTCGATTCAAAATTGGTATTTGGCGGTTTTAAGTCATCGCTGACAATGATACAGAACTCCTTGGTGAATTATTTGATTTTAAAAAGCTTGTCGCGCGAATTGTTATAAAATTATTACTTCGATACTTACCAACCAATCATTGTCCAATGAAATTGATTGGTAACTACTTTTATGAACACTTCGCGCGACAAAGTATTTGAAAACAAATAAATCAACAAAAAATGATCAAATCATTGTCAGCGATGGCTTGAACTCATTTTATACGTTTCAGTACACGGCCTACATGGAAGCTTGTCTTTGAAAAGGTTTCTTATTGATGATTTTATTTTAATATCAGATTATGCAAGGAGATTTTCTATAGCAAGCTACTACGAAAGTTTATAAACACTCAGGTAATCCAAAACATTGCATTAATACGCTAAACTACGCCGAACATCACAATGTCGGTCGTCTCAAGAATATAATACGGTTCAACTCCCTCTGAATGTTTCTCGACTCGCAACACGATTGCAATAAACCTTCTCTCCACGTAGAGCTCGGACTTTCATTGCCTACCACATAAATCTTGGTTTAAAGCATCGCCATACAAATAATATCATCCAACCTGTCTCCAGTTACATCTGTGTGTATCATTAGTAAACATACAGAGGCAACAGCCTCACACTTTATCGTTGCATGTGCTGACTATTTCTATGCTGATGCTTCGTTATTATGCTTCAGCGGTGTAACTAATAACTACATTAGCGCAAGTTCACGTTTCAGATGTGACTGTTTGTATTTCGTGTTGTTGGAATGTTATATCTGGAAGTTTTCAGTGTATGGGAGTTCAAAAGACATTCAACGTTTATTCGGATCTGGTGAATGTGCGGATATTTCCTATAAAAATGTCCATCTCATTGATGTTCCACTAAAGTTTCAATCTTCTTAGAGGCCGTTCATAAAATATGTTCGCATACAAGGGGACGGTAGGGGTATCTATCGCTTGGTTTGACGAAATGTGACAAGGGGGGCCGAGGTGGGTCTAAGGAAACGTGACGTTCGCAGTTCATTACACAATTAGGTTGGAACATGATGTAGAAAATCAGTAAAAAAACTCTTTTATTTTAGGGATTTTTTACTAAAACCTTTGGAGAAACGATTTTTGCTATAAATTTTTCGTTAAAAATGACCTCAA
Organism: Gonioctena quinquepunctata; assembly: GCA_018342105.1. Lineage (NCBI taxonomy): Eukaryota > Metazoa > Arthropoda > Insecta > Coleoptera > Chrysomelidae > Gonioctena > Gonioctena quinquepunctata. The sequence continues at coordinate 388,199 of JAFIRS010000847.1, read as the reverse complement.
AAATAGGTGAGTTCCCCGTCCACTCGGAGTGGCATTTCGATAGCGTGACGTCACGATACAGTTGAGAGTCATGAGTAATGGGTATCATATTATTAAAATCGAGAGAATCAGGATATTTTATAGATTTTTTCATTGAGGAAGTCGAAAGTCCCAGTGGTTTGTAATGGAAGTATACAAAAATACATCAGTTCATAAATTTCAGTATTCGTAAAGTGTAGTACATTCATATTTATTTATTCACGTAATTCAGGGATCTTACAACTACAAATTTATTGCACTACTCTTTTTATACGCTGTTGGAAACCACCTGAAAATTCATAAAAGTTGTCTTAACTTTTGAAACATTATTTTTTAAGCAGCCTCCCTTTTTTTGTTTTCAGGGGTTGTAAACATGCGATAGCTTTTTTATGTGGTTATATCGCCGAGACGAGGAACCTATTTTTACCGCAGTACTGTGCCATTGGGAAAAATGCGATTTTTCTATAGTAGGAACAATAAAAAAAATTCATAAAAGTGTCTGAATTGGATAATTCTGCTGTCGTTTCTGAAAAAAAAACTTTTTACGCGAATTTTTAGTGACAGCTCAAGAAAAACAAATTGACGTGCAGTTTACTCGATATCATTATAATATTGAAGACCGTGAAATCATGCGTTTGTTACAGAATGAATAGTGATAACGACGCGAACAAAAACACTTCACAATATCAGCGGCAGCAACATGTGCTCGCTGCCTACTGCAGAAGAGAGGATCAACAGGCCCAACAGTATTGTGACGTCTCGCTCTCTCGCCAAGGTGATGGAGGCGTTTTGAAACTCGGCGTTTTCAAAACGCTGTAGCATTCTCAAAAATTGTTTGAGAAACGTAGGAAAAAAAATTATGTCCCAACCTTTTTTTCCCGACTTTTTTCATTTTATTTTTCTGTTACGATAGAAAGTCATTCGTTCCATATCTGCGAATATAAAAATATTTTTATATTTAATATGTTCATTTTCGTCTCGATATTTCTGGAAGTTCTAAGACGTCACGCGTCAGGTGCTTCGTCGTATACAGCCAAGTCGTATCGCAGTTCGTCGAGCTCGCGAGCTACTATGCATATTAGGAGATGAAAGCGCTGATACAGAAAATGCAGAGTGGATAGATGTAGATGAAGTAAATGGTAGTTCCGAGGATAAAGAAGAAGATACTTCAATGCCAATCATAGATATCGCTAAGAATTTTTCAAATGCTCTGATAACTAAATGAAATATTTATTTGTTGGTTATTTTGGCTATTTATTGATTTATTTAAATTTTTCATTGAAAAAATTCATATTTTAAATTATTAATATTTGTGTTCTGTTCAATGAATAATGTACATGGGATGAGGGGGGAGGGTCTAGTTTTTGTTACGTGATATTTACAGAAAGTGTGACGCAGCATGACGAAGTGGGAGGGAGGGGCTCAAAAAGACAAAATTCAGCACGTATTTTATGAACACTCCCTTATAGAAATAGATTAATGACGATTTCGTTCCACAGCGGACTCATCCAGGTGATTTTTTTTGTTAATGAAATTACTTGTACTGAAGTTATGTGGAAATATTTAAGTTGTTTCCATAGACTGTTACCAGGAGAAAGAATACAGATATTTATTATTCAAATACAGTTGAATGTGTTGATACGTGAATCACCGGAGAAAAATAGTCAGAGCTCAGAGTTACCAACTTGTCCGTTGTGGATGAATGATATTGACAAACATAATCAGTTGTGGAATTGAAATTGACGCTGACGAATATGGTTTAACTTTATGTTGTCGAAATATTTCTGTCAGAATATTTTCATATAGAGTAGGATTCCAGAGCCGGAAAACCTACGCCATTTCAGTAAAGATGAAATTTTCAGAATGAATAGTGTGGTATGTAATCAGAACATATGCGTACTTGCTAGCTGGAGCGGGTCCCTTTTACAGGTAGCAAGTACAAAAGGGACATGAAAAGCTCACTCACCTATATTGAAGTACTGTTATTATTTTGACACTCAATATAGCGAGATAGCCGAGCGTTCTAAGTCGTCAGTTTCAACAGATTGAAGCACTGGATTTCGAAACGGAGCGTGGGTTCGAACCCCACCACTTGACGGTTTTTTTTCCTGTCGAATTTGAGGAATGATTTGTTGTTGGACGAATATTCAATTGAAAAAATGAATTATAGTTTAAAATACTTAAAAGCTCGCTTATAAAGCAATGAGGACTAAAATGATGAAAATAAAAGAATGAAGTCGTTGACCAAAAAAAATTCTCTTATGTAGAAAAAGCGTAAGGCTGATATCAGTTATCTCAATATAATCACGAAAAGTAAGTAAAGAACACCCACGCTTTTTAAAAATAAGAAAAAATTTTTTGTTCAATGATTTTATCCTTATTTTTTTCAACATTTCAGTCCTTATTGCTTTATAAGTGTGTTTTTTATTCTAACTATAATTTTATTCAATGAAGGCATTGTCTGTTGAGGGCAAAAAAATAAACTTCGTAATTATCAGCCAACGTTTCGTTCAGTTAGCGCTCAAACTCCAGAGCCTACAAGAGCGGAATATATATAAAAACCAAAACAGAGAAAGTTTTTGGGTGTGAGATACTTCATTATGTAACATTTTTTTCAAGAAATCATCAATTGTATACTGTATAGTTGAGCAATAGTAAGAAACTGATTATCCAAATAAGAGACATAACAGAACAGCTAGAATAACATTACGATAATAAAATACACAAAATATAAAAAATTTAAAATATTGAAACGTGATCAGTGGCAATAATCATAAATTCATGTCATAATAAGTTATTGCCACTAAGCACGTTTCAACTTATTTATTTTTTATATGTTTAATATTTTGAGTATTTCAATATCGTACTATTATTCTAGCTGTTCTGTTATGTCTGGTATTTGGATAATCAGCTTATTTCCGTTGATGACGTTACAGTATACAATTGATAATTTCGTATGGAAAAAAAAGTTACATAATGAAGTCTCACTCAAAAAAATTTCTCTGTTTTGGTTTTCATATAGGATCCGTCATAAAGTTGGCTACATATGGGAAAAAATTGTTATTGAAATTTCTGAAAAACTTGAATGGCGGTTCGTTTCTGCATGTCTGACAACTGAAAAATCCGTTGCGGCTTATATCACGTGACCTCAGATTTGGCGGGAATTTCAAAAACAGTTATCTGTGGTGCCAAAAATGGGTCAAATTGACAAGAAATTGAAAAATTTCATTGAGATTTAGTCTTGTCATTATAATAATAATAATAATAATAATAATGATAATAATAATAATAATAATATTTATTTTCCAGTAAGACACAAGTACATATGTATAGGAATAGTCACACAGAGAGAAACATTAGGTAAAACGGAACAGAACAACATAGTCACTTGTTAAAACATCACATTGTAAAATATTCGTCCAATCAATAAAAACAATTTTACATTAGGAATTTTTTCAGCGCTGCCATAAAATTTCTACTTTCATTAGTATTTTTTATTTCATGCGGCAATCTGTTATAAATGGTCAAACCCAAATAGGAAAGTGAGTTTTGCGAAACTCTATATTTATAAAATGGAATATGGAAATTATTCTTTTATCGTGTATTTATCTTATGCAAGTTTTTATTCAGAGTAAACTTAGTTTTGTTCGTGAAAATAAAAGTGCATATTCCATAGATGTACATAGAATAAAGTGTCATTATATTAAGTTTGACAAACAATCCCCTACAAGATTAGGTTGAAGGAACGCCAGCCACTATTCTAATTATTCTTTTTTGCAAAGTAAACACGTCATTAACGGAAGTGGAGTTGCCCCACAAACATATACCATACCTAATTCGGGACGCTACCTGAGAGTGGTACAAGGATAGTAGCTGGGGCTCCTCCAAGACTTGTTTGAGATTCCTGAACAAATAACATGAAGAATACAACCTCTTGTTCAGGCATATAGAATGATTTTTCCAGTTGATATTTTCATCAATGACCAGACCCAGGAATTTGGTTCCATTTGTATTGTCAATTGATACGTCATTGATGCAGATGGTTATTGGTAGACAGTCTTTTTGCCTGTTATGGAATTTCACTATTTGTGTTTTAGAGGCATTGAGATATAGAAAATTTAAGCTGCACCATTCATATACAGTGTTCAAGACTTGTTCACGTATTTGGTGTGTTTTTATTTCGTCCTTATCCGATACTATTGAAGAGGTATCATCAGCAAACATCGTTATATGGGTCTCTGTTAAGTGCTTACCAAGATCGTTGGTGTACAACAGAAATCGCATTGGCCCCAGTATTGACCCTTGCGGGACTCCTATGTTGACCAATTTAGATTCAGATTTGGTTTGTGTGGCTGCTCCAGAATTGAGTTCTGGTATGCTCACGTATTGGAGTCGGTTAACTGAGAAGGAAGAAATCCAACCAAGAGCTGGACCTCTAACTCCATAGTTATACAATTTGGCTACTAGAATTTGATGTTCAACACAGTCGAATGCCTTGCTGAGATCGCAAAAGATCCCTGCAGGGCATTCTCCTGTTTCAAAATATTCTACAGCTTTTTCGAAGAATGAAACTGCAGCTGTATTTGTCGAATGATTAATTCAGAATCCATGCTGATTTTTGCTCAAAATATCGAACCTTCTTAAGAAGTTCAAGAGGCGATCTAAAAATGAGTATTTGAAGATATTTGAGAAACTTGGCGTTATTGTTATTGGCCGATAATTATCCATCAAGTTTACAAGACCCTCTTTATGAATAGGAATGATTTGCCCTGTTTTGAGGGCATCAGGAAATTTGCCAGTTGAAAAAGGTAAATTCACTAAGAAGGTCATGGGTTCGATAATGCTATTCAGACATTTCTTCAATAGGAATAATGGTATGTCATCATTTACCGCCGAGTGTTTATTTTTGAGTTTAGTTTTCAGTAATGTTTCATTAGGTGTAGTCATGCCATGTATATTGATGCACATATAAGCTTATTCAATATTCTCAACCCTTAAATGAAATTCAAACCAACTAATATCCGTAATTGAAACTCAATATTACATTATTTATCTTTGATAAATTTAATATTGGTTACTCAAAAAGCAATGTTTATAAACAACGCCAATTTCAATTTGTATAAGGAATTGTGCAGCATTAATCACGAGAAATATGTTGAAAAATGTTCGCTGCGAAATGTTTTCCAGAATAATTCTATGTATGGAGCGCGAAGGTGGTCATGTAGAATATTGAAAATCTGTACATTGTTTGTTTATTGAGTTTTTTTATTTTTCTACATCCACCTAAACAATACTCAATTCAATTAGGATAAATTATGTATCATTGAGTTTTAATTACAAATATAAGTTGGTTTACATTTCATTTACGGGTTGATAATATTGAATAAGATTATGTGCATCAATAAACAGGGCATGACTACCCCTAGTGACAAGATTAAATCGTGTTTTCATAATTAATCTTCCGCAAAATGTCTATTCCAAAAATATTTGATTAGTTTTGACCCAAACTTATGTGATTTAGGTTATTTAAGCTGTTTCCAGATAAAAAAAGAATGTGTAATGTTTCTTAGTAAGGGTAAAGGAATAGAATGGTATTTCTGATTTTTTTTTAATATGATTCATAATTGGTACATGAGGTCCTCGTTGGAATCCGAACATATTTTCTCAATAATTTTTTTTTATACCTTGTCAATTTGACCCATTTTTTGGCACCACAGACAACTTCTTTTGGAATTCCCGCCAAATCTGAGGGAACGTGATATGAGTCGCAACGGACTCCTTAGTTGTCTCTCATTTGTCAGACATGCAGAAACGAACCGCCATTAGCGTTTTCAGAAATTTCAATAACAATATTTTTTCCCATATGTAGCCAACATTATGACGGACACTGTATATATTCCGCTCTTGTAGGCCCTGATGAAGTTTAAGCGATAATCATACGAAATGTTGGCTGATAATTAGGAAATTTCCTTTTTTCCCTCAACCGACAATCCCTTTCATTATATGCACCACAAAGGACACAATCTCAAGTTGAAATATAATTTCATTTTTAACTGTTCAGTCCATATCGCTACAGAAGACTAAAAAAATACTACGGGAGAAAAACTCTTCGATTGATTCCTGAACATAAGATAAAAATTATAACTTAATTTTGGCGAATGTGCATTCGTCATATTTAAAAATTCAATCAATGGTTTGAAGAATTCGCTATATATGTGAAAATAAATTATTTTTTTTCTGACGATCTAGGTGGGAATTCCTGGTCATATCTATGAAATTATTATATTGTCATCGGTTCCTAAGATGTGTGCAGAATTTCAAATACTTCGAACATCGGGAAGTGGGTGAAAATTGATTTCAAAGATTCCATTATCAACTGGGTAAATGTTAAAAATATTACCATATTTCAACGTAGGTAAAAGTTTTTATGTAATTTTTGTACCTTCTACCTAAAAGGTCCCCGCTTTCAGGCTAGCAAGTACGTATACGTTCTTAACTACACACTATTCATGCTGAAAATTTCAGCTTTGCTAAAATGACGTAGGTTTGCCGGCTCTGGGATCTTGGATTGATATGGAAACCATTCAAGAAACACATCCAGAGCGTGAGAATTTAACGCCCTACCCAGGAATGGAAATCGGAGCAAGCGAAAATGACAGTACTTTAAAAAAAAAACTAGTTCATGGAACTGATATTTCAATTATGATTGTAAACATCATAGTGGTTCAATGGGAAAAATTATATCGTTAATGTTCCGTCAAATACTCCCATACAGGCAAATGCTACTAAGAAAATAACATGAGTACTAAAAACTGAATGATCTTCCTCTCCAGTTATATTTTTTTATTTAGTGTATTGAAGTTTCCGATCATTCTTTCCCTCCTTTCTCATTTGTAGGTAATATGATGTTATTAACTCTTCCCAACCAAGAAAGGAAGTTTTCTCACAAGAACTTTAAAACTTATAAAATTCGATTAAATTACTGAAACTTCGGTAAAGTTGTAACTGTAAACGACGTACTTAGAAATCCTCAAAATTGAAAACAATACCCAGAGGAGACGACATACACTTGCAGACAATTTAATTTATGTTGACGTTATCCTGAACACGATTTTGTGTCCAATTTATATAAAAATTAAATTCAATAGTAATAATAATAATGTTTATTCATATAACATACTTGCACTAGATCACAGAACATATTTGTGGTGAGTAGCTATGGATAAGAAAAATAACTTCAAAAAGTATGAATAAACCATGAACACACTAAGGCATTGCCAGAGCGTGGGTGATCATTTCTATAATCATAACAGTAATTGATATGAACTGTTATATTATATGAATATATAAAATATGTATGAACATTACATGTAAAACGAAACAGTAATGGGATGCTAAAATTGCATATATGTGAACCATCAATTATACAGGGTGTTTCATAATTGAATGATGATCCTTAAGGACGATAATCCTTGGATGATTTTAAGAAAAGTTCTTTATATGTACATAAGTCCGCAACCGCTTTATTTCTGAGAAACAGGATGAAATCTCTGTAACCGCTTTGGCTTTTTCCTTCAATTTTGGAACATGCAAAGTACGCATAAAACTTCATTTTTTCCATGATAATGGATTTCTTAATTTAAATCAGTGGCGTCCCTGTTAACATGCCGTGTCATATTTTTGATCAAAATAATGATACGCCACTGACTTTTTTCCAAATAAATATTATTTTTGTAATTGTAAAATTGGTGTCCAGCCTTTTTTTCTTACGGTAGACGGTTTTCGATTTAGAAAATAAAATACATTCATTTGCTTTCCCAATTCGATTTTTTCTCTCAGTCTAAATTTCACAATAGTTGTGGTAACCAAAGGATCTAAGCAAGATTTTTATAATTTTATGTTAACTATTATTTAGTTTCTGTTATCAAATTAATTGTTCAGAATGTCCGCCTCCTGCAAGTATGCACGCTTCAGCCCTCCTTGTCATTGACTCGCATACTCTTTGGAAAATTCCTGGAGTATTCCTCATTGCTTCACAAGAAACTATACGCGGTTTCGCAATTTTTCCTCCGTTAGAATTGGTTGACTATACAGCAAAGTCTTAGGATGTCCCCAAAGAAAATAATCAAAACTGTTTAAATCTGGGGATCTAGCTGGCCATGACTTTGTTCCCCCACGACCTATCCAGCGATTATGAAAGTTTTGGTTCAAATATTCGCGTGCCAGAGCACTAAAATGAGGTGCACCATCGAGCATAAGCCACATGCAATTTCGCATTGAAATAGGAACATCTTCCAACATAATTGGCAAATTATGTTCGAGAAATCGGCGATAATTATGTTCATTTAATCTACGTGGTAAAAAAAAATCCAATTAGGTAATCTCCAATAATTTCAGCCCAGACATTTATTGAGAACTGCTCCTGATAATGAGAATCCACGATTGCAATCGGATTTTCCTTGGCCCAAAAATGATAATTATAAAAATTTCTGATCCTGTTTTTAGTAAAACTAGCTTCATCCGTGAATAAAATTTCCCTGTCAAATAAAGGATTTTCGGTAACTTTTTGGAGAAACCTTTGGCAGAAATTCCACTCGTAATGGAAAGTCTCGATAAGTAGAGCCTGAACCCATTGAATGTGATACGGGTATAATAAATAATCATGAAGAATCATTCATACTAGAATATGGGCGATATTCAAATTATTGGCAACTTGCCTCGTACTTATTTCAGGATTTTCGTCGACTGAATTTGAAACAGCTACCTCAGTTGCTGGAGTTCTTGCAGTCCGATGTGCTCCTTTCAAGTGATGATTTGGCTCAAAACTTCCTGTGGGTGCTTGCTATTTGGGAAGCGCTCTCGATACAGTCGCCTGGCTTCATATGCGTTCCCGTCAGCAAGCCCATACAAGTTATGCATGTCTGCTAATTCGGTATTTGTAAAATTTACCATGTTTTTTTTTAATATACAAGTTTTTATAACGTAAATAATATCACGTATCTAGCTAAAGAAGTGTCGAAATTGTTTATGTTGAAAACAACGAAATGTGTTCTTAGCATACTAGATGTTTCTTAGCCCACCAAAATAATCCTACTACTATTCACGTCTGATTTCGCATAGGGACAAGCAAATGAATGCATTTTATTTTCTAACTCAAAAATCGTTCGCCGGACGAATAAAGGCAGAAAACCATTTTTATGAGAAGATAGAGGACAATTACAGAAATAATATTTATTCGGAAAGAAGACAGTGGCGTATCATTATTTTGATCGAAAATACGACAGGGCATGTTAACAGGGACGCCACTGATGAAAATTAAGAAATCCGTTATCATGGAAAACAAATATTTTTATGGGTACTTTGCATGACCAAAATTGAAAAAAGAAGCCAAAGCGGTTTCAAGATATTGGGGAAAACTGATTTTTTTGTTAATTTCAACATTTGTATCTCAGAAATAAGCGGTTAGGACCTATGTTCCTATGAAGAATTGTTCTTGAAATCATACAAGGATTATCGCCCTTTAGGATCAGCATTCAATTATGAAACTCCCGGTATAGTGTAAATTATAATTCAAATTAATGAAAAATTATAAATCTTTAAAAATTAGAACATAGGGGTGCAATAATGTCAATTATGGCAAAGGGTAGAATTTTACAGAATATAACAGAGAGAGACGGGTATATATTTAACAGTACGGTACAGTGAAATCGATATGAGCTTATATCAACAATGAAACAGAATATATAATGTTGCGGTGGTAAATATGCTTAGAGTTCAGTTTATGTGAACGAAGGATCAATCAATCGATGTATGGTGAGTCTATCTGTTTCTGTAATGATTAAATAATTTACTTGTTTTTTGAATGAATATTTGGTCGGTGCGCTTTAAATTTTCAAAGGTAGAGAGTTGTATAACCGATTTGCAAGGTGATTGTTCTCTGGATTATTGTTTTTGTGCAGAGTATTGTATGGACAGATCCATTCGCCTTATGATTTGTATTATACGTATGATTTATGTACCTCAGATTTCTTCGCTTTTTGTATTGCTCAGTAACCTCTTTGAGAGTATAATTGCCTAACGTCTAGCATTTTCGATTATTTGAATAGTAGATCTGTGAAATATCTGACTAATATGTTAAATATAATTTTTTTTAACTTTTTCTGTAAGATATCCAGTTTTTTCAGAGAAACGGTTCATAATCACAAAATTCGTCCACCGTCTTGGGGCCGCCCTTTCGATTTATGAATTTTGACAATAAATTCATACTCTCCGACCCAAAACCAATTTTGAATAGAATGGACCATAATAACAAAACTCGTCCGCCATCTTGCATTCATGAATCCGACCCCGAAAACCTCAACATACCAATTTTGAATAGAATCGGACCATGATTCTTGAATTTATCAATTCTTACAAAAAAATTCATAAACTCCGACCCCGAAAAACCCCATATACCAAATTTTGAATAGAATTGGACAATAATCACAGATATGTAATGTTAGGGTCACTTTATTCCTATCTACTTGTTTGCATAATATTTAGCAATTACTACAGATTATCAATAGTGTAATAATCACATACACCTGTAAATGGGCATGAGCCTGCTGGGTGTATTAATTAAATAAATATCGTCGGCCAGCTTGGAGACGCTATCTTGTTTTTTTTTCTAACAAAAATTCCATAATGCATTGTCACGGAAACTATGGATGCCTGCCAAATTTCACGTTATTCGGACAACTAGTCGTTATTCGGACAAGTTGGTCAAATTTAACTAAACTAAATAAATGCTTGTAAATAAAATATTAGTTTCTAATCATCTTTACTATCTTTCTAGTATATATTTCTTCATTTTTTCCCGTACATGATATTTCGAAACGCATGTAAAGAATAATTGTAATAAGCAAAACATCTGAGTGGAGGATTCAATGCAAGTAAAATTGACAGCAAAAGATTTGAAAACTCATTCCCTCTTTTTATAACGAAGAATATCTCAAGAAAATCTAGAAAGTACTTGGGTGATCTATCTAATTCGATCACATCATCATGAGTTGGATGCAGCTGTTATTGAAAACGACATAGGTACAAATTGGTCATCTCGAAATTGAGATTAATGCGTTGAAAAAGTCGACAGCAACTTTAGAAATCACTCATAAGTTTGCGAGATGGGATGGTGTGCAGAACATCGTTGTAAACTAATATTTTATGGCCTAAGACATAATTGATCGCCATCGCGGAGTTTTAGAATAATTTATGTCATAATAATTAGCGAGTGGTCGAACACGTCGAGGGTTGCTATGCGGAAACACCTGCTACCGACACTTGAAGGCATCAATACGATTCAATGGGGATGCGAAACAACGGAGATGCCGATGCCGTAGGGCGTTATATGATTCTGCTGTTGGTGATTTGATGCAAAAATAGTTTGTCAGATATTCGTGATGGATTGTTAATTCAGATCCATCGTGTATTTCCAATGCAAAGTTTTTGCTCAAGTAGAAATGCAATGAAAACACAACCAATCAGAACAACATTATACTGAAAATAGATTCCATGGGCTGTAGCTATTACGTTGTTATGGATACATTTTGATTTCGAAGTTTAAAATATTTTATAATTTCAAGAAATCAAACCGTCAGTGTTATCAAGTAAATGTATGTCTAAAAATCGAAGACAGGAGATCATACTTACAAGACTACGACTGGGGCATACACGACTCACACACGAATACCTCTTAAAAAATAGTGAAGTTCCAACTTGTGACGTATGCGAAACGAATATAACCGTGAAACATATCGTAATCGAGTGCATAAAATTCAAGAGAGAGAGACTAACCCATCAATTAGGACGAACAATGATTGATAATTTCAGTGACAGCAGCAAATCAAAACAATTATGTGCATTCCTCTCTGACATAAATATTATCAATGACATATAGACTGTTAAAACCACATAGTCGCTAATAATCTTGTAGATTGATGCGACTTTAAATATTGAATAAAAAAAATAATAATAATAGAATTATGGAATTAAATATTCCAAAAAATACTTTTTACAGTAAAAAGTTTTTATGAAAATTATTTATGGACTTTTGCAATGTTAGAAAGATTGAAAGAATAGAAATAGATATTATAGACGAGAAATCAAAAAGGGTGAAAACAACTCCCAAAATCTATGGAGAATAGTTAATAACTTCTGCAATAAAACCAAGAAAAATAAACTGACAGACAATGAATACGAAATCACAAACTCTATTAACAAGTGGGGGAGACCAAGGCATAGCGGCCCCTGTGAGGCTAGAACATCGGTATTATTTATAATTTTAGATCGATCTCTTTTTCCGTTGATCCATAATTGAGCTGCTTGTTTTAGTAATAACTTATATTTATTGTAGAATTCTTTTGTGAATTATTTTACTTTTAGAAAATATTATATAATTTGGTGCATAATGACCACTTCACCTCGGTATCTGGGGCAGAGTGGTCCCTCGTTTGGAGTAAACTTGTAGACTGTTCAACATTTTCAGTAAAAATTGAAAGAGAAGTAGGTAATCAGTGAACCTATGACGATAGCGGTACCGTAAAAACATTATTTATTGAAACCTACTAGGTAAAAAGCATTATAAACATTTTTCACATACCAGTTCCTCATCACCAACCCCCGCGCATTCATCGCGGGCCCAGCTTCTACATTTCTAACAGGGAATCCAACCGCCCACTGCGTGATCGCTACAATAAAGACATTCTGGGTTTTCATTATCCCCTTCAGATGAGCTGCCTTCACTACTTGTAGTAACTTCCTGTTTCTTTGATTTCCTGCTTGGTTTCTTTTGTATCCGTCTCTCCATTGAATTCGTTTCATCCACAACTACATCTCTTACTGTGGATTGAGTTTTATTTTTTTTATTTTTCTCTTCCCACTAAACATAAAAACATGTTTAAACATAAATGTTATATCACATTGTGACTTTGTGATGTTATTCTGAGATAGGCTTGATATAACAGATACGTTGTGTCCATGGTACTTTGTGTCTCTTATAAATATTACAATGTAATGTTCAATGATAATTATTACATAAATGTATCATATTTTGCATAACTTCAATGTTACTTCATTACATACATTTAATGTTGCTCAAAACACTCATGGAACAACAGTTGTGTAACGTTACCCTTTTATATTAATATTTCGTTTCGTGGTATACAGGGTGGAGCAGATACTCATGATATACTTTTTCCTATATTTATACATTTCTGGAAGTTGAATCGTCGTTATTTTTGTAGGTGAATAATTCAATAAACATAGAAAGAGAAGGTATACCATGAGCCTGACTGAATATTACTGGGACAATTGAATTGAATAAAAAATCTGCATAAAATATATAATGGCACCTAAAAAATTAACATATACTCCATAAAAAATGAACAATTGTATCACGTAATCGATCTATTTAGTCTCTTTACTACTCCTTCCTCTTTAGTCTCTGTCACTACTCCTTCCTCTTCAGCCTCTGTCACTGCTCTTTCCTCTTTAGCCTCTGTTTGGCAAATCTCATCCAATCCATCACAATGAGTTCAAACTAACTCTATATCGGTAGTTGCATTGAATACCCCTTTTACAGATTCTGTAAATATAGTTAATATAACTGAAAACTCAAATTGATCTTGATGATGTATTGTCAAAAAATCTCAGGTGATGTATTTCATGTAGTGAGTATGACTGTTGATAAATCAAAATCACTTATAATATTGCTATGTACTCATGGACATATATTTCAATTCAACGGAAAAGGTAAATACAAAATGAAACTAATGTAGATGCCTATTTTACAAGAAAAGGGCCGGTTGCATAAAGAATTCAACAGACGATCAAATATCAATTTGTTATTACTATGGCAAGGAATCAAGTAGCAGTGTAATCCTTAAGTTAACGAATGGCTTATGCAACTAACTGGCCCTTGGATTTGAAGAAAAAAATCACTTACGTTTGAGTATGTCCATCATCTTTAATCTATTGGAGGCACCTCCTCATTAGATTTTTATAATCTGAACCTCCTACGAATACCAGTTTGTTCATCTAGAATGATACAGAAATGTAAAAAGAATTTCCAGAACACAACCAAACTGAAATGAACGTGAAATTTTGAAGAGGTAGTTATTTGATAGTTTGTATCGAAAAATATAAGTGAAGTATAATTTCAGAATACATTAACATCAAAATATATTCACACACTCCTGGTAAATTCAACATAACCATAAAAAAATGCAATTAATGATTTCTCTTCAACTTAATGCCACAAAATTTCCATGTGATAAACGGTGTGGAAATTCAATATGCAATTCTTTCAATATTCATGTAGATTTTCTTTTTGCAATTTTTCAATTTTATTCGTATCTCAATAATTTTCTTCTTAGAGAGAGAAAGATAATAAGTTTTACTTTCCTAAGAGATGTATCATTATTATAGGAAAAAATATTTTTGTTCAGAGCAAATTTTTCATAAAAAATCTGAAAACATTCTTATAAAATAGTGACTATATTTCTTAAACACTACCCAGAATTGTAAATAATATTGATGATTTTTGTATCGATTTAGATGACGATTCTCCGTTTTAAAGGGATATGTTTCATTAATTCTTCTTCCTACAAATCAAATGAATTTTGTAAATTTTTCCCTAGAATCCAAATTATTATTAATTTTTTGGCAATTAAGGACAATGTTTGCCTATATTGAAAAATAACCTCTTGACATGAATATTGGAAGACCATTTCCAGTTTGGATTTAAATTCTAGTTATTTTTGAACAACTCGAGATCTACAATCTCTATAAACAAAGGATCATGTAATGAAATTGAGAAGGACGGGTCACACTGTATATTATAGGTACTTTTGGGTCCACTTACGAATTGAGAAGCAGCAATTTTGTTGTTATTCAGGAGATCTTCTAGATTTAGCAAGCCGTCAATTGTTTTCAGTGGCAAACATTCTTTGATCACATCATCAGTGGTATCAATGTTCCTACTTTTATCTACCGAATGTTCCACTATGGAATTCACTTTATTCAAAGTAATTTGACACATGCTCCTGATGTCAGCAACCATTTCCATAATGTCTGATATCTGATTAGCCGGAACCACAACTGGTAGATTCTCTACTATTGATACATCTGTTGTATCATGTGGATCCTCTATGAAAGGGATATCTACTATATCACTGTTAATATATTAATATTTGCCAAACTATTTTGCTGAACTGAATAAAAATAAATAATGAAATTTGTTGGAATTGAAATTATTTTCTAGTTCACCTCCACCTGCCCTGAGTTTATCTTCACTGAATAACTTCGAACAGACAGAAGGTGGATTGACAATGCTTTCATATTCTGCAGTAATTTTTTTTATTCTGGGTTTTCCAGCTTGTTGCTCCTGGTCCCCTTCGGATTCAGAGGAAGCTGCCAATTTTTTTTCATGTTCGAGAGCCTTGGCATAGGAATCTGGAATGTAAAATGACAATAATTGGTGGAGGAATATGGAAAATCATAATCTTACTATAAAAATTGTGAATTTTACTATTATTTGACTATCACTATTGGAAACATGACATTTGATAATAAGGGTCCTTGTAATTCTTGAATTGGTTGGCCACCAACATCGATGTTTACCTACCAACCAATTTGTAGGAATAACTGATACATCTCCTAACTTCTTGTTTTCTATGACTTGAACAACATCATACTGAAATGAATCAGTGATTAATTTATTTCGTTGAATTCATAGTAGTTTGAATTATAGTTTTACTGGTTTCAATTCGAGCAGAGGAAGCTATTGATACAGTACCTTTTTTAATCAACCTTTTGAGCTAAAGCGAATAATACTTTTTCATCTTTCTCATCTTTGCCTTTTTTGCTGAAAAAACACATTCATATATAATCATCGTATTCACAGCAGTGTGTGATTTGAAAATGAAAAGTAAAACATATTCAAAACTTATTGTAGTATTGATAGAATATATGGAAAATCACCTTGTCATCCTCTCCACATTTTTTGTCAACATTTTCATTCCATTCTTACTCATACTTCCACGCGAATTATATCAGTGGCAAATTGCACGACGAAAAACTCAAGTGAGAATAATCCAAACTCAATAATAAGGCGTTATTCTACAATAACATGGAAGATGTACAATAAATCGCACAGCAACAGCAATCATAGGAAATATAGGAATTATGAACAAATACACGCTCATCAGTAATCACAGCTTGTAAACAAACATGAACGTCGTGTGACAGAGACAGTGTACACTCCACACGTGACACGTATGTCTGTGTTAAAAATGAACTTACATGACCCGCGAATTTCAAAAAATAGTGTAAATGTGACGGTGAGATTTATTTCGTGTTTACTGGACAATATTGTTTGAATGTAATATCATTTTTACAAGTGATGTAGATTTTCAGTTTCTGTCAACATTTATGATATATTGTATTATGGTTATGTCGAAATATCACATGAATGACATGATAATTACCCAAAAAATACATTTGAGGAGCATTTTAAGATAATGTCAATTCTTAGTGTACACATGTGAATAATGTTTTGAGGTGGTTGAACAAAAACATCGAACAAATAACATAACCACTCTGTATGAGACATATATGGGAAACATAAAATCAACATTTTATATATTATCTAATGAATATTATTGGTTATGTTATTTCGATGTGACATAAACATGTAGGTGGAAACACTGTGCTGGAAACTTCATGACGACATTAATGCAATATCAGTTTGCCAATATCACAAAAGTTATCTGTGGAAAATATTTCTGTTATGTATCATGTTTAATGGGTTTGTCCTCCTTTTCTTGACGTTTCCGTTCTAGTTCATTCTTATATGGCTACTAGTTGAGATAGCAGTTGTTCCTCACTTTCTTCTTTTTGATTGTGTAAACCTTTTTTTTTGGCAACGGTCTTATATCTCTAGGACTTGTAGCAAATGTTCTTATGGTAAGGAAATAGCAAGTTATTGTTTTTGAAGAACATGGTTGTTCATCTAAAATGTTGTTCTGTTCTTCAGGAAGTATTGTTTTTGATGAACATGGTTGTACCTCTAAAATATGATTTTGTGGAATCTGTTGCTCATCAGCAGAAGTGCCATCTTGCAGAAGCATGCGTTTGTTATTTCATCAGTTATTGTTTTTGAAGAACATGGTTGTTAATCTAAGTTCCAGCATCAACATCAAGCATGGCAGTCGTCAATGACGTAGCGAACTCGGTTTCATGAGAAATTTCCATATCACATGGATATATACCAGTTTTCCTTAATCCATCCAGTTTTTGGCGTTGACGCTTGTAAATATGCTTTCCCAAAAAGTCGGCTTACTTGAAACTGCGTAATAACGCGCCCAGGATTCTGTCGCAGAAACTTCTCCATACTCTGGACATGATAAGTGTTTGGAGGAAAATTGAAAGATACATCTAGGGGCTGTAGTTTGTGGCTGCAATGTGAAGGCAGGCACAGTATTTCCACATTATTTTCTTGTACTTTCTTGATTACTGCCAAATTTTTTGTGTGGGTATTATGACCATCGAGTATTAGAAGTAATGGGTCTTCCTTTGTAGGTTTCTCCAAACTAAAGAAGTGATCAAACCATTGTTCAAAAATATGTAGCTTCATCCAACCAGAATCACTACAACTAATGTACAACTAGGTGGTGCTCTTTCAGTCAATTCAATTTTCATACTTTTTCTAGGAAAAATTATCATGGGCGGCACAAAATTTCCAACTGCAGCCATGCAATTAACATCAGTGCATGGAACACAGGAGCTTTTTATCAAATAGGACCCAGTATGTTTAGATAGATGAATTCACAGGTACCGTCCTAGGACCAGTATCATTCCTTCTTTATATTAATGACTTTCTAGAACGGCGAATGGGAAATGGAGGCATGATCGGCTTCGCTGATATACTTCATATTTTTACGTGAAAAAGCCGCAGAGAAGGAATTAAAATGATAAGTACTGGTTCGACAATAACCTCCTCACCGTGATCTTCAATGAGATTTTCTACATTACCTCATACCGGAATAACCTCCCCGACTTTGCTCTCTTAACAATTAACAATAACCTGAATATTTCCCGAAACAGAGAGCATAAAATATATTGGGGTCACTCTTAATATAAAACTCTGCTGGGACCTGCATTTGTACAGCATAGCAAGAAAAATTAGGGAAATTTTGCCAAAACTCAGGTAACTTAAGATCTACCTAGATATCGAACATTTAAAAAAGCTTTATTTTTCATTGGTTCAATCAATATTATATTACGGGATCACATGACGGGAAAGAGTATACAATCTACATCTGAAAATCCTTGAAACACTACAAAAATGGGCTATAAATATCTTTTATGGCAAACCAACAAACTATCCCACTGATATTATTCATGAACAGTGTGAAATATACGACTTAAAACAATTGTTCGGTTTTCTCTTCTCGCCTATGATCTGAGAAGAAACATGATCAAAAGTATCAGTCACAGTTATGAAACAGGAAAAAAACAAACTAGTGTACAAGAAACGAAATGTATGAAAACTTTCGGGAAAAGCTACCTTCTACCTCGAATACATAATATTTCACCAAAAGCACTAAAAAACATCACCTATACTCAAAAATATAATATAAAAAAATGGCTGAAAAAAATACCAAGGAAACAAATAAATGACATCATCAATCCAAACATTTGCATATAATTTTTTTAATAAAAATTGCTGTTAAACTATATACTTCTTAACTATATGGAACATTATTTCACAGCCATCTTGTGGTACGGTAAACTTCTTGTAATTCAGCGCCTGTCGCGGCAATAGGAATAGCTGTTAAGAACGAATCTCTTTTGCCCTGAATGAAAATAATTGGCTAATTCCAACTTCTTTATTATATATTAAATTAGGGCTTCCCTCATCGCGCAAAAGTGGATATTTGTAAGACATCTATTTCTGCGTGATATACTAACTGTTCACCATATCCAGATGATTTCATTGGTATCAAATAATTCATGATGAATAAACATCATTTATTATCATTATATTATCTTGATTTTTTATTTCAATTGAATAGAAATCGACGGAGGAAGAATTGGCATCGATTCTGAAGGATTGGGATATGAGATTGAAAGATGATATAGAGTTTAAAGGGGCTACGGTCAAAACCTAGAACCCATACGAGTAAACTTTAACAATACAAATATTGTGAACAAATGAAAGTTATAATTAACCCTTCCAAAAGTGTTGTGTGTATTTCAACAAGCGCGAGCTGCTCGCGATCCTATACGATGAAAACTACTAGCGGAACCCTGTAAAAATGAACAAAGTGTGGGGTGAAAACACCTCTGAAGGCGGCAATGAAAATTTCGTCACATAGCCGCAGTAGAATTAGCTTGACGAGCTGGGGAAACTGCTGCTTGCTTGACTAACTTTTTTCGTACCAAAACAAATAACGGTGGTTCTGAAACAAATGGGGTTGAATATAATCCTGCAAGGATATGTACCGAAAAACAAAAATTTTGAAAAAAATGACAACAACGTTTGTCCTGTCAGATTATTTGAAAAATTAATGTCACAAAGGGCACCAAATATTAAAATAGTAACAAATCGTCACTTGAAAGCCAAAAATGATTACTCCTCACAAGTTATCGAACTTGATTTACCATAAGTTCCTCATTGTTTAGTCATCATTGAATCAGTATATAACAAATAAAGTTAAGATCACTTGTCCGTGGTGAGTTCATCAACTGTATCTTGTTGATCATGACAAGACTCTTACACCCCATCCTTCCTTTCTCTGAGGATAAGTAATATATCACGCTATAAATTTGTATAGTTCTCCTACTTATATTCAAAGAAAATCATTTGATTTTCAAGTTTCTTGTGAAAAAAGAAAAGAAAATATTAAAATCATTTTTATTTATCTATTTTGTGTGGAATTTTGGTAGGTATATTTATGTAAAGTGCTTCCGAGATACGGCCATATTTGGTGCTCATCTGCTATGGAAATAAAAAAGAATTGTGATGTGCCTGGTTCGAGGAATCATATTTATAATATTGGTTTCAAAAATAAAATTCACTAACATTAGTAGATTTTCCCTTTATAAACTAAAAAAATTTAAGATGTATTCTTTGAAAATTTCACGAGTGAAAATTTAACAACTTGTTTCATCCATTTATTTTTATTCTCATGACATATAGGCACTAAAGATGGCCGAGGACGAAAGCGTTTTGTTTCAATACAAAAACATTTTACGCAATACAGATTTTTTTCTATTTGGAATCGTCGTGTACGCACCAGTATTGAATCATCAAAAAAATATTCATGTATACTATATTTATGTATATTTAAATCTTGTATGGATAATACAGTGCTTCTCAAAAGTCCCTTCCCCCCTCTTATTTTTGGAACGATTATACATAAACAAGTGAAATTTGGAAACTTAATATTAAAGGTTGTAAACTTCCCTACTAGTGATGATAGATGACGAAATCATCAAAGATGATGTCACAAGGCCATTGTGACCAATAATTTCAAATGGAACCCTACGGCAAGCGACATCTCTTTCAAAAGGTATCGAAAAAACCTATTCAATGATACTAATTTTGTTTGTGTTTATGGCAGTTTTGGCAACTCGCTTTCATAAAACGCAAAGCTGTGATGAATTAAATCAGTTAATATTGAAATTCCAAATTCAAGCTCCACCTCTAAATAGTTGTCAAATAAGCTGACGTTTTTGTTAGTCTCCCTAATTCGACGTTTTTGTTATTGTAAGTTTTTGTACATTCAATAATTTGTGTATTATTGATCGAACGTTTATCTGTTTCAGCGGCTCTTGGTACTTTTAATATCTTTGTACATTCTGATAATTTGTTAAACTGTTGTGAGCCGAACGTTTAAGTGCTTCAAGAAGCGAAATGGTACGTGCTTTAGGTGATAAAGTAGCAGCGATCCTAATTCTTGGTGAAACTGGACAGAATATTCATGCAGCAGAACGCATTTTTAACGAGAGGTTTCCCGATCGCCCCGTTTCGAGGACTTATTGAAGGGAGCTTCTTCGTAAGTTTGAAACAACGGGTAGTATTGATGATGCGAAACGATCTGGCAGACCACAAATTTCTGATGAGAAAAAAATTGTTATACTGGCAGAAGTAATAGGTAATTCTACTTCTCCAACAACTCACGTTGCATCTACCTGTGAAGTCAGTCGAAGTTCAGTACACAGGGTGTTGAAAAAAAACAAATTTCATTCATACAAATTCAAAATGGTTCATCAACTCTCAGACGACGACCCAGACCGAAGACTAGAATTTTGTTAAAATATGGAAACTGTAATTAACCAACAGCCAGACTATGTCAAAACAATTTTTTTTAGTGACGAAAGTACTTTCTATCTGAATGGAAATGTAAATACACAAAATTTGAGGTATTGGAGTGACGCAAATCCTCACCTGTTTCGTGAAACACATACCCAATTTCCCCAGAAGGTGAATGTTTGAGCAGGTATCCTGGGAAACCACATCGTTGGGCCTCTTTTTTTAAATACTAATTTAACTGGTGAGGTTTATCTGGAGCTGTTGCAAAACGCAATAGAACCGTTAATCCTTGAAATTTTGGAAGATAATCTAGATGAATTCGGTGATTTGGAAATAACATTTCAACAGTATGGTGCTCCTTCACACTATAACGGTGCAGTGACATGGTATTTGGATAAGGAGTATCGTGGTGGATGGATTGGACGACGAGGTTCAACGGAATGGCCAGCTCGATCACCGGACCTCACACCTTTGGATTTTTTTCTGTGGGGGTACCTTGAATCAAAGGTTTACGCCACCGAACCTGACAATGTTGACGTTCTAAAACAACGTATTGTTGCAGAATGTGAGGCTGTTTCCGCAGACAAATTTGCAAAAGTACGAGAAGAGTTTAAAAATAGGATATTCCATTGTCAGGATGTAAATGGAGGTCACTTCGAGCAATTTCTTTAAGTGGATACTGATTCTTAAATCTGTAATTGATATCATACTGAATATAATTTAAATTTCAATGTTTACCAATGAGCTGAAACACATGCTATCATGGTACGCATTCAGAAGAATCCAGAAAGTGGTTATAGGAAAAAACACATCTACATTCTATCTGACTGTCAAAGTGCTATCAAAGCACTTAACTCTATACAGATAAAGTCCAAACTGGTCTAGGACTGCCTCCAGAACCTCATCGAGCTGGCAAAACACAACAAGGTCACCTTGATGTGGGTGCCAGGTCATAGAGGCATTGAAGGCAACGTCAAAGCGGACCAGTTAGCTAGACAAGCATCTGAAACGCTATTCACAGGGCCAGAACCTGCACATGGGATTAGCAAAAACCAATGCAGGACCCTGATCGACGAGTGGATAAAAAGAAGACACCAACAATATTGGGATCGAACTGTCGGGCAAATACACAGCAAAATCATGGTAGGGCATCCAAACCGGACCCTGACGGCTGACCTTCTGAACCTGAACAGAACGAAGGCTCGTATAATAGTAGGTCTGTTGACTGGACACTGCGGCCTAAGAAAACACCTAAACACCATGGGAGTACGCAGGGAAACCGTGGAGCCTCCCATATTATCTTCGACTGTGACGCCCTAAGTAGTAGGCGACACAGAACCTTCGGAGAGATCAGCCCGGAAACAGGCATGAATCCGAAGAACCTCATCAACAGGCTTCTAAACCTAATTAAAGGCACAAACCTGTTTGAATGGGGAACCACTGACGACAGAGTGATACAATAGACCCCAGCTGGTCACAGTGTCAAGGGAAGCTAAGTGCCAACCCTGTCTCTGGCTCGTCAGCTTTCAACCAACCAACCAATGAGCCATTAAAACTGCCATAAACACAAACAAAATTAGTATCATTGAATAGGTTTTTTCGATACCTTTTAAAAGAGGTGTCGCTTGCCGTAGGGTTCCAATTAAAATTATTGGTCACAATGGCCTTGTGACGTCATCTTTGACGAGTTCGTCATCTATCATCACTAGTAGGGAAGTTTACAACTTTTGATATTCAGTTTCCAAATTTCACTTGTTTATATATGAATATCAAAATATGCTTTCATTACTTGAATTCATATCGGACTTATTTGCTTTATTATGCATGTGAGGTATTATTAAATCTCTGTGTTACTGGGACATATATTGACATTCTTTCACAATTATTTCGGAGATATGGCATCTCTCAGCAAATTGAATTCAAAATTATATTTTATATACGAACGTAACAAGCGGATTGTATTTCAGCTACTTATTAAAGAATACTTTCGGGGTTTTATCCTCCAGGAAGATGGGTTTCTTTCTCGGAAATATCTCCTAATTGAAAAGTCCCGTGCTGTCAATGTACCTTGTCTGTATATATTAGTAATAAGAGTAGTTCAAGAGGGGAAAACGATCTGGATTATTGTCAGAACAGAATGAACGGAACAACGACTCGGGCATCCTCACAGTGCAAAGTATTCAACAACAAAGTATTAGGCCAATCAGAAGAGATTTTCTGCTCTATCGATTCTGTGACAAAAATACTACCAGGAAACCGACTGTGCCATCATACGAAAGACGGTTCGTAGTTATAACCTGTTATGTTTCCTACTCCCAACTGTCATTGCTTGATTCGTTATAAACAATTGAATTTTTTTTTTCATCGTTTTTGACTTGTAACTTGAAAATCAATGAAGAAATCTCGATACTTTCGAAATGCAAAGAATTGAGCCCTAACGCGATTTGATCGGATCATTGGTAACGGAGAAAAACCTGAAAAAATCAGCTTTTTTGAAAAAAATCATAACTCCGCCACTTTTGGAGTTGTAGCGGAGCCTTTTCACGGCATAGTGGTGATAAATATGTACTTTTCGTGTGAAAAACTCTGGCACTGTCGCATTATTAGTTTTGGCATGATTGCAATATGAATTTTTTTAATGCACTTTATTGCAGCAGACCTGGATGCATCATAGGTGGTCCGATTCCAATTTTTCAAAAAGATTTCGAGAGTAGAGGTATAGTACCACGAAGTGTTTATTCTGATTTTGCAATAAAATGCTGCAGAATAGGTGAAAGATACCTACATGCAAACATGACCGAAAATGGGCGAGTGCGTGTAAGTCCCTGAGTAGTGGGGCTAAAGCAGCAGACTCCAGGAATCGTATGTATATTGATACAAGCGCGCTGCGCCCGTTATGAATCTGCGGCTCTACCCCCACTCCTGAGACGCTTTCATGCACTTGCCGGTTTTTGGTCATGTTTGAAAGTATTTCTCACCTATTTCGCAGCATTGTAACGCGAAATTAGAAAATTCATTTTGTAGTACTATACTTCAACCCTCAAAATATTTTAAAACTATTGAAATCATACCACCAGCAGCTCTGCTGCGATAAAGTGCATTGGAAAAATCATGTTGCATTCATGCCAAAACTAATAATCCAATAGTGCCACAGTTTATCACATACAAAGAACATATCAATCACTACTATGTCGCGGATAGACTACTTCAAAACTTGAAAAAATGGCGGTGTTATGAATTTAAAAGAGACGCAAATTTTTTCCGGTTTTCTCCGTTACTGATAATCCGATCGAGTCATGCCTCGATTCATTTTCTTCGCATTTTGATTCTCTACAATTCGTCCATGAAGAGTATCGAGATTGCTTGATTCGTTCTCAAGTGCCAAGTAAAAAGAATGCTTTTAAATGTTCACAACAAATTAAGCAATGAGAGTTGGGACTAGGAAACATAACTAGATATTAACTACCGTCTTCCGTATGATGGCCCAGTCGGTTTTTTTGTCACGAAAAAATCTCTATAGATTGGTCTATATATTTATTTCGTTTTTTGAGTATGGAAACTCATTCTCAGATAAGATATAGATATTTAATAATCTGAGATTGAATGGATTTTTCCAAAATAACCAAGCGATAGAATAATTGTTCAGACGATGTTCACCTTGATCGAAAATTTCTACTAATTGACAATTATTGAATTATGAATGAAATCTATTTCATATTGGGGATGTTACAATTTTATTGAATCGAATTAATGGATATTCCTTTTGAATGAAGACCCGATCATCTCGATCAGATATATAACCAATATCATTACTTCTGCAGTCGGTAAGACTCGGAGGTATGCTTCCTGGTGAGAATTCTACAAATTTACAATGCAAATAATTAAGTACAGAGTGTTTGGAGTCGCGAAAATGTTCGTTACAGAACGGAAAACTCGTCACAATAAGTGATTTTACAAAGATCCCCTATATAAAGTATCAACTAAACGAAGTTGAGAAACTTGCCCATTATGTACCTGGTAAATCCTGGATCTCAAATCGGATCTCAAAAATACTCGAAAAATCAGTTTGCAATATGATGAAAGAATTTGCTGGAAATATTATAAAATATACCCGTACCGTCAACTTCGCAACTTATCTCAGTTGAGGAATTTGCACTGGAGGAAGTTGGATCTTCTTCCAAAGCTCCGCCTAGAAAAGAAGGAAATGAAAAAAATACCATATACACCGTTACTCCAGAGAAGGAATAAATAGTGGCAATATGAGGAGAATAAGAAGGAAAGTGTTGAGACAAATTTTTCGATCCTTAATTTAAAAAAAATACACAAAGAAAAAAAGCAAGAAAGAAGAGAGCGACGAAAAATACTTTTCTGGCCTTGTATGCTTTGAATCATATACTTCAAGTAAACCAGGGGAAGATTGGGTACAATGCATTGAGTGCAAGCATAAGTCACATGAAAAATGTACGAAAACAAGAAGACATTTTCCACAATTGTGATTCATATTGATAATAATAATTCTTTAGGTTAGATTTACTGTTCTACTTGATACTGGTACAATTTTTTTTCAATCTTTATGAATTTTTTTTTCATAGTTTAGATGTGAACGTACAACTACTCCTGCACCGGCATTACATAAATAATCTTTGCTCAAACTTCGGAACACTATGTATCGACCCCTTATAGTGTTACAATTGCCCCCGGGATGGGGCGGTTTTTAATATTTTCCCCCAATTTAATTTCAAACTAATAACTATTAATTATATTTATACAAAAAACTAAATGATACATTTCAATATTGTATAATAAGCAGTGAAGACCTGAGCAATAAATTTCATTTGATTCGTTCAATCACAGCTATAATATAGTTTCATGAGCCGTTTTGGTTGTTTTTTTTTCATTGGAGTGTTTGCTATCAAAATCACGAATGTATAGTGTTTAATGTGTATTAGATCAATAAGGATGAAATAATCGATCATTCATTCACATGATAAGAAAACAACACTCCTAACTTTTCGCCTACAATTCCATTTCAAAGCTTCATGAAAAGCGATTTATTCTTGTGTTAATGAGACTATTTCAATTCGTCCCCAATTGTACCATTTTTGCAGTCGAATTCCTGACATAATATGTCATCCACCAGCTCAGTTAGTAACAAAGAATTAATTTCAGTGGCATTTTGACTAATATGCCCTAACGTTGTCTAGAGAAAAAGCTAGTTGCATAGTCGCTTGTGAGGACGGAATTCCTTGCAATTGTGAAATTAAATTTCCGCAGTCCGAACCCCATTTACGAAAAGTTAATTCGCCACTTTAATAGGAAAATATTTCATGATTTGAAATGAGTAACGTATGTTCCAGACCTGTCAGGTAACAACCAGGGGGTTTCTCATTTTGAATAAGTAATTAGTTCGTTGGAGCACAAAAGCTCGAAACCGAATTATATCAAAGACAGGTTGGGAGTGTTGTAGTTTCAATTAAAATTTAGTTAGCGGATGCGGAGCTGAACAAACATGCATGCAGTTCAAATTCCGATTGTGCGTGTCACAATGCTTGTCACTAGATTTTTGACATACTATTCAAACATGAAAGTGAACCCTCGTTAGGTTTTATTGGATTTTGCATGAATCGACAGTGTTGTGTTTCAAAGTGCCCTCGTTTTATTTTGTACCAGAATATTGCTCGATATTAAAACTGTTTTTCGAGTCTTCAAAACTGAACGCTGCTTTTATACACATTTTAAACACCAATAAATTGATGGAACTATTTCGCTTTTTTTTGTTTTCGACTTGATTTATTTTCTATTTGAAGATCTTCCGATTATGGTTTGGTTTGGTTCATTTCATTTGCCCAGGAAATAAAAAATGTTATATTTATTATGTATTTATTTCCAGAGCAAATAAAATGAACCAAACCAAACTATATTCAGGAGATTATATTGAATAGAAAAATACATCAAGTCGAATATAAATAAATATTCGGGTAATCTGGCCAGGGTTCAACTTAGTTGATCCTCCACCCCTCCATATGATTAGGTACAACATAAAAGACTGATACTTATAATTACGTATCTCGATGATGATACCTCAAAGCTACGAAGGAAAAATAAAGAAATTCATAGATACACATAAATATAGAACCTACTAATAATGATGATAGTGTCAGTTATAGTTACAAGTAAAAGTACATTATTAAAATAGAAAACAATAATTTTCTCTAAGATAGATAAAAGAAAATAAAGACATCGAATATTATTGAATATATGTATACAATAAATATAAAACCTACCAGTAATCATGAGTGGATTAGATATGATGGTGGAACATAATATCAGAGATAAACAATAATTGTCTACAAACAAGTTTTTGTTCAAATTTCTGAGACTTGATTCGCTATGAGATGTTCTTTAATTTTTTTTTCTAATGACAAACAAAAATGTGTTTTTCAATTCAGCTGGCAAATTGTTCCGCAGTCGGGTTGTGACACATGAAAATGAGTTATGGTATATCGTTGTATTATTTTTGGTATTCTTAAATTACCATGACATCTTACTATACTCAGGAGCATGAGAGTGTGAACCAGTAATCATATATGTTGGCTCCTCAGATTTCAAAATATTGAAAGCAAAAATATAAAAATGTAGTAGAAGTATATTATTCATACAAAGTATTAGCTTCGTGTTTAGGTGAGGCGTTATGTGTTGCCTGAAAGGTACATGGAATAAAAATTTCATGCAGACATTTAGCAGCTGTTGAATTTTTTGGAGATATTAGAGGTCAAACGATAATTATAAACTATGTTTCCGTAATCAAGTAGTGATGGACTAATGTATTGCATAGTTGAAAGTTTGTTTTTTCATTAATTGTGTACTTATGCGGGAACAGGGCTTTCAATCGCATGGAAGAAAGCTTTCGCCTTTCTGTTACGTGTTGGTCGAAAGTTAATCCAACATCAAAATCCATGACTGAGTTACGAGCATACGTCTCTAATAGAATATTACTCTCTTTCAATTTGACTGAAAAATTCACAAGAATTGAGAGAATCGAATAACAAAGCTTTTGATTCACTTGGATTTATCCTCAGACTATGACTCTAGGTACATTTTTTATTTTAAAAATTTTGATGTTGTTTGTGTAAATAATTTTTAGGGTCAAATTTGACGCATATTTGCTAGTCGTTGGCATATTGATGTTAGTCACTGGAGTTCGAAAATATTTCATGTGTGAGACGTAGATTGAAAGGAGGAGAGGGCCACGAATTGTTCCCTGAGGAACACCACAAGTTACATTCCTGAATAATGAAGATACATCACCATTATTTGTTGTTACTCTAACGCACTGTTTACGATTACGAATGAATGAGTCCAACCAATTCATACTGTTCTTTGACAATCCTAAAAAGTGTGGTTTTGAAAGTCTTTCACCTTTATCTTAATTGATTGCATCAACTATACTAACTAGGGCGCTACTGGTACTATGGCTTTTTCTAAAGTCCGACTGACAACCACTATTGAATTTTTTTGCATTGTGGTACTCATTTACAACCATGTAAACATGTCTTTCGATAACTTTAGAAATGGTGTAACGAAGCATTTGTCTGAGCTCCGTTACCAAGAACGGCTAACCGAAATTTTCAAGTAACGTTGGTACGTCTCTGCCCATTTGGGGGTTCAATAATAATTATAGATTGGCAACAAGATGATGCCCCGTTTAGAAAATAAGTGTAGACAGTGTAGATATACAAAGCTACTGAAACTATCACAAAACCAAGCAAAATAAAGTTCTGATGCCTTTCTGCACTGAGTAAAAAGACTTAAAAAGCTAGATTCATATTAGTAAAAAACGTATACATAAGGGGACAAGAAGATAAGCAGATTTTTGGTCCAGTTCTTATGTGGGCATCTTTCTTTATACGGTTCTCGTCCGATATTTATTTTGAATCCGGTAGATATAAAGACCGAGATTATATTAGGATTGCTATCTTTACTTTCGTGTCGAGGACAAGCGCTCTCCACATCCCGTCCGGGAGCTAGCCCTTTTGGCTTCCGTTCCGAGAATAATTTTTTTTTATTCCCCAGTACAAGTGATTGTGAACGTTCTGCCAGTTGCGACCGTAAAAGAAAATAGTTTTTCGTAAAGCACAAGTATTCATGCAGAAGCTTCGTTCAAGCAAAACCAACACGTCTTGAATTGTCCAATCTCATTCAAATCCTAATCTGTAACTTAATCTAAATCTTCACCCTGCATGGAATGCCATTCATGAAAACATACATGGAAATACTGAATTAGATATCTCAACACAGGCTTCTAAGCCTAGCGTGAGTCTGCTCCAGTAATGCATCTAAATATAGAATTCCATTTGTTAAATAAAAGATAGCCATTATAGATATTAGAATTGTAAACCAAATTGAGAATGGTACTAATAACAAATATTGTATTATATATTGACCTGAATTTTGATTTGAATTTGAAATTTTGATTTGAAAAAGTAGTGAGGTAGCCGTTTTTGGAACATTGGGTAGAAACCTTTGATAATCTGTTGATTCGATTGTGTCATTAAAGTGGTTCCGCCACGAGACAAAAATATTATTTTCTACAAAATCAAAAAATTTCAAGGTACTTTTCGATTTTAAACGCGAAAAAAAGTTTTTTGAAGGGGGGCGCTTGCCCCTCCAATCGACTCTAGAAAATTTCTTCGTTATAGAGAGTCGGCGACCCAAAGAATTGATGTCCCCTAAAAGCGCAGCGAAAAAAAAAACGTCCCCCCCCTCCCCACCTCACTAGAAATTATACGTCATGGGAAAAAAATTTGTTTTTCGATGAAACTTCAATGAACTTTTTTGTAGTACTCTTTTCAAACTTTTTTTTCTGGGGGGAAGGGGAAAGGGGTATCTTTAAAATCGATGGGGTCAACTAGGACAACTAGGAGGAGTTTTTTTTTCGCGTTCAGACCCTCAAATGGTCCCTTGTCCTTCTTTAAAGAGTCCCCTGGCACAATCCGCATATCTCTACGACTCCTTCCCCCCTTTAGGCTGTGCGCGTTACCGTGACTATTTTGAATAACAAGAGTGGTTTTGATTATATCTGTCAAACAAGATGGTCAATCACTTTGATTTTTCTTCACAATAACTGTGATATCCTGCTCTAGCTCCACCTCGTTTTTCATGAACTTCTTGATTTTAGTACTAACGGTAGAATTAATAATGTGCGGTTTGCCTATGCATGGTCCATATGTTACGTGTTAATTGAGTCAACTTTAATTATATATATATATATATATCTCGGGTTCGGGCTATTGGAACTCGTTAAAATTTCATTGAGGTGTTGTTTACATGTTGAACAATACGTATTTCAAATTTCAATAATTTCCTAATTCAACTGTCCCGTGGCGGTACTACCTTAAGACACCTTCACAAGAAATTGCCCTGTTGTGAATTTGATAACTGTTTGAGTTTATCAGGTTGGCGAAACGCCTAATTGATTCTTTATTTCGTGCATTGTAAATATTGCATTAAAAGTACGGTTCAGCTGTGGAAATAATTCAAACGCACAAGTGTAAAAATCCCAGTCCCGCGACTTTCACGATAAATCAAGTTATGCATTATTTGTTATCTCGGATTGATTTATGTCGTGAGGTATTTCATTGATTCTATAATGATTACTGTAAATTTACTCTTTCGGCTGTTACAGGTATTGAGAGTGAAGAGTAATTCATAGAAGATATATATATATATATATATATATATATATATATATATATATATATATATATATATATATATATATATATATATATATATATATATATTAATATATATATATATATTAATATATATATATATATATATATTAATATATATATATATATATATATATGAACTGATATATCACATCTAGCTCGTTGTTTTTGAGTGCTGAGTAGCATTAACATGAGCTCGGTGATTCGCGGTTGTCCATCGAAACTCTGGGTTGAGTCCGAGTTGAGATTGGAGTATTCTTTATTTGTAAGTATGTCAGTTCTCGCGGAAGCTCGAATTCAAACAGACCTCTGTAGATTTCAATTGAGTCAAGAAACCAGACTCCTGGACTTTCCGTTTCTCCATCTGTTGCTTCCCCTGGTGAGTGGAGTGAACCACTTTGAAATCTGGCGCCCGAGGGTATAAGTTGAGTTTTAAAAATAGTTTGAAAAAGTTACTTGGCGTCATCAATAACGTTACGATTTTAGGGACAGAAGTTTTTATTCCCGACCCTAGAAAACGCCTCATAATGGCTGAGAGAATACTGATGAGCCTCAAATCCTTCAAACTATTAGGGTGGGATACTTTGGGTAATGATTTTATTTCAGAATGGTTCTATATTTTTGGAAGTGAGCATTGTTCAATGGAAAAATCAATAATGTGTTTCAAAGCCTCCAATCCAAATGGTTAACGGTGTTTTGTAGCTCTTATTGGAAATTAATCATGCTCAATAGCTCCACTCTCCATTTTATTCATATATTCCACAATATCGTGTGTTCCAATGAGGAGAATATCAAGTCTCAAGTTTTCTCTCAAGTTGGTATGCATCCTAGTAGAACAGTGATTGAGGACTGAGTCTTTCTCTACGTAATTTTCATTGTATGACAACAGGAAACGCTTATGGATTTTTTCGGCTTCAAGTAATTCCACGGTGATTTTATAGTTATGGGTCATTGTAAATTTGAGTTCCTTCATGTTTTTTCGACATCTTTCACGATTTTCTGGTCTGGAAATGAAATCAAACTATGCTTGCAGTTCCATCAGTTAGTTATAATGTTTCCTATTGGAATCTGTAGGACTACTAACAGCTGACTGCGGAGAAGAGCAGAGTATCGCTTCTGTAAAGACGGAAAAGAAACAACAGAGCTCATCTTGTGCAAATGCAACAGTCTGGAACGAACAAACCATATGGATCACATGCAGAACCTAAGGACCTGGAATAAGTTCTACGTAGCGTCAGCATAAACCTTATCGGATGCACAGGATTCGATGATGATCTGAAATCTAATTAGGATCGAACCAAATTAGATCTGAGAAGCTGCAGTGGAAGGGGTGGTTATCGCCCCATTATCATTTTACTGAAGGGAAACGGCTGGCATCAGCGACTGCGTTTCTTTCCATATCCTGTCCCTATCCACCATCTATTAAAACATTGCAGGGAGTATTACTTCTCTTGAAGCATCACATTTCCGAAAACATTATGAACAATATTCTACACAGTTGACAAAGAAGTAGAGAGGTTTTTTCTCCCCGAGTTCCGGACACGCTAGATAGTTTTCCGCCCTATCTAGTTCACTGCTTTCCATCCTGCAGAGGCCTTCCAGAACTAAAAGCCACAAGTATTTTCCGTTCAGCGTCCAAAATTCTAATTCAAAGGGATTGGAACTATCCCCTGATTACCTACATAATTTACATCTTCGAAACTCTTGAATAAAAAACGATAAAATATGTAATTTTTCCGTTACCCAATAGTTTCTCTTCATGTCTGAATTTTGCACCACAGTCGATGAAAACTACCTTTATTAAGGAACAGGCTACATCTCGAAGGGTATCGGTGATAGTAAAATGGAGTTTTGCGTAGGGTTGCATTCACCGAACTGAAGGAAAACAAAATTCGAATCACGAGTGGTTGTTACTATAATTTGTAAGTTTGAACAGGTTAATTTTTCAATGCACTTTTTTTTTGCAAAGATTCGAAAGTATAAAAAGTTATATGCCAATTCTGAAAAAAATTCCGAGAGTTTTGAAAATCAGTATTTTCATAGATTTCGACGTGCTCTGTTCGAATTTTTACTTTGCCATCTCGTATCTTTGCCGCTTGCGCCGCCACATTGTAAAATATCGTCTCAAAACAGTTATTTGGCAATGTCTCATTTCCGACACATTTTAAGATAAAATTGGATATGCAAGAAATTAGATTAATTCCCCTGCAATATATGTAAAAAAATTTCTGTAAAATGAATAGTTTCAGCGTACAAGCATCGCAAACCAACTCACATCTACACCAACTGTCCGAATCATCAGTACGAGTTTTGAATTGCGGCCGATAGTTGATGAAAATCCATAATGAAGCAAACAAAAGACAATCACTTCTCCAAATGATTTTCACTTAACGAGGTTTACAAAACCGTGACACGTGTTTCGCTATATGATAGCTTCTTCAGGTGGATATAATACTAACTCAACAATCACGATATAACAGTGATTTTTATCGATGTTATAAATTTGAGAGCAGAAATGGTTCAGATCATGTACCTTGCCAATCCAGTTGAGGATGCTATGCAAATAATCGAAGCACTTATAAAACAAATAAACTATATTCATTGAATAGAATAATTATTAAAAAAACGTTTTTGAAGACAAGCTTTCATTCAAATGCGCTAAAAAGTAAAAAATAAAAGCTTTGGATGTGCGACGTGGGTTATTTCGTGAGCTATAGATTCAAAAGCTTGTCGCTTCTGTATTCGAACTGACAATTTTGCGCGACAAGCTACTGAATCTATAACTCACGGAATAACCTACGTCACACATCCAAAGCTATTATTTTTTACTCTTTAGCGCATTTGAATAAAAGCTTGTCTTTAAAACGGTTCTTTAAATAGTTATTTTATTTCATTCTTTTCAGTAAGTACACCTTAATCTATGCATTTCTGATAATGCATAGTCATTATGAGGCCTTTTTCTTGTAAGTTCTAAGCCATCTTGTTCTTCGATGAGGAGACCATCTGCAGATTAATTCCTATGCCATCTTCAATTCATGAATTCTGACAAAAAAACAATAATCTTTGACTAAATTCATAATCTCTGACCCCAATAACCCCGACATACCAATTTTGAATAGGAACGTTCCATTATCACAACCATGTGGAGCCGCCATCTTGAATTTCTGAATTTTGAGAATAAATGCATAGTCTTTGACCCCGAAAACCTCCAGATAGCAATTTTTAATAGAATCGGATCATAAATTACAAAATTCGTTCGCCATCTTAGAGCCGCCATCATGAATTTGTGAATTTTGAAAATAAATTCATAATTTCCGACCCCAAAAACCCCCACATACTAATTTTGAGTCGAATCTGACCATAAACACAAATCTCGTTCGCCATCTTAGAGCCGCCATATTGAATTTGTGAATTTTGAAATTAAATTCATAATTTCCGACCCCAAAATCCCCCACATACAAATTTTGAGTCGAATCGGACCAGAAACACAAATCTCGTCCGCCATCTTAGAGCCGCCATTTTGTTTTTTTTCTTAAAAATTCCCTAATGCATTGTCACGAGAACTGTGACCACCTGCCAAATTTCATGTTAATCGGGCAACTGGAAGTGGATCAAATTTCATTTGCAAGATTTGATGACAAACATCGGGACAGGTGAAACTAAATAATAGCTTGTAATAAAAAAAGAGAAATACACATTGTAAGGTATGACATTCTAATCAATACAACTCCAGTACTTCCATAGTACTGGATACATGTTCCAAAAATGTAATCCAACCTGGATAATACTTATTTCACAACTGACAGTAAGTTGTATCAATTTTGTAAGGTCCCGGTATAGATAAACTGAGATTTCAAGGATCTAACAATTACAAAAATGACTTCAAGGTAAACAATTTTTTTTCATACAAAATAACATGTCTAAAACCCGATATAAAATAAATTCAGCTTTTTCCAACCACACTGTATATGATATATAATATTTTATTAATTTAAGAATCTAAAAAAATTAGGAAATACTTTTGAATGAACAAGCATCAGTTCAAATCAATGGTAAGAAAATTTTATAATTCATATAAGTCAAAGGCTTATACCTACTCTTGCACGAAATGTCTGAGACTATTGAATGAGTAAATAAATAATAATAAGAAATTATAATTGTTGAATGGGCACGCATCATCAAACGAAACTGTAGGAATGATTCATAATTATTTGTAATTCTTTACACAAACTGGATATAAACCTAATTCGAGTCAATAATAAAAAGTTGATCAATAAATAAGAATAATTCTAGGTATAGAATCAATTAACAACAATAAGACAAAATGTTTTCGGAATGTATTTCACTCTTTAGGATTTCGTGGTGACTTTTTGTCGTGGTTAGTCTCATACATGCGCCTTAGAAAAATATTTGTCAAAATTGAAGAGCATAGGTATGATTTCTATTCTGTGGACCTGGGAGTTTCTCAGAGTACCATCTTAGGTCCACTGATTTTTTTATTATTAATAAACGATCTACCACTTCATATAAGCATACAATGTATAGTTCTCTATGCTGATGATTCAACTTTGGCTGCTGATGCTGACAACATCGAGGAACTCCAAGGTAAATTGAATATATTGTCGAAGGAATTCACAACCTGATGTGAAAAAAATTCTCCAGTTGTGAACTCAGACAAAACGGTGTGTATGCAGTTCTATCGCAGATCAAAAATTGTAACAAATTCTCGAGTAATTAATCTCTCTGAACATACTAAATTTCTCGGAACTTTCGTAGATAGTGATATGAGATAGGAAGCAAATATGAATGCTTTTTGTAAAAAGTTAAATAGTGGTTATTATTCCATTCTACAACTGAAAAATATTCTTGATATAACTCAACTGATCAATATTTATTATGCCATAATCTAGGGCAGCTCCAGCAACTCCAACAGAATATTTATTCATCAGACTCATTTTCATTCTGAAGATTAGAGTTTCTGTAAAGAATATTTCAAAATATTTTTAAATGTATAATGTTATTTCTGAAATACTAACATATGTAACACACTGTTACCCAACATCAAAACTATTCCACTAGAAACGGAGATCTCATCAGGATCCCGACTCATAACACATCATTCTTTAAGAAAACTCTGTCAATTACATTTTTCAACCATCTTTCAACTAATCTAAAGAAAATTCAAAACAAAAATATGTTCAAATCAAAATTGAAGAAATATCTGCAAGAAAACTGTTTCTACAGTATTTCTGAATTTTAAATTCGGAATATAATGTTAGTTCTGTCTGCGTAAATATGACATTTATATTTTTTATTTGGGTATTTCCATCATTTGTCTACCTTCTTGTGTTCTTGACGTATCCTATATCATGTATTTGATCTTGAAGGATTTAATAAATTATTATAATTATGTTTCGCAGTGATGGAAGTATATTTTCATCCATAAAGCTGTGAATGAGTCGACTGTGAATGATAGTGAGATATTTTCATTTCCTTTTATATCCCACTAGTGGATAACATTAGTTATTATGAGTCTTCCGCGTAGTGGCTATTGATGACAGGTTCGATGAAAGGTTTTATAACGTTAGATTATCGGGAGGAATAAAAAACATAATTTATTACCTTGCCCATATTTTTATCAGCGGTTCAGATAGGAGTATTTACACATGGTAATAATTATTTTTTCTCAGCTGAGGTGTATTAAGAGTGTTTTTATTGTGCCGTGGTAATTATGACAGCTTCCTATACAATGAATCGAAGGGTTAATACATCTTAGCGGGAGAGGTCCACCTGTTTTCCATTTTTATAGCGTCATAAATTTCAGATGATTATGGATGTATCATGTGATATTATGACTTTCACACGCAGGCACTTTTCATAGGTTTTGAAGGTTCAACTTCATGAATATAATATTTTTGGTCAACCTTATGATTTGGTTGGCATGTTTATTACTTCATGATGTGATTTCAAAGTTCTTAATATTCTCAGAAAGGTTTTGGTAAAATAAATTTTCATATTCAATGTGGTCACATTCTTCATATATAAATTCGTTTTATCTATGTATGTATATTCTCATGTCATAACATTATATCCATCACCTTTTTGATATTCAGTAGAACAAATTCAACGAAGGAGGATTATCAAAGTTGATCCGGTCATGAAGCAAATATTGGGAATAATTGCATTTGTTAATTTCTAACTTTTCTAGAAGGTCGAGCTTCTTTTCTATTTCTATATTTCGAAATCTTCAACAAAAAGAGGTGAGTAGCAATAGTTAAATTCATTTTCCATTGTCGAAACAGTTCCTATGTTCTGATAATAGTTTTTTTGACTTCTGCCTGTTTTGCCTATGTAAAAACTTGCACCACAAGTTGATTTATAAACTCCAGATTCATCAGATCTCTCATTTTTATGTTTATTGTTTTTAATAAAATCACTAGAATTATTATTTGTTTCGAACGCAATATTGCTGTTGTTTTTACGTGAATAACTTTAAAATAGGCAAGATTACAAACTCCCAAATTCGATTCATATGTTCTTGAAGTTGAATTACAGTGATGAAATATAATGTATGCATAGTTTGTCCTAGAAAATATTGTGCAATATTCGAATAAACGCTGCTCTAAAACCCTCAAATTCAGTGAGACATTCAACCACATCGTTATTGCCGCTTTTTTTGACGTCATAAGTTTTCGTATTTGATAGCTGTTCTTGATTCACCCATTCTTGAATGAAATGTTTGTTTACCGAGTGTTATGTCATCATTTTTCCGGCCTGCTCACATTGTGAAGAAATATTATGAATAATGGTTGACAACGCTGTAATTCCTGGCACTCTGGGCGATCGGCGAGTTGCCAGTGTCACTATTCTCAGGAAATTCTGAGAAAATGTTATTCGTGTCAGCACGTGTTATCTGAAATTAAGAATTCCCATTTGATACCTATTCTTGAGTTAGTTATGTATGTATACCAAGTGCTATATCATTATTTTTTCGGCCTGCTCACATTGTAAAAAAATATATTGAATCACGCTTGGCAATCCTGTAATTATCTTATGCTTTCGGCCATCGCCATAAGATCTGAACTTGTAACGTCACATCCTGGCGCGGATTCGGCAGTGTTCAAACAGGAACATTTCTTTGGGATTTTTTTTTGGAAAAACCACTTCGAAAATCAATTGAAAAAACTCCAACCACTTTTCTCATCGTTCTGGATATTATGGTATTTCTTCCAGAAATTAGTGATCTCGCCTATTATGATTTTGGTTTTTAGTAGGAGACACTTCTCGTAAATCGTTTTTATATAGTTTTCTTGAAATGATCATCCATCAAGTTTGAACTCAAACCGTTATTAATTGTTATTTGTCTGAATATAATCAATCATAATTAGTACATGTGGATATGGCCTACTTACTACGAAAACACACCATTTACTCTACCCCAGTACGCTGAAACTGTTCATTCTACAAAAAAGGTTGGTATATAAATTATGGGAAATTTTCTCTAGTTCAATTCATCACATAACCATTTCCATTGCAAATTGAGACAAGAAGGCAATATTGTCAAAAAACTGTTTTAGGCGCCAATTTCGCAATGATGGCATCGGGAGCGGCAAAGTAACTATGTGGCAAAGTAAACATTCGAAAAGAGCACGTCGAAATCTATAAAAATATCAATTTGCAAAACTTCCGGAAAACTTTCCAGATAATCTGTGGTAAATACATGAAGTATACATTATCCGAATGCAATTTATGGTTTGGTAAAATTGACCTCATTTAGACTTTGGAAATGATCGGCGCTGAATTTGGTGAATGTTAATTTTATGTCACATCTTCGTCAGATTCGCCAGCAATGGAAAAGACCCCAAACAGGTTGAAGAACTAAATAAATAAAAATCATAATAATGGTCCGTTCAACTGTTTCACCACCTGCAATCAGCTATAAGGAAAAACAAATTGGGTGAAACGGTTCTACTGCTTAATTTCAACTCGAGTAGGTATGTCATCAAGATTATTCTGACACGAAGCCCACCAAGATAACTGAATTGAAATGGTCTATTCCGGAAAGCATGGCACAAAAACATATTTTTCTGCACACCCTCATTACGTTATAATAATCCTAATTACGCACATTTGAAGCGAAGCGTGAGCTTTAATTTCCTCAATTTAAATTCGGCCTCCCCCGTACGCCAGCACACTACCCGAATTCGTTAGGGAATCATACATGGGATCTAGACCCTATTACACAAAACCCAGACAAAACGTCATTTTCGTTTTCCGCATCCAGTCGTGTCATACGGATTCGTTCTAATCTAATGTACAGGGTTGTATCCCGGAAAATCTCTAACAAAGAATATTAACTCTTCAGCATATATTAGATTCCCTTATGGTAAGAGAGTGTTTGTTGGAAATATTGCTCGATTTTGATACACTTGCTCTCCTTGCCATATTGTGATTCTGGAATTCCCATATTAGTGGAGTAAAAATAGTCTAAAATTATGAATTATTTCGGAATCCTTAAGGACGCCATGGGTTTCCCAAAATCTTCTGATATTACTTAGAAATGACTTGCAGAAAAAAGTTATAAACTTGTATTTGTGCGCTGATTGTTCATTGGATGTTTAAACAATGAAAAACAAATTTTTTAGCCAAATTCGAAATAACTCAATGAATTTAGAAGCAAATTTACCCAACTTGATGCTTAGTGGTTTTTAAGGTCGCTGAACAAGAATATGATATTGAAAAATTCATGTCGTGACCAGTCGTGAAGGTAGATTTCATGAATGATAATTCACATCAATTTTTTATTTATCTGTACATATTGGAGAAAAACTGTTGGGGTGTTATAATTGGCCGATATTGTTATGGAAATGAAAGATTGGGAATTTTAACCTACATACACTTTGTTTGAGGTCGCAATGTTGGTTAGGTAGGCATACATTTTTTTAACAATTATTACTGTTTATTCAACAACAAATTTCACGGTTTTTGTAACGAAATTTTTTTTTTTTTTTGGAGAAAAATTCATTCTATCTATCACAAAGTACAGGTTTCAAGCTTTGAGGAGTGCTCCTGAAAAGTTTTAATATCACATTTTCAACTAGAGTTGAGCCTGAAAATTAAAATTTGTATTTTTTTTCTGTATTTTCCGCAATAAATTTTCAAGATTCTTTCGAATTGCACTTTAATATGTGTCATTTTGAGAGTAAGCTGTGGAAATTTCAGATTTATCTTGCAAATAAAAATCCTCGAGCGCTGCACTTCAGAGTCGCCGCCTCTCATTTTCGCACATCAGCAAAAACATTATGCAGCTTGCAGTTTTTATTTTAAAGAAGAAATGTATATACTTTTTTATGTAACATTTTCAATTTTTGTGAGTGGCACCATTGGTTATAATTTTTTTTTTTATATTCAATATACAATGTAATTTGGTAATTTATCTGTTGAATAATTAATCAAGCACACACTTTACGGTTGGTAACTTCTATATGTTACTCCCCATATATTCACTAATGTACAGTAAAAAGTTACCACCATCCCCCAACTTCTAAAAGCTGAAATCTAATATTACTTTCCTAGTATACGTAGAGCGTCAGTCGGGTGAGCACTAAACTTACCGATCAACTGTTCTCTCGTGTACTATCGCTCTCTAGCATTCAAATATGATATTTTCGATCCAATAAGTACATCAAAAGATGAACTTTCATTTCAATTTTGAACAAGAATTTCAACTCATTTAGGAAAATGGTTAATTTTCTAAAAAACGTAATATTTTCGTATTTGATACAATTTACAATTGTATTACCAAAAAATAAAATACTTCACGCTGCTTATACCTTGTTTGAGTTTGTAATACAAAAATATATTGGTTAGGTGAGTTTTTTTTCTGCATAAACGTTATCAAAGTTTATTTAACAACAAATTTCACTGATTTTGGAACAACATATGTTTATTCTTAGGTTTTTGGCAAAATTTTATTAATAATTCATTTTTTTTAACGAAACCAATCAAACCTTTTCGAAGTACAGATAACAAGCTTCAGAAAGTGCTTTCAATAAATCTCAATATCAAATTTTGAACTAGAGTTTTTGGTTTTTGTAGATGGGCTAAAAATTCAATTTTGTAATTTTTTTGAATTATTCAACATTTTGATGAATGTATTTTTTTTTTTTTTTTTTTCATGAATATACCTTCTCGAGTGTCACTCTGAGAGTAAACTGTGGAAATTTCAGATATTTATCTTGAAAATTTAAGGAATGGAAGATCTTTAATTGATTTTATAGAAAATTATATTTTGACGAAACTTCATATATGTTCTATTCCTATTAATATTCGTATTCACATTTGAAAACATGACACCTTGTTAGCTCCTTTTTTTTTCTTTCATTAAAATTTTTGTTAGCTTAACTTGATCAATTAGATCAAAAGTTATAACAAATTAAGTGAAGCGTGCTCGTGGCGTCATGCTCCTCGAGCAATGCACTTCAGTGTCGCCGCCTCACAATTCAGTACTTTAGAAAAAAAAATCCGCAGCTTACAGTTTTCATTTCAAAGAAAAACTTTGCAACTTATTGGTTGAATAATGAATTGAGCACACACCTTACGGTTGGTTACTTTTTATATGTTGTTCCTAACCTCATCACTAATGTACAGTAAAAAATTTCCGTAGTCCCCTAACTTTTGAAACTAAAATCTTATATTATTCCACTAGTATACGATGAGCGTCACGTGAGCACTAAACTTACCGATCAACTGTTATCTCGTGTTCTATCTCTCTCTAACATTCAAATATGATATTTCCGATCCAATATAAGTACATCAAAAGATGAACTTATATTTTTTTTCAAACAAGAGTTTTAAGCGGGTACTCATTTATAAAAATGAATATTGCGTTAATTCACTAAAAAAACGTAGTATTTTCGTATTTGATACAATCTGACTCTAGGTCTACAAGTACTTTTCCACGACTCATTGTACTACACTAATCAAAAACAACAACCGATTGTCTATGAAAACAGTTACACGCATTTTCGCGCGAGAAAATCTCACTCAAATTGCAACCGCCTTTACTAAACTCTGCACAGTACTAATGCGACGCGATCGGTTTACACTTGTTATGCCAGTAAAGGGCGTGGGAGTACCCAGTAGAGTACCTAGAAGGACACGTGTCTGTATAAGGCTGAGAAGAGTTTGTACCAATTAAAATAAAAATGTGAGAGAAAAACTCATATAGCGACTATTGCCGGCCGATATTTTGCAGACTAGAGAGTTTGAAGTGAATCGTACTGCCCCTTAAACTTCACCATCGGCAGATTTCGAATCTTTCAAATGAGCGCACTCGCAT
The DNA here is from genome assembly GCA_018342105.1 of Gonioctena quinquepunctata. Lineage (NCBI taxonomy): Eukaryota > Metazoa > Arthropoda > Insecta > Coleoptera > Chrysomelidae > Gonioctena > Gonioctena quinquepunctata. The sequence continues at coordinate 345,751 of JAFIRS010000847.1, read as the reverse complement.
ATCTCTCCATGTAATAAAAAGAGCCATCAACTAGCGGCCGATCAAAAGTCTGAAATGTGCTCTGTCTCTCAATCTATGCATGTCTGAAGCATCGATATTATGGAGCCTTTTTCCTGTGATTTCGTGGAATTATTTGGAATTCCCAAGCGAATACAAGTATGGTGTGCACATTTCAGCGAGTGGTTTACCCCTCGGAAATAACCTTAGGCAATCAATCCTCCCGAGGAGATTCGCTGATTGAAATGTCACTGTACCATTATAAATTTGTGTCTAGACAAAAACAACTTTTTTCAGATTTTGAGATTAGCGTTGTTGTCAGAATCAATGTTTTGTCCAAAATCATTCACATTAATAACGTGCGTTGACAACTACAAAAAGCAAACGTTGTAATTTGATAGACAAATAAAAACAATGAAGATATCGTCAATCAAGGATAAGAAATACGCACAACCACAACATTTGAATTGAATTATAACATTATTAATGTGGAACTACCAGAAGACTCCAATAGAACAGCGATATCTAACATATAAAGACTTGTCTTACTCAATAAGACGATGAAAGCAATCAGCACCTAATTTGTTTCTTACTTTTCAGTTTATTTCATTCATCCCTAGTCGGGTGAAAGGTTTGGAACTTTTTTCCTTTAATTATAGGTATTTTTTCCCGTAGTCGGGTTGAAGTTTTTGAACTTTTTTTCATTAACTGTCCAATATATTCATAATGAACTGATTCATCCACTCGGATAAGGTAGTTTGGTGGATCACGTCTGAAAATGCGTCCAAAGTTCTCCCTCTCCCTACCTCAAATATTTCGTAACGGGCTCATCGAGCCGTGGCATTCACAATCAATTTTCCTTCCAGGGAAACGCGTCAGCCCAGAGAAAGTCTGTGGAAAACGGTTTATATACTTTGTTTTAATTGAACCCAGACACAACAGTGCTCCTAGCCTGACGTTTATTGGCCACTTCTTCGCCATTCTCTGGTTGCCTGCTCGTAGAAAGAATTTCCCTGGTGACCGACGATAAACGTACTGAAAAATGTACTCTGGGAGTAGTTTTATTGTTATTATGAAGATTTCAAGGTTGACATTCTGAAATGAAACTCGTTATAACACATTGTATCGTTTCAGCACTTCATAAATAGATTAAATGCAAACATATTTTGGTACTTTCCAAGTAGTATACTCAAATGGCCTATTATTTTGCCTTCGTTCCACATTCAGGTACACATTTATGTTACAGACTAGAAAGTTGATAAAGAGGGCTGGATACAAAAGTTCATCATAATTTTTTTCAAAGTTTGAGAAAATAATCCTTCAATGAACCATTATTTCTCAGCACAACCAAGAAAGTCCTAATTTAATTGAATTTTATTTATTGTTTGAGGTGTATTTAGTTTTATTCATCGACCTTCACGAACTGCTTTCGACACATAATTCAAATTCAGGTAAGTGAAAGTTATAACTGTTATTTTGTTCTCAGAATAACTGATGTTAGTCTAAGGGGACTGAAGAAAACCTGGCCAATCGAGTAACACAATTATTTTTTTTCATTGACATGAGAAAAATAATTGACTGCCTGGGCAAAAGTGGTGCACAATATTTTTATGCCCTTTTTTCGGAAAAAGCAACCATACCGATGTAGCAACAGATTGATAATAGTTCCATTAAAAATTAACTTCCGAGTGGTCAAGAGGTCTAAGGTGCTGGTTCACGAAAGAAAGCGTGCGTGAGAGCGCGGGTTCAAACCTCAGCTCAAGCAGTTTTTTTTATTGATAGAAAAGCCCAAACCTATCCTGCCAGAAATTGATGAGAAATTGAGCGACCATGGAAAAGCACAGGAGTCTTGGTCAATATATATAAGAATGAACAACTCAAAAATTGTTGATAACTTTGTTGGTCAACTGAAATCAACGTTGAAGTGTACTCTCTGTGGGCATTGTTCCGTCTCTTTTGACCCCTTCTGAGACCCTCCACTTTTACTAAGGAATAAACTTTGGATGGCGAACAGAAACCAACTTGTTGTGAATGTAAAGAATAGATAAAATGCACAAAGTCATTATCTATACATAAATTCCCCAAAATATTAGTAATTCACTTGAAACGTCTTTTGCCGATTGATAGATTCAGGGGAAAATTAAATGTCACCATTGATTTTCCTCTTGAAGGATTAGACACGAGACATCATTCAATAGATAACATAACTCCATGTCGCTACAACTTGTATGCTGTGTCCAATCATAGTGAAACATCCTATAGCGGACTCTACACGGCTCACTGTATAGGCACCCTAATGCAGACACAGGGCACGAGTACAATGATTCAAGATTATCACCGATATCACCAGAATCCCTCCATGAGTGGTGGATCATTCGTCCTCTTCTATGAGCAATAGAGCACCAAATCATTTATTTGATTTTTTTCTCTGTTGTATTGTATTTTGTACTCAGAAGTTACTGGTTACTATAATATAATTCAATATTGGAAATATTCTCATTATTTCAAACATCTCAACAGAAAATTACTGAACTTCATCACATACTTGATCCTTGGGCTCACTCGTAATCATTCAAAATCAATTGTGAACTTGTTTTATCCTGATAATTATGTATTAGAGCAACTACAGATTCTTTTTGAAGTAAAAAAAAATGTGATTAGGTATCAGATTCCTGATTGCTGTATGATCAGGATCTCATTGTTTTTATACATTGGTAAACTATTAACTAGGTATTATGTTGTTACCGAAAGTATAACCGCTTCCAAAATGTTGTACACTATGCCTCAAAACCATGACCTCAGCATGACTTAATTTCCACAGATTCACTAGAATTTACCCGCAGTTGATTGAACTCCGTGGATCCTCTCAAACTTCCACTGACTTCCAGATAATTTTTTATTCAACTTTCAGGTAACTTCCAAATCAGCAATACATGAATTCTCCGTTCAATTTCTCCTAAGGTCCAAATAATATTTTTTTAAACCAAGTCAGTAGGTATCTGTGTGTTTTGCAGGTATGCAGCACGTTCACCTGATCTGAGACCTCCCTACTTTTCTCCTCTGTTAAATCATGTCCTGAGCGTATGATATCGCTATAAATATGAAAGAAATTTGGATAATCAATATGATAAAAATGTTTCCGTGAAAAAAGTTTTTATCAAGCATCCAATAATAATAATAATCAACTTTATTCTGTATATCAATATCACATTATACAGTAGGTGAAGTTAAACTGAAGCCACTCCTTTCTTTAACCTATTGAAAGTTGAGAGTATCAAAAAAAAGACTAATTAAATTAGAATAGAGCTTTGAGTTCACTTCCGAATGTATATTTTGACAACTGGAAAAGACATTTTGAAATACTTTTTTGGTACAGATTTTATATTCTCTTTTAGTTTGTTTTGGGGTAACTCATTTTTAAAACACTGCATCATTGATACTGGATTCTGAAATGAGGTGCACTATTACACTTTCAGATAGACAGAGTTCCCACTCTATTTAGTTTGAGAGCACATCACACACTCTATTCACATACATATTCGTTGTTCATCTATGCACCGATTCAAAATTCATGAATGTTTCTGTCTACATAAATAGCACGGTAGACAAATTTTTGCGGGTGACTGCCATCAAATTGATTTATGTCACTTTCCTTTGTATCCGAATTCTCCTGCGAACGTGAATAACTACTCTTTCATGCCTTATTAAATCTCGTAGAAGGTTATAAAAAAGCCGAAATCGAATTATATTTTTCTTTCATGTGCTTCTACGAGAACAAATCATAATAAAAGCGTCATTACGATGAAAGATACGAACTTTCAAGAGTATAAAATCTCAGGCAGCCATATCTCGTTACAATACACTAATGGTCACAGAAAGATTTAGTGCTCTTTTATCGACTCAATTTGTTAAATTGTGAATTTTTGAACAGAGGGTCGCCGGAAATGCATTTATTTTTGTTTTTGTGAGAGTCGAATCAATGATTTATTGAGTGCGAGTTCGTGCCTGAGAATAAAGTGATTCTGTTAGGCGAATTGGGTTTTTATCTGATATTTTACTTTTCTTCACATCTTCGAGCATTCGTACCTGGATATTCAAGGAAGAGGAAAACTAGACGTAGTTTCTCTACACCAGGCAGCAATATTCAACAGTATACTTGAACAGTTGGGAAATTACAAAATAACATTCTCAAATATGAGGATGTGTGGGAAAATTTCACATACCGTATTTTGAATCTGATTGAAAACTCATCTCAAGCATCATTCGAAAAAAATACCTTATTACCAAAATTATTTTACTCTGTTTCATAATGTGACAGAGTAAGGAATCATTATTGAACTGTAAAACCAAGTCGTCTTCGCCGTATTCCATAAGCATACGAGGTTGAATCTGAAGTTGATGTCATTGGATAGTTTATGAAAAACCAAGATGGGAATGTGCAAATAGGTATAGGACATCATGAATGGATGAATGAATTGAATGAATGAACTTTCCGAAGAACCCAAAAATGCAATACCATACTGGGTGTCCCATTAGAAAAAACTATTTTATATCATAATTTTTTAAGGCGACGTTCAATTGTTTTTCTATTCACTTTTCCTGGCGGTTCAGAAAAACTGCTACCTTTTTTCTGATTTAACCATTGTTCTAGCTCTCCAAATGTTGGTTCAAATATAACCAATAATCCTGTAAAGTTGGTTCAAAGATATTTCGTACCAGCTTAGTGACTGTTAATATGATTGGCCCCTAACAATGGACAACGCTTAAGTTTGCTCGAAGTATGCTCTGTAATTTCCTGTTCCAGGTACAATAAAATGATGAATTCACAATCACCCACCTGATAATCTTTTTTCTACTTCAAAAGTTATTGTCAAGAGATATTATTATATAGATATCAATCCTGCGATAAGAGCTAACAATATGGTCGGATTTGTTTCACAAATGGATGGTTTTACTAGGAAAACGAATATGAGCTTAGGTAGAGGCACAAGGAGTTTACCAACCTGTGCCTCAATGTTTCGAAAAATTGATATGTTCAGTTACTTTCCGGCAGTTGTTAGAAAAGTTCGTTCTTGAAAATGGCTAGTGTTTCTGAATTTGTTGCTGAGAAACGGATTGATAAAAGTGCACATTCCGAGTTACAAAAATAGTCGAAATGTGTTTGAATATGACTGGAGTCGGATAGATATACCGACTTGTGCACGAGGATAAACGCGGCCCCATCAGGTCACCAAAGAGAAGTACAGGAAGAAAAGAAACTGTAATCAATCAGAAGAATCATACATACACTAGTTTTACTCAAAAAATGAAATACTTGCCTTGACCAAAATAATGTCTGAAATGATAAAAGGATGATTTCATTCCACCCATGGATAGAAAGAAAGTGTGGAAAACTTTGATGGTAATTAATTTTTATTATGAAAAAATTCAAAACAGTTCCGAAGGGAAAACATAAATATCTATTATATGGACGAAACTTGGTTGAATGAAGGATATACCGTAGTAAAATATGGCAGGATGAGAATATAAAACGCGCAAGCTTTCATGGAAGGATGGTACACTGGAATAAAAGCACCCTAGAGAAAAGGTAAAAGATTGATAAATTCTCACGTTAGTAGCAAAACTGGATTTGTCGATGGTGGCTTACTAGCATTTCAATCAAAACAGACTGAAGACTATCATGAAGACATGAACGTTGATTATTTTGAAGAATATTTGTGGCAAATGACAAATCTCATTCTTCCTGGATCTGTTATAGTTATGGATAATGCTAGCTGCCATTCAAGTAAATCCAAAAAAAAATACTGGGGACTATCATGAAGACATGAACGTTGATTATTTTGAAGAATATTTCCAGCAAATGACAAATCTCATTCTTCTTGGATCTGTTATAGTTATGGATAATGCCAGCTGCCATTCAAGTAAATCCGAAAAAATAGCAACGTCTTCTTACACAAACGTGGCATCATTCATTGGCTTATCTCAAATAAGATAACATTTCAAAAAGATATGCTGAGAAAGGAGCAACTGAAGATTGTGAAGTAAACCTCATTGTACAAAATTTGTTGTCGACGAAATCGCTTCAAAACGGAATATAACGGTACTTCGCCTTCCGCTATATCACTGTGAATTAAATCCCATAAAAATGGTGTGGGCGAAAGTTATAGGGTTTGTAGCAAGGTTCAACACTACTCTCTTTCAAAAGAAGAGACGTTGGAAACCTCTTGGGAGAAAGAATAAAGACACTGGATTGCGGAAAATGGAGTAAATGCGTCGAACATGTGATTGGAATAGAAGAAAGAATGTGGAAAATTGATAATATGCTAGAAAACACTGTAGAGCCCCTTATTATTTCTCTGGACCCCAACGACGAAAGTTTATCGTACTTCTCGGAATATATTAGCTGAAATTCGAAAATGAAGTTGTTTTGTGAAAACTAAGTAGTTTTTTTTCCAAATATTAATATTTATTCCAATTTATCTATTTTCATATTATTATTACTTTCATTTAAGTTTTTATCTACTTGATATTAGAAAAATTAATATCAATTATCTGCCCATCTCTATAATTATAATCATGTTAATTATTATTATACTTATTATTTTAATGAACTACCTGTAGTAACGCCACTATCACATAAATTTCATTCAGTAAACTCTTCTTTCTATTGTTATGCAAATCAAGGTTACCCTAATTTAGGATCGATTTGGGGTGTGTAGGTCTTGAATAACTGAAATAGGGAATTTTCAAAAACTATCATTGCAAGTTTACAATACAACCTTTAAGTTTTCGACCCAGTTCAATGGGTTCCGTCAATGCAAATTTACATAATCATATATCATCATGTGTGTTGAAAGATTTCGTACACCTATGAAACTACCGTTGAAAGTTGATAGTCCATTGGTAAAAATATCGGGTATATATATGTATATATATATATATAAATGTATAAATGTATGTATATATATATATATGAATATATGAATTGCATCAGATTATTGATAGTGACATCTATAATCTGTGCGGTGAAGCTTGGACCTAATATCGTGGAATTTTAAAATCACGGGTTCTGACTTAACAGGTCACTAACAAATGTTAGAAAGACCTACCACGACATCAATAGTCGACTTTCATGCGTTTAACGCAAACATCGATATCGAGGTGAGAGAAATCTGTGAATCCAAAGACACCATTCTACAGCCTGTTCATGTTTCCAATCATCAGGACGGCTTGTGGTCTCTTTCAAATTCGCATCAGATTTCTCGTTGGTTCATACCTTAGGCCAATACAAACATGTGATGCATCAGATTATTGATAGTGACATCTATAATCGTGCGGTGAAGCTTGGACCAATATCGTGGAATTTTAAAACACGAGATTTCGGCACTTTAACAGGTCACTAACAAATTGTTAGAAAGACTACCACATAATAGTCATATGTCTCATGCGTTTAACGCAAACATCGATTCGGAGGAGAAATCTGTTACGAATCCAAAGACACACCATCGTCACAGCCGTTTCATGGTTCAATCATCAGACGGGTTGGTTCTTTCAAATTCGCATCAGATTTCTCGTTGGTTCATGCCTAGCCAATAAACATGTGAATTGCATCAGATTATTGATAGTGACATCTATAATCTGTGCGGTGAAGCTTGACCAATATCGTGGAATTTTAAAATCACGAGATTTCGTGCACTTTAACAGGTCACAACAAATGTTGAAAGACTACCACGACATCAAGTCGTATTTCATGCGTTTAACGCAAACATCGATATCGAGTGAGAGAAATCTGTTACGAATCAAAGCAACCATCCGTCTACAGCCGTTTCATGGTTTCAACACGACGGCTTGGTCTCTTTCAAATCGCATCAGATTTCTCGTTGGTTCATAGCCTTGCATACAAACATGAATTGCATCGATTAGATAGTACATCTATAATCTGTGCGGTGAAGCTGACTAATCGTGGAATTTAAAAACGAGATTTCGGCCTTTAACAGGTCACTAACAAATTGTTAGAAAGACTTACCACGACATCAATAGTCGCATTTCATGCGTTTAACGCAAACACGATAGAGTGAGAGAAACTTAGATCAAGAAACCATCCGTTACAGCTCATGGTTTCATCCAGACGGGATTGGTCTCTTTCAAACTCGCATCAGATTTCTCGTTGGTTCATAGCCTGCATCAAACATGTAATTGCATCAGATTATTGATAGTGACATCTATAATCGTGCGGTGAAGTTGGACCTTACGGGAATTTTAAAATCACGAGATTTCGCGCACTTTAACAGGTCACTAACAAATGTTAGAAAGATACCACGACATCAATGTCGTATTTCATGCGTTTAACGCAAACACGATATCGAGTGAGAGAAATTGTTACGATCCAAAGACAACCATCGTTACAGCCGTTTCATGGTTTCACATCAGGACGGCTTGGTCTCTTTCACCGCATCAGATTTCGTTGGTTCATAGCTTAGCATACAACATGTGAATTGCATCAGATTATTGATAGGACATCTATAATCGTGCGGTGAAGCTTGACAATATCGGGAATTTTAAAATCACGAGATTTCGTGCTAACAGGTCACTAACAAATTGTTAGAAAGACTACCCACATCAATAGTCGTATTACGTTTAACGCAAACATCGATATCGAGGAAGAAATTGTTACGATCCAAAGACAACATGTTACAGCCGTTCCATGGTTTCCCAATCATCAGGACGGCTGTGGTCTCTTTCAAATCGCATCAGATTTCTCGTTGGTTAGTCTTGATCAACATGATCATCAGATATGATATGACATCATATCGTGCGGTGAAGCTGACTAATATCGGGAATTTAAATCCGAGATTTCGGCACTTAACAGGTCACTAACAATTGTTAGAAAGACCTACCACGACATCAATAGTCGTATTTCATGTTTAACGCAACACGATATCGAGAGTGAGAGAAATTGTTACGAATCAAGAATATCCGTCTACAGCTTTCGGTTTCCAATCATCAGACGGTTGTGGTTCTTTCATTCGCATCAGATTTTCGTTGTTCATAGCCTTAGGCCATAACATGTAATGATCGAATTGATAGTGACATCTATAATCTGTGCGGTGAAGCTTGGACCAATATCGTGGAATTTTAAATCACGAGATTTCGTGCACTTTAACAGGTCACTAACAAATTGTTAGAAAGACCTACCCACGACATCAATAGTCGTACTTCTCATGCGTTTAACGCAAACATCGATATCGATATCGTCCTGATGATTGGGAAACCATGAAACAGGCTGTAGACGGATGGTGTGTCTTTTGGATTCGTAACAGATTTCCTCCATCTCGATATCGATGTTTGCGTTAAACGCATGAGAAGTACGACTATTGATGTCGTGGGTAGGTCTTTCTAACAATTTGTTAGTGACCTGTTAAAGTGCACGAAATCTCGTGATTTTAAAATTCCACGATATTAGGTCCAGTTTCACCGCACAGATTATAGATGTCACTATCAATAATCTGATGCAATTCACATGTTTGTATTGGCCTAATTATGAACCAACGAGAAATCTGATGCGAATTTGAAAGAGACCACAAGCCGTCCTGATGATTGGGAAACCATGAAACAGGCTGTAGACGGATGGTGTGTCTTTTGGATTCGTAACAGATTTCTCTCACTCGATATCGATGTTTGCGTTAAACGCATGAGAAGTACGACTATTGATTCGTGGTAGGCTTTCTAACAATTTGTTAGTGACCTGTTAAAGTCCCCCCCCCCCCCCCCCCCCCCCCCCCCCCCCCCCCCCCCCCCCCCCCCCCCCCCCCCCCCCCCCCCCCCCCCCCCCCCCCCCCCCCCCCCCCCCCCCCCCCAACACAAAAAAAAAAAAAAAAAAAAAAGCAAAAAAAAAAAAAAAAAAAAAATAAATAAAAAAAAAAAAAAAAAAAAAAAAAAAAAAAAAAAAAAAAAAAAAAAAAAAAAAAAAAAAAAAAAAAAAAAAAAAAAAAAAAAAAAAAAAAAAATGATTGGGAACCATGAAACAGGCTGTAGACGGATGGTGTGTCTTTGGATTCGTACAGATTTCTCTCACTCGATATCGATGTTTGCGTTAAACGCATGAGAAGTACGACTATTGATATCGTGGGTAGGCTTTCTAACAATTTGTTAGTGACCTGTTAAGGCACGAAATCTCGTGATTTTAAAATTCCACGATATTAGGTCCAGTTTTCACCGCACAGATTATAGATGTCACTATCAATAATCTGATGCACCACATGTTTGTATTGGCCTAAGTTATGAATCCAACGAGAAATCTGATGCGAATTTGAAAGAGACCACAAGCCGTCCTGATGATTGGGAAACCATGAAACAGGCTGTAGACGGATGGTGTGTCTTTTGATTCGTACAGATTTCTCTCATTCTCGATATCGATGTTTGCGTTAAACGCATGAGAAGTACGACTATTGATTCGTGTAGGCTTTCTAACAATTTGTTAGTGACCTGTTAAAGTGCACGAAATCTCGTGATTTTAAAATTCCACGATATTAGGTCCAGTTTCACCGCACAGATTATAGATGTCACCATCAATAATCTGATGCAATTCACATGTTTGTATTGGCCTAAGGATGAACCAACGAGAAATCTGATGCGAATTTGAAAGAGACCACAAGCCGTCCTGATGATTGGGAAACCATGAAACAGGCTGTAGACGGATGGTGTGTCTTTGATTCGTACAGATTTCTCTCATCTCGATATCGATGTTTGCGTTAAACGCATGAGAAGTACGACTATTGATATCGTGGGTAGGCCTTTCTAACAATTTGTTAGTGACCTGTTAAAGTGCACGAAATCTCGTGGATTTTAAAATTCCACGATATTAGGTCCAGTTTCCACCGCACAGATTATAGATGTCACTATCAATAATCTGATGCAATTCACATGTTTGTATTGGCCTAGTATGAACCAACGAGAAATCTGATGCGAATTTGAAAGAGACCACAAGCCGTCCTGATGATTGGGAAACCATGAAACAGGCTGTAGACGGATGGTGTGTCTTTGATTCGTACAGATTTCTCTCATTCTCGATATCGATGTTTGCTTTAAACGCATTTGAAGTACGTCTATTGATATCGTGGGTAGGTCTTTCTATTAATTTGTTAGTGCCCTGTTAAAGTGCACGAAATCTCGTGATTTTAAAATTCCACGATATTAGGCCCAAAGTTTTCACCGCACAGATTATAGATGTCACTATCAATAATCTGATGCAATTCACATGTTTGTATTGGCCTAAGTATGAACCAACGAGAAATCTGATGCGAATTTGAAAGAGACCACAAGCCGTCCTGATGATTGGGAAACCATGAAACAGGCTGTAGACGGATGGGTGTCTTTTGATTCGTAACAGATTTCTCTCATCTCGATATCGATGTTTGCGTTAAACGCATGAGAAGTACGACTATTGATATCGTGGGTAGGCCTTTCTAACAATTTGTTAGTGACCAAAGGCACGAAATCTCGTGATTTTAAAATCAGATATTAGGTCCAAGCACCGCACAGATTATAGATGTCACTATCAATAATCTGATGCAATCACATGTTTGTATTGGCCTAGAACCAACGAGAAATCTGATGAATTTGAAAGAGACCACAGCCGTCCTGATGATTGGGAAACCATGAACAGGCTGGACGGATGGTGGTCTTTGATTCGTCAGATTTCCACTCGATATCGATGTTTGCGTTAAACGCATGAGAAGTACGACTATTGATTCGGGTAGGTCTTTCTAACAATTGTTAGTGACCGTTAAAGTGCACGAAACTCGTGATTTTAAAATTCCACGATATTAGGTCCAGTTCACCGCACAGATTATAGATGTCACTATCAATAATCTGATGCAATCACATGTTTGATTGGCCTATATGAACCAACGAGAAATCTGATGCGAATTTGAAAGAGACCACAAGCCGTCCGATGATTGGGAAACCATGAAACAGGCTGTAGACGGATGGTGTGTCTTTGATCGACAGATTTCTCTCACTCGATATCGATGTTTGCGTTAAACGATGAGAAGTACGACTATTGATTGGGTAGGTCTTTCAACAATTTGTTAGTGACCTGTTAAAGTGCACGAAATCTCGTGATTTTAAAATTCCACGATATTAGGTCCAGCCACCGCACAGATTATAGATGTCACTATCAATAATCTGATGCATCACATGTTTGTATTGGCCTAATATGAACCAACGAGAAATCTGATGCGAATTTGAAAGAGACCACAAGCCGTCCTGATGATTGGGAAACCATGAAACAGGCTGTAGACGGATGGTGGTCTTTGATTCGTAACAGATTTCTCCACTCGATATCGATGTTTGCGTTAAACGCATGAGAAGTACACATTGATTCGGGTGGCTTCTAACAATTTGTTAGTGACCTGTTAAAGTCACGAAATCTCGTGATTTTAAAATCCACGATATTAGGTCCAGTCACCGCACAGATTATAGATGTCACATCAATAATCTGATGCAATCACATGTTTGTATTGGCCTAGTATGAACAACGAGAAATCTGATGCGAATTTGAAAGAGACCACAAGCCGTCCGATGATTGGAACCATGAAACAGGCGTAGACGGATGGTGTGTCTTTGATCGTAACAGATTTCTCACCTCGATATCGATGTTTGCTTAAACGATGAGAAGTACGACTATTGATTCGTGGGTAGGTCTTTCAACAATTTGTTAGTGACCGTTAAAGTGCACGAAATCTCGTGATTTTAAAATCACGATATTAGGTCCAGCTCACCGCACAGATTATAGATGTCACTATCAATAATCTGATGCACACATGTTTGTATTGGCCTAAGAAATCCAACGAGAAATCTGATGCGAATTTGAAAGAGACCACAAGCCGTCCTGATGATTGGGAAACCATGAAACAGGCTGTAGACGGATGGTGTGTCTTTGATTCGTAACAGATTTCTCTCCCCTCGATATCGATGTTTGCGTTAAACGCATGAGAAGTACGACTATTGATGTCGTGGGTAGGTCTTTCTAACAATTTGTTAGTGACCTGTTAAAGTGCACGAAATCTCGTGATTTTAAAATTCCACGATATTAGGTCCAAGTTTCACCGCACAGATTATAGATGTCACTATCAATAATCTGATGCAATTCACATGTTTGTATATGTCCTATGTATATGATACCAACGAGAAATCTGATGCGAATTTGAAAGAGACCACAAGCCGTCCTGATGATTGTGAAACCATGATACAGGCTGTAGACGGATGGTGTGTCTTTGATTCGTAACAGATTTCTCTCACTCGATATCGATGTTTGCGTTAAACGCATGAGAAGTACGACTATTGATGTCGTGGGTAGGTCTTTCTAACAATTTGTTAGTGACCTGTTAAAGTGCACGAAATCTCGTGATTTTAAAATTCCACGATATTAGGTCCAGCTTCACCGCACAGATTATAGATGTCACTATCAATAATCTGATGCAATTCACATGTTTGTATTGGCCTAAGGTTATGAACCAACGAGAAATCTGATGCGAATTTGAAAGAGACCACAAGCCGTCCTGATGATTGGGAAACCATGAAACAGGCTGTAGACGGATGGTGGTCTTTGGATTCGTAACAGATTTCTCTCCCTCGATATCGATGTTTGCGTTAAACGCATGAGAAGTACGACTATTGATGTCGTGGGTAGGTCTTTCTAACAATTTGTTAGTGACCTGTTAAAGTGCACGAAATCTCGTGATTTTAAAATTCCACGATATAGGAAGTTACGCAAGATTAGATGTCATCAATAATTGATGCAATTCACATTTTGTAGGCCTAGGTATGAACCAACGAGAAATCTGATGCGAATTTGAAAGAGACCACAAGCCGTCCTGATATTGGGAAACCATGAAACAGGCTGTAGACGGATGGTGTGTCTTTGGATTCGTAACAGATTTCTCTCACTCTCGATATCGATGTTTGCGTTAAACGCATGAGAAGTACGACTATTGATGTCGTGGGTAGGTCTTTCTAACAATTTGTTAGTGACCTGTTAAAGTGCACGAAATCTCGTGATTTTAAAATTCCACGATATTAGGTCCAGCTTCACCGCACAGATTATAGATGTCACTATCAATAATCTGATGCAATTCACATGTTTGTATTGGCCTAGTTATGAACCAACGAGAAATCTGATGCGAATTTGAAAGAGACCACAAGCCGTCCTGATGATTGGGAAACCATGAAACAGGCTGTAGACGGATGGTGTGTCTTTGATTCGTAACAGATTTCTCTCACTTCGATATCGATGTTTGCGTTAAACGCATGAGAAGTACGACTATTGATGTCGTGGGTAGGTCTTTCTAACAATTTGTTAGTGACCTGTTAAAGTGCACGAAATCTCGTGATTTTAAAATTCCACGATATTAGGTCCAAGCTCACCGCACAGATTATAGATGTCACTATCAATAATCTGATGCAATTCACATGTTTGTATTGGCCTAAGGTTATGAATCCAACGAGAAATCTGATGCGAATTTGAAAGAGACCACAAGCCGTCCTGATGATTGGGAAACCATGAAACAGGCTGTAGACGGATGGTGTGTCTTTTTGGATTCGTAACAGATTTCTCTCACTCTCGATATCGATGTTTGCGTTAAACGCATGAGAAGTACGACTATTGATGTCGTGGGTAGGTCTTTCTAACAATTTGTTAGTGACCTGTTAAAGTGCACGAAATCTCGTGATTTTAAAATTCCACGATATTAGGTCCAAGCTTCACCGCACAGATTATAGATGTCACTATCAATAATCTGATGCAATTCACATGTTTGTATTGGCCTAAGGCTATGAACCAACGAGAAATCTGATGCGAATTTGAAAGAGACCACAAGCCGTCCTGATGATTGGGAAACCATGAAACAGGCTGTAGACGGATGGTGTGTCTTTTTGGATTCGTAACAGATTTCTCTCACTCTCGATATATAAATATATATATATATATATATATATATATATATATAGAATTTGTAGTTTTATTTGCTGACTAGATAGGAATTAAATGATTGGTATTTGGTTATGCATCAGGCCAATAAGTGTACACTTTTACACAGATTCCAAGCTTTCGATAATATTCATTATCATCAGGGATGCTACAAAGTAGGAAGACAAATATGAATGTATAATAAATGTAGGTGAGGTTATGCGCCGATGATGTTGAATTTAATAATGATTTTAAATGGATAGAACTGGGGATGAAACATCTTTCAAAACTCACAGGAATCCACCACAATCCACATTATATACGGAAACAATGTATTATCATGTTGGGATTCAATTGTGTGATTGGATCGTTTTTTTCTTTGAAGAGGTTGTCAACTAGACATGTGACTCAATTAATTTCTCAAATAGACTGACACAACACATAACATGGACCACTGGGCATGAAGCAGTGTTACCAAGTGAACTTGGCAATGGTATGGAATATTTCCATATATAGATCTGAATGAAAGTTAGGTAAATGAATCAAGAATTTAGACTTGTGAACATGAGATGATGTGGATTGAAAGAATCAAACTATGTTATTTGCATTCATGGGGGTAATCTGCTGATTCCTCTTCACATCAGGATTGTCTACAGAAATTAAGTAAGAGTAAATCTCACTCGAGTGATTTGAATATTCTTTTTTATTTAGATAATTTTCTGTTTGGGAAATGTGAACTATCTCCAAAGAGAGTCTCTTGGTAGTGTTTCTTTCACTCGTGTATATATGATTTCAGTTTCAGATTCGATTCTACTCCCTAATCTGACTTATTTTTTGAGTATGACATATCTATTTCCATATTTTCCAGAGATTTTTTTTCTTTAATTCTCTGTTATAACTGAATTGTATCAACTGAGAGTTAGAAAAAAACTCAAGTTTCAGCTCTATCTCCAAAAGTATGAACATTTTGAAGCGAATCATTCAAAATTGATTTGATTTTTTAATCGGATCATTTCAAATGGGTAATATTACCTATTTCGATTTGTTATACTGGAAAATGAAAGAAGTAGTACCTAGTGTACCGTGACCAGAGAAGAGCAAGATAATCTTTTTGTTTGACAAGCAGCGATTCTCATGATATTTCTGTCAAAATGGATAATAATATATATTCAAATGCAGATATTCAAAATTTTCATAGAAACGTGCTTTTATGGAAACCAGACTCTTTAGGTATGGGAATATGATACATCATTTGAGAGAAACTCCAATTGTCTTTCAGAATATTCGATAATACACAGGGTATTCCTGTGAAAAAATTTACTTCTCACCATTTATATATCTATCGGAAACATCACAAGTTTTGAACAGCCCTGTATACTGGAGAATGAATTCTCTTGGACATAACTGATGCAAAAAACATTGGTGAACCACACCCACACTTTTTAGCTTTATATGAGTCCAAATACCGCAGTAATAAATATTTAATTGAAGCTATGTTTTGCACGAAAAATAAGGAAATCAATAAATTTCTCGGAAACCGCCTGGGATAGGTATAGGGAAATATCATACAAAAATGATCGTTAATAGCAAAGAGAAAAATGCAATAATATACAGGATGTCCCATTCGAAATATCAAAGTTGTTGCTACTTTTCAATATAAGCGGCAATGCTGCAGTGCTGAAAATATTATAGATTGATAGAGCAAAACTTATTACCAAAGAAACCAAATTTCCAAAATAATCCTGTGTACCGTTCTCCAGAAACGTCTAATAGGTCATCGAGTTTGTGACACTCTGTATATATATATTAATGTCCGATATATGTGAAATAGCACTTAGATAACTTCAATCGAAATAGTGAATTTCATTATTATAATACAAGTTATAGAAGTAATATTGCGATCGACTCCAAAAATGACAGCGAAATGTCGGATTTCATGGCCCAAATTTCTTTAACAAATTACCTGATGATATAAAAATATTAAACATAAAAATAATCAAGTGCAAATCTAAACAGTATTTGATTGAAAAGATTTTATACTCCATTCAAGAGCTCACAAACATTTCGACACATACTTTATAGTTTCTCATGTTCTATAATCAACTGCCCTGCAAAAAAGTTCTCTTCAATTGTAAAAAATTAGCTCTGGGAAATCTCAGGGCACAAGCCTCTTGGGAGAATGCGGTTATTCTGAAATAAAACGTTGATAAAACATTCAGAAGGGCTGTCCGAAGTCAATTTGATCAGACTATTCAACAGTCAATTTACCGTTCAATTGACCAAGTGAGATATTCGACCCCAGACAAATCCCGGGTGAGCGGCCGCCTCGGATGGTAACGCTCAGTAGAAAAATTAAACATTCGTAGCGCCAGACTAGGAAACGGTGGAAAGCTCCAACTGTTTGTTGTTGTGTTGTTCCCTGCCGAATTCAGTTCCAATCCATTGAAGAGATTTTGAATAGTTGAATGGCAACATTTTTTATTTTTTCATTTTCTATTAGTGACAGGTGTCAGTTGAATAACTTATTTTGACTGTTCTGGATACAGTTTTTCAAGGGATTCCAAATGAAATTTTGCAAGTCAATTTCCGTCCGCTGTCATTTTTTATTAGTGGCACATAGATGACAGCCAAAAAACTGATAGCCGTATTCGGGGCAGAAACTGTATCTTCAAATCAAATATCAGCTCGATTGGTCGAATGTTTCGGCAGTTATCGTGGAATATTACAGACAGACAGACTTCACTATGGAAATGGTCTCAATCGTCTCGGAGGTCCTCAAAGCAAATATTTTTATTTCCTCACGAGATTACATTACTAGACCACTAGGTGGGCCAGTAAATAGAAAGTTTCAATTATATGTATTTGGTGAGTGTATACATTTCATATCCATAGTTATATATTTTAAGTCATAGTTGTTTACCTTCTTTCATCTTCACCTCTAATCTCACTTCTGGATGAATTTGAACATCGTATGATGTTACACAATAACCAGAACAGAACGAAACAATCACACCAAAAACCAGATGAAACATCATCATTATGTCATGGCCTGTCATCAATAGGTGTCGAAATAATCGGATGAACATAAAATTGTTAATTGTCCCAGGGTCCTGAATTCCCGTATGGTGGTATGGGATCTAAAAAGGTCCGATTTCATGACATTTCTGCGTAATTACATTTTTCGTCTTCAGACGATGACTCGTTGATTCAAAATCGACTGATCTCTTCGTGCCTGAGTCCTCAATTTATAGTAGTGGATAGTCACAATTGAGTGCGCATGTATGTCATACTTGACCGCACCCTTGCCCTGCTCGCATCGTTGTAGTATCCGTTGTTGCCGTATATCTGTTCTGGTTGGGTCCCAGTATTGGAACAAAGGAGCACAATTATCTGTATCGATCGTAATTCAGGATAAAAAGAACTTGAGAGGTGTCAAGGGACACCCGGATGGAACGAAGTTCCTTTCGATCAATTAGTGAAGGAATTGTAATAATTTTTGTTTTTGTTATAATGATATTTTTTTTATCATTAACAAATATAATGTAATACAAACTCAATCAGTAGGCTCAATTTTAGTACATACGCATTGATATTGTGATATTAAAATATAATTTGCTTTTAAATTTATTAAAGTTATGACGCGTACACTTGCTAAACACACAATAATGGAGAGATTATAACGCGTATGACTTGGTTAGCACAATAGTAAAGAGAGGTTATAATGCGTACTTGCTAAAAATACATAAGCATTTATTATTGTCTGTATAAAATCTCTACTCACCTAACTCCATCAGCAATATCCGGAACTTGTGCAGAAACACTGTCAGGGTTCATTATTGTTATTATTTTTTATTATTTATTATGTACAAAAAACCTGTATACACTCAACAAAAATAATCGTCGCGACACCACACTGTTCAATGTGAAATAGAAAGACGAAACGAAAATAACTTGCTTGCTTTCTATGAGAGAGAGAGAGAGAGAGACAGACAGAGAAACTCGCGCACACCGCACGGCTTATAACCATAGCGGAAGTCTCGTTACAACTTTTGGTCTTAATTTATTCCGTCTAGCCCTCTTTCGCAACGCGCAATAAGGAACTACGTTCCAGAATCATCCGTTTAGTAGTAGCTGGTATATCCAGTTTGTAATCCCGTAGGTTATGAATCAATTCCAATAATCATGGGTACCTACCTAAGCGCATATAAAGTTTATATTCTGGCATCGATTTCAAAATAATTACTGAAAATGAATTGGTAAAAGGCACTTCTAGAATCATTTGCCTACATCTTTCAAAAGTCGATACCAGAAGTCAACTTATTCACTAACATCCCCATCCTTTTCTCTAGATTTATTAAAGCGATATGGGGATGAAATTGGTTTGAGCATACAAAGCACATTTTGATATATCGGATTTCAGCTGTTCAAGGCACTCTAGATATAAAAATGAAATTGATGAAGAAAAAAACTACTAGAGAGTGAATAAACATATATATATATATCAAAATACACAGGGCGTTTCATTTGAAATTCAAAATATGGATCTATTTTTAGCTGAAACCGGGAGTACTAAAAATCACAGATATATCGAAATGTAATTCCTGTGCTGTTTATCAACCCTGCCAAATTTCGTTTCGGCAGCACTATAGAAAAAGAGGGTACTAGTGAATCCATTGACACCCGATATACAGTGTGACAATTTAAAAACAAACAAAAGATGATTTAAAAAAATGCTCAAAACAGTTTGTAGGATAGGAAGAAGGAACTGAAATGACATGAAAGAGAACTCACCCTCATCAACCCCCTAGGCCCCACCTACCCCAACTGAAAAAGTTGAAGTAGCAAAACCCCCACTTGTGATACATAATTGAAAAGCCCATAAAAATGCTATCCAACGGTATAAATAATAATTGTACAGGGTGAATTAATAATTGTGAAACTTCACCTTAAAAGGAAAAGTTTTTGATAAGCTACAAATTTCTCAAAAATGTCAATGAAGTAAGTGTTCGAAGTAGTTTCCGTTGTTCTGTAAACAATAGTACAGCATATTTTCAAATTTTGCATGATTTTTGGCAAATGTTGTTCTGGTAATAGCGCGACATGCTTGAGTAATTTCTCTCGCAATTCTCCAAGAGACGCAGGTTGAGTTTTATAGACAACTGTCCTGTGGTAATCCCATAGAAATAAATCACGTCGCGTTAAATCTGGTGACCTCCGTGGCCACTCAATAGGACCTCTCCTTCCAAGCCATTTGTTTGGATAATTAGTATCCAACCAGTGCCTAACTGCAATTGCATAGTGAGGGGGTGCTCCATCTTTTGGAAATGCAGCAAATCTTCTTCTAGAGCAATATGGCCTTGGTCGTACCTTTGGTTCTCTACTTCATGCACAATTAAGGGTTCGATGGCGTTTTCCAGATGAATTTCGCAATTTAAATTGCCTGGTATACACAAAAGGCCAATTAAAGCATCGCCTAATATCCCTGCCCAAACATTCAGCTTTTCTGAATATTGAGTGTGACCTTCTCGCATCACTCCAGTAACGAAAGTTTTATTTATTTACATTAATATTCAGCATAAAAGTACTTTCATCACTGAAACAAATATTGTTTGATAGTCTAGGTTCATCGCGAATTATTCCAGTCATGAGTTCACAGAACTGAATTCGTCGGTCTGGATTATCATCGCCTAGTTCTCGAAGAATTTGCCATTTGTACGGGTAAAACTTATGGAATTTCAACACCTTCCTTATCAACTCACGTGATAGTCCTGTCATTGCACTGACGTGTCGATGCAGTAGGATCTATTGAAAATTGTCCAAGGACCTCAATTTGGCTTGCTTCATTCAGTAAACTTGGAGCTTTCCCCCTTTTATTTTGCACTGATCCCGTTTCTCTAAACTTTTCAACTAAATCGTGACTTACATTTTGGTCCGGATGCCTCTCATCAAATATTTGAGCTGTTCGTGAATAAGACTGGTTCTGGGAGCCAAATATGAGAATTATCTCTACACGTTCAGGTATAGCGTAAACCATCGTGACAACTACAGCTGAATGACAGTAGCGATCGTACAAATGATGAACACCAATGGCATTTGAATTTCTCAAATGAACAAAATAATCATGGACTGCGACAGAACCCAAAAAACAGATGTTTACAGTTCACAACTGGTTTTGCAACAAAGGCATATTTAATTTTCATTCAACAACAAAAAGTACCTAAGGACACTTAACATTGAAAATAAAGTTTTATTGGCCTTTAGTGATTTTTAACATTGTATCACAAGTAGGGGTATGTTTGTTTTTGAAATTGTTAAATAATAATTTTGTAATTATTGATACACCCTGAACAATTATCATTTATAACATCGGATATCACTTTTTATTACACGCTTTATATTAGCTTCACTTGTATGTTCGTAACCGACTCCTTTGGGCGCGATTTTGACCAACTTCTAGACGTCCGAATAATTTTAAATTTGGCACGTGTACATCATTCCGGTGACAATGCATTAAAAAAAAATTGAGTGAAAAAAAAACAAAATGGCGGCTCCAATATAGCGTACGAATTTTGTGATTATTGTCCGATTCGCGTCAAAATTGGTATCTGAGGATTTCCGTGGTCGGAGCTTATGATTCTTCTGTCAAAATTTAAAAATTCGAAATGGCGGCTCCAAAATGGTGGACGAGTTTTGTGATTATGGTCTGATTCTATTCAGAATTGATATGTGGGGGTGTTTGGGGTCGAATATTATGATTCTTTTGTAAAAATTGAAATATTCGATATGGCGGCTTCAAAATGACGGCCGAGTTTTGTGATTCTGGTCTGATTCTATTCAAAATTGGTATGTGGGGGTTTTTGGAGTCGACTATTATGATTCTTCTGTGGAAATTGAAAAATTCAAGATGGCGGTTCCAAAATGGCGGCCGAGTTTTCTGATTATGGTCTGATTCTATTCAAAATTGGTATGTGTGGGTTTTTGGGGTCGGAGATCATGATTACCTAATTTGATAAGATAATTCCATTTTTTCATTCGCAAAAAACACCCTTTCATAAATTAACCACACTAAAAAGTGGGAAATGAATAATAGATTGAAAAAACGAAAAAACACGCTTTTATAGAAAACCAGACTTAAAAATAGAAAATAAGAAAACATTTTATTTTATTTAAAAAAAGCGTGGGATGCATGGTATCAATAATTATATAGTACATTACACACCTAGGGCAGTAAAGTAGGAAATGTCTCAGATCACAGGTAATTGTTGACCGAGGCGATACCATGCACCCCTCGCTTTTTTTTTATCAAAATACATTTTTTTTTCTATTTTTTAGTCTGGTTTTCTATGAAAGCGTGTTTTTTTGTTTTTTTTAAACTATCATTTATAGGCTTTTCAATGATGTATCACAAAAAGGGGTTTGCTTTTTAAACTTTTTCAGTTTGGGTAGGTGAGGCCAAGGGGGTTTTGAGCATTTTTTTCATATCATCTTTTGTTTGTGATATATGGCCTATTGTAAGTTTTTAACCCTTTATAGGACCAATTATTGTTTTTTTTTAATTAAACTTTTTTTCAATATATTTGATGTTCAACACCATATATGTACTACACAATATATTTGAAAACCTGAAAAAATCGTCACTTCCGGTTTTATAGGGTGGTAAATTATTATACCACAGTCCATTGAGTGTCATTATGAAATCGAGCAAAACATGGTTAAATAATTTACCGTTTTATCGAAATGGAACTTTATTCAACTGAAACTATTACATTATGTAAACATTCATTTTTTATCATTATTGTTACCATTTTGATGAAACGGATCAAAACATTTTTTGCAAAGAGCAACATTGCAGGCCTTGCAAACCGAGTTGCTACGTTTTTGTTTCTGCTTGGTACTACAGAACGCACACCTTCTGTAAGTTGAAATCACCGGTAAGTGGCTGCCTACGTCCAGTAACCGAATTGAATTGTGTACAGTTCCCCTCGCATATCGACTATTATTTTTTCGACCAGTTCCTTCTTCATCGATTGGTCTCCCTCGTTTTTGTGTACTGGAAAATGTCCCAATAAGTTGATCTATCAAGCAACTTCTAAACTGCAAGTGCGTCATGCACTTGGAAGCGTGATTTTCACTCTTGTACTAAGTTTTGTACATTATGTACGAATTTACCACAGGTGCATCAAGGAAATAAAAAAATAATTTCATCCACCACCTGCGCGATTTCCATGAGATAATATAAGTGGAATGTAACTGATCAAAGTGATCAACACCTCCCATGTGCATGTTATAATCTCGGATCGCTCTTGGACAAATTATATCCTCTTTCTCTCCTCTTTTATTTCGCCTCTGAACCACGGCTTTGTCAGATGGATCATGCATATTGCTTGCCACTATGACGGGTTTGGTACTTCTGTCTTTCCATTTATATACTGTTATGTCACCTGAAGATGCAAAATCAAATTGTCCTAATGAGAGAGCTTTGTTTGGGCAGAGTTTGTCAGGTGGAAATTGTTTTCGGTTGGAACGAAATGTTCCGCAAGGAAATAGTTTGTTATCCAATAACCTTTGAAGCAATAGAAATGATGAAAAAAAATTGTTAAAATATAAACAGTAACCATGTGTTGATAAAGATTTCGACAGATTCACAACAACTTTTTCTCCTAGAGCAAGGTTTTCTGAATTTTCAGACTTTCCTTGACAAACATCGAAATCCACCATATACCCTGTGTTCGCACAAGCCATTGCCCACACTTTGATTCATCTCTTGATGGGTTTGAGAGGCATTTACTGTTTTAGTGTGGACCGACCTTTGAATGCCACCATACTCTCGTCAATAGAAATGAATCTTGATGGCGCGAAATTTGCCTTGAATTTGGTAGAGAGATGAGTAAGTAAAGGCTGCACTTTATATAATTTGTTGTATCCGTCTTCTCCTTTTTTAGGCATTCGTTCATTGTCAGCCAAGTGGAGAAACCTCAATATTTTCAAAAACCGTTTCATTGTCATGACTTTCGAAACTCGCTCATTATGAAAATAGTGATTGTTTGACCAGTATATTCTGATACTTGGTAAATTGTTCATTCCAAACAATAACAATAATCCAAAGAAGGCTTTCAACTCATAAGTCCAGTGTCACACCTTTTTATAAAGCATATAAATTGCTCTGTTTTACAATAGTTTCCATAATATTGCCATCAAAACTTGTTTGAAAAATGGATAGGATGTCATCAGTGGAAATACTGCACAGCAATCCGAAAGGTCGATCAAAGATGAACGACTTGAAAGATAGGTTGGGGAGTGGAGAAGTTTTTCCCATTTGATTGCACCTGGTTCATTACATGCATTGACTTTTGGCGGTGCTACTTCAGCTTCTATCACTTCCTCTTCACTTACTTCTGAAGACTCGCTTGAGAAAACAAAAGCAGGGCAATGTGACGGTTTCTTGTTCTTATTTTGTTTATCAACAGAGTAATCTGGGTCTTTCAAACTATCATCTGACGAATAAGGTTCAGGTTCTTCTAGATCCACAGTTGAAGACTGATGATGACGTATTCTTCTGGGGGTTATTATTTTCCGTAGCGTCTTTGGTCTAGAGCTTGATGTGGAGGGCACTGGAGCTGAATGTACATTCTGAGTGGGAGTATACTGTGAAGAGGAACTAGAGGGACACAAACGGCTGCTCGATCGAGTAGAAGCTAATGATTCGTACGGCAAATCGTCCTCCGCGTTCGGGTCCCCACCTATATCCGAGTCTATAGCCCGCTGATCGGTTACCCCTTCCTGATCTGATGTTTCTTCATCGAGAAGGGCAAATGCTTCGTCGCTTGTCATCTTCGAAATGTCCGAATTATCCATTTCTAGAAAGAAAAATGATCCTGTTTGTATCTGAACTCTAAAATGGTTCATAACATCTTTGCCGATGAAATATTAGCAAAATTTGCGAAGCTGTGTAAATTTATAGTGCATTGGGAACATTTTGCATCATTTCAAAAGATAAGAGATTATATTCATTGTGGTAGAAAATGTATTCAAACTTTCCGGAAATATTCTAACCTCAAAATTTCATACTGAATAATTTACAATAACTCTGTTGAATGTTGGAATAATTTTACAAAAATAGTTCATTGCTGATTGATTCGGTTTTTCTAATGATATTGATCCAAAACACTTACCGAAATGTTATAAATGAGAGCTCACTGGGCACTTCTTTTCACTCACAATACACTTCAGTGAAATTATATAACTACTTGGGAAACTCGGTAAATATTTTTACCACCATATCGATCGCTGCCAACCTATGAAATATAAATGGTATATATCTTTACCAGGGCGTGCTGAAGACTATACAGAATAACGTATGATCATTACGGATCAATTTCTATGGAAAATCAAGTATACTTTGAACCATATGTGAGGTGGTAAATTATTTTACCAAAGACCTATAAAGGGTTAAATTCTGTATAGACTGGAATCTATTTCAATTGAAATTTTCTACAAACTTCTAGCTCTGCTTTGGGAAAATTTGCGTGGATTCATCTATGAACTGAAATAGAGCGTCCTGATGAATTCTGATGGAATCGCACATCGGAAATCCCAGGCTTTGACTGTGAACGTAACCCACAAAGTTATCACAAAATTTCATCGTGGAAAAACTGCTCGAACAAATCAGGCGGACGAAGAATCCTTATCTGTCGGTACAGTGACAAGTTACAAGGGTTTCGGATTACGCGCAAAGGATTACATGCAACAGCGAAAAACGTCATCAGTTCAGAATGGCTGATTAATTAACTCCATCCATCCGAAAGAACAAACGAGTATCGTCACACTCACACTCACGCTGATTCGTTTCATTCGCAGAGGAGATACAGGTCCGGACTGGGAGTGCTGTAACAGGTTGTTATTCTGAATTCAATCTAAAGAATATTGTTTTTTTTTTAAATCCACAGGATGAGTTACTGCATTTGCAATTATTCATTATTTGCCCAAATAGAAAAAATGATTGTCTTTTTACACGCTTTATATTAGCTTCACTTGTATGTTTGTTTGTAACCGACTCCTTTGGGCGTGATTTTGACCCACTTTAAACGGTCAGATTTCATTCAAACTTTGTAGATTCATCGAGGACCAATGACAATACACTAATTTGATAAGATTATTCCATTTTTTTATTTGCAAAAAAAAATAGTTAAAAAAACTAAAAGAACACGCTTTTATAAATAAACCAAACTAAAAAGTAGGAAATAAATGATAGTTTAAAAAAACTAAAAAACACGCTTTTGTAGGAAAACAAACTAAAAAAATAGAAAAAAAAACTATTAAAAAAAAAGCGTGGGGTGCATGGTATCGCTTCGGCCAACAATTACCTGTGATCTGAGACCTTTCTTACTTCACTGTCCTAGGTGTGTAATGTACTATACAATTATTGATACCATGCACCCCACAATTTTTTTTAAATAAAATATTTTTTTTTCTTATTTTCTATTTTTTTAGTTTGGTTTTCTATAAAAGCGTGCTTTTAGTTTTTTAAACTTTTATTAATTTGAATAATAAGTTTAACGAAATTAGAGATATTTCTTGTAAAATTTCCAACTATTGACTGAAAGTATCCCTCATTCTACTCAATTCATTAATTTCATGGATAACTCAAAAAGTTACTTGATAACTGGACATTATCTGACTGAAAGTTTGCACTCCTACAGGCGTATATATCTCTATATTAGTTGAATTCTCATATCAAGTTAGGCCATAAATCAAAAGAAAACAAACAAGAAAAATATGTTTTTCATGTCTTGAATAACTATGAGAAAGATCGTATAAAACGTAAATTTAAAATTCAAAAAACCTCCGACACAAAAAAACCTCTAAGAAGTAAAAAAATTATATGTAAAGTTAAATTTTTTTAATCATTTCAAGTTTAATATGAGTAGTGATATTTTGATCCAAACGTCGTCGCGTCGGGGGATCCTTTTTAGTTGTATACTATTTTTATTTCATTCACTAAGCGGTCGCCTTACGCGACAATGCTTGAATCAAAATATTACTAATAAAATTATAATAAACTTGAAGGTACAATACATTTATTTTTCACTATTAAGAGATGTTTTATGTCGACGGTGTTTTAAATTTTATTTCATGCTTTTTGAACTTCATATATTACTAGTGGACATGCAACGATACGATCATTCATTCACCCAATCCCATTTAATCGCCTTTCACGTTCTTAGTCCGCACCATACCGTACCGTGCCTTATTGTATTCAGCATCAAACCATATCAAATTGTGTTTATTCATTCACCCAATCCCATTCACTCATCCATTCTTCCTTCTCTTCACACGTTCATACACAAATTTGCCACAAACGGTACCACATTGTGTAACAAAATATCATATTGATTGAACGAGTGAGAGTAGCTTAAAATCCCCCACCAACCCATCTCAATTTCTCTTCCCTACTCCATCATCAGATCCTGATCACCATCTATCTATAACCCATTCATTGAGACCATTGCAATGAGCCCAAACACGATATCCCTGCTGTAAGTTGGCGAAGAGTTGGGTATCCTGCAGATTCCTGTTATATCATTGGAGTAACACGATACCAAATTTTGAGTTCATCAGATCTATGGAAG
The DNA here is from genome assembly GCA_018342105.1 of Gonioctena quinquepunctata. NCBI lineage: Eukaryota > Metazoa > Arthropoda > Insecta > Coleoptera > Chrysomelidae > Gonioctena > Gonioctena quinquepunctata. The sequence goes on along the minus strand of JAFIRS010000847.1, from coordinate 318,157 downwards.
GTGCTCACATCCCTTCATCCACTGGAGAAGAGCTGATTATCTTCAAACGGCTAAACAGATTTACTTGAATAATAGCAAGTCACCATTCAAACAAAATAAACTGACTCAAAACTGGTTCATCCGTTTGGGAGCTTCAATGACACAGACAGATACAGACACATATATTCACACGTTGAACTCATAACCCTTCTCTGCTTCTGTCGTGGGATGAAACTAGTAGGATTGGACCTAGACCAGTGGAATCGGATGGGATTTTGGATAATTCTAAATATTTTCATGGGAAGCTACAGCTTCTAGGCATCTATCAAGTATCAACCGCTATGCAGAAAGAGGTTTATAGAAAACTGTCTGGAAGCAACCTGAAGTCGAAAGAGTTATTTTCCACTCGATGTTTCAATGTTTTGGCTGAAATTATGATCATTCACTACACATAGGAATAATTGTAATGTTACTGTAGAGGAAATTGCCATTATCTTCGCCTCTACACAAAGAATTTCGGGTAAAATATAAATTTGCATTTCAACGAATTGTTTGTTCCACCAGACTATCAATGACGGGAATTTCTTCACTAATCTTGGAGAACTTTCAGTATTGATATGACCTATTCACTTGTAGAATTAGAATTCCCACACTTTGAGTCAATTGCCAAACCCCTTGTATAACTTTAAAAAGACACTTCAGGAAACCTGAATATGATGGTTTCTTCATGTACAAATTAATGACGTCAATATATACTGAAAAAACTTTCATTTATTTTTGTTTACTTCACTTGATGCTGAACTATGAATATTTGTACACCGCTAACTGTACAAAGGTGTGGAATCAAAGTTTTCAGAGGTTCTAAACAGAGTGTTGTATAGCTGATCGCAGTACAACAAGTTCTATATGGAGAGCGGTCAACCCAATTAAATATATCAATATATGATTGTAGGACATCGTTGAATCTATGTACTCTGTCATATATCATGAGTCAATCGAGAGAAAATACTAATAGAATGTTGGTATAGAATATAATAAAATCATTTGAAATACTTAAGGAATACAATTATTATTGAAAACATAATCATATTCACTGAAATAAATCTGATCTGAAAGTATGTACTCAGTTATTCTCAAATATGCCCAGTTATAAGTAAATGATGGGTATTCATGATATGCTGGATTTAATTTTTTTCGTATCAATTACATCATTAATGACAGATATAATAATCTAAAATGATACATACTTGAAAGTACTTTATTGAATTTACGTTGAAAAATCATATCTTATGCATCAATTCATCAGGACATGCCATGTTCACAGAATAATGAGAAGAAACGAGTACCTTACCCTTTTCGAAAGATCTGCCCATGTCACATACACAAGGAAGCTTCACGATTCACTCAATTTCTTTATATGAAAATATTTAATTGGTAATATTATATTCATGAAAACAATTAATGCATTTTAATTATCTGCGACATTAATGAATTATACAATTATTAAGGAACTTTTATTGACATTGTTTTATGATTTTCAAAGTCTAGTCTTGTTTGATTTCTGAGACAAAGTGGATTGGCATCGAATAGGTAATCGATGATTATTACTTTGTTTGAATGATCTACATCTTGCACGTGTTTTTCAAGTAATAGTTTGAGTTGATAGACTGAACTGAATGTAATAATGCATTCACCGAATCTGAATCTGAATGCGAATTCTCACGGAATGATCTGATGGCGCTCAGCTCTTGATTTCATGTTCTTCCCCCAGAACTAACAATGCATTGATTTTGTCAACGGACTGTAAAACAGTCTTCTATGGTGAAAGTAATCTATTTTTACACTTAGTTTCAGAATATTGAGACACAATCCATACTAATCTCATTTCATGACCATGTATGGGATATTCATGATTCAAGCACCTAGCTTTTTTTATTCAACACGTGAATATTCCTACAAATAGTTATTTTTATGTTGATCACTTTTTCCTGTTCTTATGGAATTAAACAACTCGGTTCAATATTTATCTCAGTATATTCTTAATCATACATGTTGATATTTTCAAAATTGAATCCTCTTTAATTCCTCTTCTTATTATCATTAAGTAACATACTTTCGTTACTTCTAAATATTCGTAAGAGTTCATTAACTCTAATTCTTTTATGGGCAAAACTTTTTTGGGTATATTTGTAATATATTTCTTATATATATATATGTATATTTCTCTTGTGAAACTTCAACTTGTTTTGTTGAATATAGGAGGTATACTAATAATGAGTGTTGTGTCTTGCATTGCATTGCGCTTCTAAATGGTCATTTCGGGAAACGAAATTTCAACGTTGTAAATTTATGGAGTGAACATGAGAATTGTCGATCTTGTGAAAACTGGTGAATTACATTCTTGAAGTTTGAGACTTTATAGAATCGTAAGAAGAATATTCTCAAAATTGTATTTTTGCGAAAGACACATTTTTCGAGATATCAAAGTGTTCGATGAAGGAGAATCAGATATGCTTTGATTTCTGCTTCCATTGTTGCTTTGAGTAAGACTGGTATTCTACACAATCATATTACATTCCTCAATGTTTTGAAGTAATAAAAATGTTCGTGCAGGTAAACAATGGATGTGTGCAGTGAGTACGTTTCGTAAAAATCTCATGTTGTAGATATATGTTCTCCTCTTGATCCATTATATTTTGCATTCAGTCCTGCCTCATGAGCTTCTAGCAACACACAGATCAGACTGAGTGGAATTGGCTTCCACTCAAAAACACATTTCCTCACGCTTTCTGGCTGATTGGAACAGTTTTGTCATGAACTCTCATAAAAGCCAAGTGAATTCATCTACGCTGACCAGAGTCTGAAACATGGAATCGATATTTCAATTCAGTACACGAGTTGCCCAGCCAGGTTGAAAATGGATGAGATGTTCAGGAACTTTATTAAATTATTCTCTTCACGAAATTTACACCTTTTAAATGAGTTATTTATTCATCACATAGTGAGATTTTACATATAACAGATAATATAAGATCTTATTGTTTATTCAAAAAAAATGCAGACTTTCACATATTTACTGTTGAACCATGATAATCAATAAACTATGAATGTTAATTCGCGACAAACATATCGACCATCGCCCCTGAAAGTGAAATGAATATATTAATAATGTATTATATACAAACAGAGAGATCAAATCAATGAAATAGTGAAACTCTTGGCGAAATCATTTGAACTTACCCCCAATTCTTGGAAAACTGTGTTCGCTCAACAGATTCGCCGTGAGCTCAATTGACGTAACACACATGAGAACATTTTCTATTTCCATGGTTTTTGGGGTATGCATTCGATTATTATAAAAACCATGACATCGGTTCAAACTGAAAAAATATATCATATATTCACCTTTAAGTAGAAAAATAAAAACTACGGTATGCTCGATGGGTATTTATATTCTTATTGCAGAAGTCATTATTGTTTTTCCAATCAATATCATTATTGTGATTGTTACATATTGGAGAGCTTCATTCATCTACCTCATACTCCGCATGTCAGGCGAATAAATAATTCAGGGGACTTCAGATCCGCACGGTAAACAAGAAGATACGTTCAATAAATATTTTATGAACTCAGCACGTACATTTGTTCAATTTCCTGAATGTTGCGTGAGGAAAAATATATTCGGAAATGAGTCCATTTCAGTTAAACAGTTATTGTTCAGCAGATAATCAGGGCTCAGAGTCATCAATCCCTCTGCGTGATTTTAATTCAATTCGAATAAACATTTTTACTCTAAAAAACAACTGCCGCGTTGATTCGGGATTGCAGATTTCATATAATTCTGCGATTATTTGTTGTTATACTGATCTAACTACTGACTGTAGTCCAGAACAGAAACGAGAGAAGTCTGCTTTTGTTGTATCTCCAATTAGAGAAATATATAATACTAGCTGGTAGAGCTCGTCCAATATTGAAATGACCACTTTGGCCTTCCCCTACCTGAAAACCAATTCTTCTTGAAGATGCCCGAACTGTAGCTATTAATAGAAATTCCATAGGCGTACCAAATTATGTGGTATAGGCGATACACGAGACGAGTTCTGTAATTATAGTCCGATTCATAAATTCAAGATGGAAGACGAACTTTGTGATTATGGTCCAATTCGATTCAAAATAGGTATGCGGTGGTTTTGGGGGTCGCAGATTATACATTTTTCTTCAAAATTTATAAATTCGAGATGGCGGCCCCAAGATGAAGGACGAGTTTTCTTGATTGTGGTCATATTTCATTCAAAATTGGTATGTGTGTGTGCAGTAATAAAATCAATACTTTGACAAGTTGTCTACTTTCATAAATACTTTAATAAAATAGAATATTTTGACAAGTTTTTATTGATCAACTAATCACCGCCCAATCAATTTAATTTACTTTCATGAACACTTCGCGCGACAAACCAAATAATTCAAAAAAAATAATTAAATCATTGTCAGCGATGACTTAAATTTATTTTATACGTTTTAGTACACGGCTTAGATAAAAGATTGTCTTTGAAAAGTCTTTTTATCAGTTATTTTTTTAAATCGGATTTAAAGAACTTTAATGTCGGACAAATAACTATTATGGATTAATATTTGTTAATAATTTGTCTAATATATTATATATATATATATATATATATAATATATATATATATATATATATATTATATATATATATATATATATATATAGAGGATAAGAGAAATTTGTTACGAATTCAAGAGAACCCACCATCCGCCTACACCCTGTTTCATGGTTTCCCAATCATCAGAGTTAATACCTATCGGCAAGTACAAAAATATGAAAAGCATCAAATTATAGGTAGTGACACCTATAATCGGTGCGGTGGAGCTTAGTCCTGTCATCGTGAAATTTTAATGACACGAAATTTCGTGCACATTAATGGGACACCAACAGATGTCAGCTTAGGCCACTCCACGAAACCAATAGTCGTACTCCTAGTGCGTTCTGAGTAACGAAAAACAAATAACGATAATAAGAGAAATTTGTTACGAATCCAAGAGAGCCCACCATCCGCCTACAGCCTGTTTCATGGTTTCCCAATCATCAGGACGGCTTGTGGTCACTTTCAAATTCGTATCAAATATCTTGATTAATACCTATCGGCAAGTACAAAAATGTGAAAAGCATCAAATTATAGGTAGTGACATCTATAATCTGTGCGGTGAAGCTTAGACCTGTCATCGTGGAATTTCAATGACACGAAATTTCGTGCACATTAATAGGTCATCAACAGATGTCAGCATATGCCAATCCACGACACCAATAGTCTTACTCCTAGTGCGTTCTGAGTAACGCAAAACAAATAACGAGAATAGGAGACCACAAGCCGTCCTGATGATTGGGAAAGCATGAAACAGGCTGTAGGCGGATGGTGCACTCTCTTGGATTCGTGTTTTTTTTTAAAGTGCGGTCGATGTTAATTTTTCAGCATTTTTCTGAATAATCTCTGTGTTGTTGAATTTAGAAGAAAACATTCAATCGAAACTTCACCATTGAAAACTTTCATTTTTTTCCATTCCACATGGAAAATCAATATACGATTATATGAACACAATTTAGATATCTTCTGGAACCATTGAATTGAGGAAAACACCCAATGGAAGTATCTGCTGGAACAATGGAGAAAAATATTCTCCTGGCTTTCAGTGATATTTTCAACTGATCTTAAAAAAAAAACAATTCTCAAAAATTGTATTTTTATATTCTTAGTTTCAGAACGACATAGAAATGTTATCGTGTTATCAACAGAGTTCTCATTGAATTATTCTGACTTTGATTCACTGTATTAGTTTAGGCATTTTCTGATTTCAAGTCGATATATATTTTCTGAGAAATCCCCTTAGAAAACACACAATTTTTCTCACGATCAATAAATTGACTGGTACAGTATCTATCTTGACCACAAAAAGTTATTAGAAAAAATATAGAAAACCATCTAGGATTTCTCTCCTTCAACAGCCGACTACAGTTTTGTGCATCATATTCCACTAGCACAGTATAGTATAACAGCCATGATAAATCTTAAAGTGACACGAATGCGTAAGAACGAAATGGCGGACTGACCCCATAGATAAATGAATTGTCTCCTAAGCCAATGTTTATTTTTTTCGCAACAACTACTTCTGTCTGATTTGTTCCAAAATATGTAAACAGGATGTTCATAAAATCAGATGTGGAAACATCTGCAACTGAAAGATATTAACAAAAAATAACTTCATTTTGATCGTGAATTTTCCAATTCCCAGAAAAAAATTTCTATTTGAAATTTAATTGAAAATGTTGCCGCTTCCGTCTATTTCAGTATTTCATTATATTTTTTTTTATTACTATTTTCCAATCCAGGTGACTGGTTTTTCAGCGAAGGCAAAGGTCGTGGACTCCATCTACAGCCATGAAAGATAACCAAACTAATCCTCCAACTCTGTCTTTGTAGACAGACTCAGTGTGCTCGAAATTTCCCAAACAAACAAAACAAAAACCGCTGGAATAATATATCTAATGGCCAGTCTCCTAGTTATCAGTTGCAATTGTTTCGAATAAAAATCAAAACACTTGGTTCTGGAATCTTGGTATATGTTTTCTTCTACCAATGGATTGAATGCATTTGAGCTTATGTTTCTATTTTTCCACATAGAACTTGATTATATTTATCTTCGGAGGAGCGTTGAACTCGACTACGCTTCTTTACTTCCCAAATATCGATTACTGCTACCACTCTTGGAATCATCTGATATTCAGTAGCCTCCTATGATCCACTCAACCTATTATGTGCTCAATTTGGCTCATATCTGCCAGCAGTGTCAAACGAAATGGTCTTCGACCATAAGTGAAGTTATTCAAGCTTTAATTTCTTTTTCTTGTTATTTGACACAGACAATCAAGTATTAAGAGTGTGTTGTCCAGAATGAATCGATGGAACTAGTACAATTCCAGCACTAGCATTTTTGATATCAGTACAATTTTATCATTTCACCATATTGCCACATCTACCTGGCAGATTTAATAGCACAAAACAAAAAACATGCTCAATGAACTCTATGTGATATTTTCAGTTCAAGTGAAGTGGGTTCATTGTTATTCCCCAATGATAACTGAAATTCAATGTTTTGAGAAATGCAAACGTCAACGGTAAAAAACACGTGTACCTCTCCCCAAGCATTTCAGTGAAGGAAACGGAGCGGCCATGATCCTAGAAAACTTTGAAATGTTTGACCACAACCACTGCCACATAATATATACGATTCTATTACGTGGCGGCTACCAAAATGGGGAACACTTTTTTGGCGGCCGCTACGCCTAGTTCTCAAATAGCCACATTCCAACCACGTTGTGCTCACCTAGCAAAAACGTGGATATGTAGTGGCCGACACTCGATACGTTAAACCCAACTGACTGCGCTTGTGTAATTAATATGTAGCGCGATCTCTGCCCTGCAACATATTTTTAAAATAAATGTTCCACATTCTTCCATTCTGTTTGATTCATTTGTAACGCTCGACCATGAGTATAAGTATATATAACATATAAACACATATTGAATTAGAATACTTCTGATCGGGACAAAATTGAAATGATTGAAAGTTTACTGTGAAATATGGGTTTTGTAGCTCGATTATCAGCACGCGCCAACTGAATATTCTTTATTCAAGGAAAACATTAAAATTTTGCACCTCTGAAATTATGTACTCAAATGCCTCTAACAATTTTTTTATCAATCTTGGTTACTAGAAAACACTACTCACTCAATTAACTACTACGTTTGATGTAGTCTGACGACAAAAAAAATAATAGAACGGTTCGTTCATTTCTCCGATAATGGTGACTCAGCATATTTCTGTAAATATGTCGGCTTTTGGTGACTGTAACTTTGAAGTAGTTTCATGGCCTAAAAATTGCAAAAGGCCTTATGCACTTGGAAGTGGCGATCACGTCGCGTCATTATAAGCTGCCACTTATAACCTCGAAATTGCGGGTACATGTCCATTGGTGAGTTCCGCAATTTTGCATTTTAATAATTGGAAAATGAGTTTGAGAATCGTGCCCAGAAAAGAGAAGAAAAAGAGTGCTTCTTCAATGCGAACTGTGGCAATCACTTATCACAATCAAGTGCCTGTCACATTATAGGTTTGATGGAAGTTACTTAAACATCACGAAAACTATCATATTCTACTGAGAGTGATTGTGACTACTAAGTGATATTTCAGCGGCACAGAATGGTTACGGCAACGGTTATTTTCCACTTTTGAGTCTGAAAACCCTTGAGGTGACTTTGCGTAGTATCAGACACCTCAATTGACACTTACAAGTTATAGAACTGGGAGGGGTTACCAGAGATGGAGATTACGTGACTTCAACCATGCAAATATAAAATGGATTTATTCCTAATGTATAATGGTAGATTTGGTGGTGATTACGTAATACCCACAAAATCGAAGTTGCAGTAACAGTTTCCATCACTATTATGAGGAAAACTATAGGAGCAGGTGGCACTGAAGGCTCTAAGTTGACAGGAAGTGACGTCCCAACTGGTATGGACCTGCAAAGAGAAACTGACAATTCTAGCAGAACAAAACCACGTCAAGCTGATTTGGGTGCCAGAACATCAGGGATTTGCAGGGAATGGAAAAGCCGACAAACCTCGGGAAGAGGAAAACAGTCATGGAAAAGAGTATATCAAAGGCCAGTGTCGGAAAAAATCTACGTGCCCTAAACAGGGAAACAACTGAAAATTTATCAAGGGGCTGAAGACTGGACAGGCGCCAGTTAAAGAGAACCTTTATAAAATGGGACTATTCAATGGTGACCTAACATGCAGATAATGCGCTGAGTAACTAGAAACATATACTGTGCAAGTGCGGGGTTCTGGACCGCAGAAAACAGGCAGTTTTCGGACAACGAACTGGTGAACCGAGACTTTACAGCAAAGTACCTGTACAATTTTGTGCAGAGCACGACATTACTGAAATGGGTGCTGTAGAAGGCAACGGCAGTCAATATACAATGGGCAAGAAGGCCCAAGTGTCATCTGAGGCTTTGACCAGACGAGCCTACTGGGGGAGTTTTCAGTGGGTGAACCAGAGAAAGGGGACATAGGGACTCGAAAACTCAGAGTGCGAGTCCCACACTACTTGGTAGTGTCGTCCATGAGAAATTCCCCCCGCCCCCTCACCAACAAAAAAAAATTATGCTACTTGGGTCCTTATACATATTGTTGAATGCAATTTATCTCAGAACTTCATTTCCCACTCATTGTGTTGATGAAGGAAATAATTGGTTCATGATCTTTCTCACTATGAAATTCCGAGAAAACAATGATGATCTCAGCCTACAGAATGTAGTCGGCCGTTTAACCATTGTGTCTCAGTAACTCTGCGGCCATAGGCATTGTTTTCTGAGATTGAGATTGGTATCTCCTCTAATTGAGTCGGAGCTTCGGAACTGTGGACCTACTGGAATAAATACAGAAAACGGTCAACATTTCTGGTATGTCACCTATGTATGGAGTTCCCGGTGTTTTCTAGAAATATCAAGATTTCCTATAAATCTGAAATATATATTCACGTATACTCTTGACGAAATGTCAGATTCTGCATCCTTCATCGCTACCAAATTCTCATTCTGTTTCAAGTTCGAATTAGAGGACGCCAAGAAATATCAGCGACTCCCTCATCTTTCGCCTCAGTGAATTCTGGGCAGAAATGAAAGGAAAATGAAAAGGAAACCGCGATAATACCCGTTTCGCATTCACTTCTCAAGTTTCCGAAGAAATGAGTTTATCAGATGTGCGTATTTCCCTTCGAAAGTCCATATGTACAATCGAGATCGATAAGAGGATTCAAAGTCCCTTGAGGACACATTATACCGTCGGCCTTATTGCCTGTCACACTGCCATCATCAATATGACCACCACTAAACCATATTGCTTTTCAAATACATGGAAAGTTCTTTGAAGATTTTATTATGTTCGTTGGAATTAGGGATTTATGATGGAAAATAAAAGAACGGTATCGGAAAATATTTAAGTGAATCCTGTTCGGATAGATTTCTCTAAATTGGTCATTGGCGTTTCTGAAGATGGAGGGACTTCCTGATAGGTATTCCATATTGACCCGATTGCATTATATATATATATATATATATATTATAATATATATATATATATATATATATATATATATATATATACAGTGTCACACATAAAGTTCGCAACATATGGAAGTTTTTTTTATTAAGAGGAATAATGAAAATTTTACTTCGCACTTAGTTTGTGCTTGAAAAATGAGTAGAAAACAGCCTCTTTCCCTTGTGCTACTCTGAACCTGTCAAATTTGACATTTCTTTCGAAAATCCTCAAAAAATATTTTTTTTTTGAAATTTTTAAAAATGCCAAAAAAAAAAGTTGCTCGGTTTCCAATTTTACATCTTTCCTCCAAATTTGGACTCTCTATTATTTATTTTTCTTCTTTCGCTCTACCGATTCGAACGAAACATGATTCAAATTTCATAATTTTGATGAATACGAGACTTCAATATCATATCTTGCCCAGAAAATACTCACATGGGGGAAAAAAAAATGCACATCCAGAAATTCGTTTTTGTTGTTGCAAAGTTCATCTAGTTTTTTCATTTCATTGTGAAACTGATTCGGATTTTCGAAGTAAGGACGTTAATATGTCAGTAATCAAATAAACGAATTTCTCTTCATTCTTATTACACTCGTATTCATTTTTTTATTAGATTTTTATCCAGTTTGATTATTTTTATGACCAATAATTCAGTTACAAACAAACCCCAAATATCATACTTTTCTTAAAACTAAACAATGACCTACAGTTTCAAAACTATTCAAAAGACTTTCGTTCTGGCGATTTGTACTAAACATGATATAAAATTTCGTGATTTTAAACAATACAAGACTAATGCAACATCTCGGGAAGAAAATAGTACAATCGATCGAATCAAAATAAAATTGTCCCTTAGTAGGCTTTTGAAACAAATTTTTTGTTTTGGTTAATGTCAAATAATTTCGTTTAATGAATTGAGTTGTTTTGTGTACAGATTTCCCTACATTTATTATTCACAAATGGGTTTTATGTACAAGGTTATCCACACAAGACAAAGTGGAAATCGTCCTTTTATGTGGTGAGAATGTGCCATATCTAGATGTTGCTTGTATTTTCAATCACCGGATTCCAGGAAGAAATATTCACTTTAGTACCGTGGGAAGGATATTGAAAACATTCAAGGAAACTGGCTCTGTAGAAAATCGTTTCAAGAAACCACATATTCCAATAGGGTATACAGACTCTTGAAGAAAGATATTTCGATATTCGAGCAAGATTTTCATTTTGGTTCCAAGGTGAGAGAGAAAATGATACACATTTTCCTACAGGATTTTATGGACAGACGAGGCAATGTCCACGTCGAACGGAACAGTTAGTTCCCAAAATTATCGCTGGTGGTCCACCAATAATCCAAATTTTGTAATAGAATACCGTGACCAATATTCATTCAAGACAAATGTGTGGTGTGGTTCATTACATAACCAAATAATTGGACCATATTTTTTTAGAGAAAATTTGAACGCAGACATGTACAGAAATTCCATTATGCATCAGTTGTCTGAAGTTTTGGATAATCTGCCTCTGACGAAATTTGTGGTATCAGCTTGACGAGGCACCGATCCACCAAACGGTAGAAGTGACACAGTGTTTAGGGACAAAGTGATAGGACGAGATTGGGAAGATTATTGGCCACCAAGATCACCGGGCTTATCTCCAATGGACTTTTTTTTATGGGGTTATCTGAAACAAAAAGTGTATAAGCACAGACCATTTGCCAACAAAGAACATTTAGAGAATACCATTCGGGAGTGTTGTGGTAATATAAATCCCCTATTTATTAAAAATTCCACAAAGTCTGTGAATGAAAGGACTATAATTTGTATAGAACGGGAAGGACGGCATACTGAATGATGAATTCGGGTACTTTATAAGATTATTGAGATGAATCGATGAATGTTAGGATGTTTTGTTGTGAATTTGGTTATAGTAATTTTGGGTTTAATGTTTTTTACACATCCAATGGTAAAAATAAAGAATATGAGATTTATGAAATTAATTCAAGAAACGTTGCGAAAAATTATTATTTGCTCGAAAATTACATCCAACAGTCACACTGTTGGGTGTTAACTACATCAAAATATTTCGAACTCATCTGCAGTTAACGGGATACAAATCTGTTAAAAAAAGAAATACGAGTGTAATAAGAATGAAGAGAAATTCGTTCATTCGATCACTGACATATCAACGTCCATACATTGAGAATCCGAATCAGTTTCACAATGAAATGAAAAACGAATTTCTGGAGGTGCATTTTTTTTCCTGATAACAGGCCAATGTGGGTATTTCCTAAGCATGTATGACATTGAAGTCTCGTATTCATTAAAATTATGTTATTTGAATCATGTTTCGTTCGAATCGGTAGAGCGAAAGATTTCAAAAATTGAAAAAATTGGAAAAAAGTCGAAGTGACAGTAGAGTCCAAATTTGGAGCAAAGGTATAAAATTGGAAACCGAGCAACTTTTTTCTTTGGCATTTTTCGAAATTTCCAAAAAACTGATTTTTTGAGGATTTTAGAAAAAATGTCACATTTGACAAGTGAAGAGTAGCATATGACAAAAGGGAACATGCTGTTTTTAACTCATTTTTCAAGCACAAACTAACTGCGAAGTCCAATTTTCATTGTATCTATTAATAAAAAAAGGTTCCATATATATATATATATATATATATATATATATATATATATATATATATATATATATATATATGAGTTTCTCGGTTATTAACATCATTAAATGACACAGTGAATTTCCCCACCTGTTACCACTCGAAAAGCTTTGTGATGTTGCCAGTGGTATTCAATTGTTTTTGTCATATACTGATGTGATCTTCACTATATAGGCTCTCATTCGATATTTTATGTGTTGGGGTGAGCAGTGTTTATTACTTCAGATAATCCAATCGAGATAGTCAGTAAATTATTGGTCTAAGCATGGATGATTTTAACTTTGAATTTTTTGTTATTATAATCGGTGTAAAGCTGAAGCCAAGAAACACCAGTTCAAGGCTTTCATATTGCGGGATGAGGAACTTTGAAGAAACGGTTCTAAATTACTCAAAAATATCAGCAAAACTACAATTTCCTTCACTTTGGTAATTTCCTTTGTACCTGATGGAATTTCTCCATTAAATTCTGCCGGTAACAGAACGTGAAATTCCACGGATATTGACATACCCACATTAATCAACAAACAGTTATAGCATAGTACCTACATTGGACAAAGTTCGGCTTCACGGACAATCACTTGAGAATATTCCGCAAATTCACAATCAACCAACATTGATTGCTCTCAACCTTACTAAAATTCGTGAAATGAGGTGAGGCATGGGAATATAGTTCGGAATTAAATTTGAGTGGTCTGGACAGTGGGATAGTTTATTCCGCATGTAATATAAGTGGATTGTGTTTTAAACTAGGAATAGAAAGCAAAACTGGAAATTGGCTATGAACCATGTGAGTTTTCTTCATGAGAACGGATTTTGACTGTACATATAGTGCATTTTATCCTTTTTGTATTATTAATATCGAAATTGTGGTGAGTTAAAAAACCACAAGAACTTGAGAATATGAACTAACCGTCTCCAAATTGATACTACAATCAATTCAACTATATAAACTTGTTGGTGAATTCTCCAGAAAAACGATTAAATTATACCATTCGGACAACGTTTCATCCCTAACTAGGAACTTTTTCAATTTTTTTATTTATTTATTTCTGCATACTCTGGAAAAAAAATGTGAATTCTCCAGAAAAACGATTGAATTGGACAACGTTTTATCCCTAACTAGGAACTTTTTCAATTTTTTTATTTATTTATTTCTTCACACTCTGGAAAAAAATGTGATGAAATTTTTTTTTGTTGATAAAATTTTCCTCTACATTTATTTGAACAACGAGATAAATATATATATATATATATATATATATATATATATATATATATATATATATATATATATATATATATATATATATATATATATATATATTATATATATATATATATATGTGTGTGTGTGAAGGTTAGACGACTGTATAAGTTGAGGAAAAATACGGGGTAATATTCGGATATGCAATCAATAGGGCTGAAGTAAAGTGAACTATTGTTTCTATTTGAGCTTTCGAGCCTTTATTGGCTCTTCTTCAGGAACTCTACAATTGTTAGATTTTAGTTCAATTAATGATGAATAATTATTTTTTTCACTTACGGAATTTGAGGTTGAAACTTTTTACAGAAATGTAACACTAATGTAGACAACAAATAAATACAATATAAGTAACAATAGATTGTTTGATATGAGAAAGAAACTTTTTTGTAAACCTAAACACTTAACTGTCAGAAATGTGCGGGAATGGCATGATAAGATAGAACAAAAGGAAATGACACGATAACAATGCTGCCAACTGTTATGTGGGTTGACAGAAATGGGAACAGATGTACCAACGTCAATTGTCAAAATTCTGAGGAATTTTGTAAACTGTTATCAGAATGTTTTGTAGGAATGCTCAATAGGTAAGAGTAAATGATACTCAGACTGTCAATATCAGTTTTGGAATTCATAGACTCAGGTTCATTAAATATGCAAGTCAATTCTAAGAATATGCGCTTTTTTGAGTTAGATTCATGTTCCAATATGGTCACATTTTCATAGTCAGGCTTTCGAAAAAGTATGTTCAGCTGAAGTTCAAGTTTTTTGAGATTTCTTATGTCACTTTCATGTGAGCAATGTCGGTCTTCAAGTTTTATTTTTGTTCGACCAATATATTTTTCATCACATTGTGAGCAGGGGATGCAATATACTACATTGGATTGTTCCAAAGGAGGAGGATTATACGTAAGTTTTGAAAATATTTTGTTCAGGGGTAATATATTTCTGTACGCTACTGTAGAGTTGGGAAATTAAAAAAAAAATTAAATTGTAATTCAATGTTTGAATGTGAGTTGAGAAAAGAAAAATTTTTTCTCCCCAGGAATTCAATTTGGGGGGTTGGCAATTATTGGGTGCTCAATATCTATGTAGGCTCTACTGAACAATAGTTCATGAATTAATTAATTAGGGTAACCACTATTAATGAAAAGATTCGCAAGTTTATTGTGGTTTTCAGTGCGTATTGAAGTGTTACAAGTTTTAATCACTCTATTTTTCATGCCTATTACGAGGTTGATTTTTTTATTTTGTTGATGAGATTCATAATGTAAGAATCTTCCTGAAGCACCTGGTTTAGTGTGCCAACTGGTAATAACTGTGTTGTCCACACTCCTGATCAACTTTGTGTCTATGAAAGGGACGCTGCAATGTTAATCTTCTTCTTTGATACGGGGCATGTAGCTCAGTAGCACGAGCGTTTGTCTTGTGTCCACTGTTTCCACCTAACTCGGGTTCGACTCCCGCAGTTGGTTGAACATTTTCAAAGCCCCAATAGTTCTTCCGGATCACACTATAAAAGGTAAGGTCCCCGTGATCTCAACTCGTACAAGTTAGTTTTCATCAACTGCAGAGGGTTGGTAAAACAACTAAGAAAGCGGTTTTTTATCGTAAATTGTAAGGCTTTATGATATGAGTTGAAAACGAGTAACACTTGTTGTACTTTGTCTTCCGGTAGGTACACTTAGAATTATGTCATCGACATATTAAAGAAAACAGTAATATCGAATTGGATTCTTTCAATGCAATTGTTAATTAGATCATCCATGACATATTGAGCAATGATAAGAGCAACGGGGCTAACCATAGGTAAGCCTGATGTTTGTTTGTAAATAATGTTGTCAAAACTAAAAACTGTGGTATCAATAAAAAGTTAATCGATTTGAGGAAGGAGTTTTATGAAATATTGCAATGTAGTGATATTTCATTCCAGTGCTTGATAATGCTGTCTTTTGCTAAAGTAATAGTGATAATATTGAACAATGAGATCACATCTAAACTGCAAATTTTGTAAGTACGTGAAAGTTGAAATTCATTAACGAGAGTACACAATTCAAAGGAATATTTGATAAAAAAATTGTTATCTGGGTTGTATGAAATTATGAGAATATTGGTTACTATTTGGGCTATGCCTCTGTTGGGACTATTAATGCCAGAAATGATGGGTCCAAGTTGTGATTAAAATAGGTTATTCTTACTCTGAAATTATTCGTTGGCTTTTTGTTGTATTGAACTTGAAGGGTCTCTATTAGAAGGGCAATAATAAGTGACATCATTGGGGATATTTGTGACAAGTGAGGAGTATTGCTCTTGTGTCATTATAGAAGTGGCTTTCATTTTGTCTGACTAAATGACTTTCAAATCTGGATTATTTTTTAAATTTTTTTTGCAAGCTAAGAAATTGTTATAGATATCATTGTTGCCATTTTGATTGGTATGTACTAAATTTGTGGTGATGTTGGTTGTCTGTGCTAGAAAAATGTTTCTTTCACTTATTGGGACATGTTGTGAAATGTTATCAATCTCAGATAATGATCTAGGAATATTATTATCTTTGATTTGTGGTTCAATGCTGGATTTTGGACCTAGAGCTAAAAAAAATATCAGGAGGGTTACAGTGTTTGTTAAATTAAGCCAATTGATTTTGAAAAGAGACTGTTGTTTCAATCTGTTAAATTTAAAATCTATATATATATATATATATATACAAATATTTATATATATATATATATATATATATATATTTTATATATATATATATATATATATATATATATATATATATATATATATCTATATAAAATTAACGCAAGAATCCAAAAAAATTATTTATCTTTTCTTTATAATACTTTTGAAGTTTATCGAGTATTTGAGTAGTAGACTATGAATATTTGGTTCGTTGTTAATGACTGCAATCAGAACGATTCGTTTGAGTTCATTGGACGGAGGATATTGTCAGAGTTTTGTTGGCAAACATCGTTCTACAATAAGTCATGATTGATCTGTGGATGGTTGTGAACAAGTTTTCTCCACAGATGAAACTGGGGTTAGCCCTAAACATCCAGATAGACGTCAGAGAGTATGGCGAAGACCGGGAGAGATGTTTACTACTTGCAATATCTCTGCAAGGATTCCATGCTGTGGCTATGTTATGTTCTGGGTGCCATCTGCTTTGACGCTCGCACATAATCAGTTCCTTTTCGTACGAGATCCATGATTGCTGAGAATATTGTAGCAGAACACGTGATGTCTTTCGGTCATTTTCTGGGACTCAATTTATTGATTATGCAAGGCAGCGCTCGAACCCACGTGGCTAGGGAGGTACTCGATTATCTTAATCAAGTTGGTATACTAATTATGCAATGGCCCGGATCTGAATCCGATCGAACATGTATGGGATTACCCCAAAAAAAATGTGAAACATCATACACCTGCACCTAGAAACCCTAGGGAACTTGAAATTGCAGTTATCACAAAGTGGGAACAAATTCCTCAAGTTGTTATCCGAAATTTATTCAGAGGCATGCCTATGCGCATAAATGCTGTTATCAGAAGTAGATGAGGCAACACACGCTACTCTAAATCATTAATTTATTCTTTCAATCATTTCATAATTTCAAAGATTTTGTTATTATATAGGAATAATTTTAATTCAAATCTTATACAGACCTTTTGTAGCTGATTCACTTCTGAAGTATTCAAAAATGTTTTTTATAACTCTTAATGTGGGAATGAGAGAATTGATTTTCAAGGAAAAATATAAAACGGCGTTTTTATTTCAAATTAACACTAAGTATTATAGTTGAAAATATTTCGAATTTTCAGGGGATCTCCACATCATTAAATGGAACTACTGACCAAATTTCATAGTCATAGCAACATATCCCAGACAGCACAAAGACATTCCAAAGACGTCTTTGAGACATCCACTCTAAGATGTTCGGGACATCTGCTAGATTGAAATCCTAACGACCTGCAAAAGACGTCTTTAACACAACCAATGTTACAAAACGGGACGTCCAATACGGACCTGAATGGAACCTTTTCTGGACATTGAAATGACTTTAGTATTCAGTGAATTTTAAGTAAATTAAATAGAACTGAGAAATACAAAATTTGTAGGAATTTATTTTTATTGAATTATTTTGAAAAAAATCGTGTACGGTGGGAGGACACCCCTTTGGAAGTTCCTTATGCTTTTTTTTTCAACTCCGAATGTAATTCGATATGGAGATTTATATTGTTTATATTTTTATATTTTCGTCACGTAAGGAGAAAGCGTTATGCTCTCTCCTCAGTTCCAAACGATCCAATTAATCAATTAATATCGAGGTAGTAGAATATGTTGCCATCAATCTCATGTAGCCACCATCTGGTGTTACTTTTTTCTCAATATTTTTCATTATACCATGCGAAACTATACCTATATATCCTTGTTCCAAACTCCTCCGCCAAAGAAAAAGGTATTTTATTCTTGATAATACTATTCATTATATTATATCAAATTGACGTGCTACATATTCAATTTGAACTATTAATCCAAGTTCTACATACAAAAACATAAGAAATTATGTCCGAAAAAGGATATAATCATCTAAACAGACGTTATATGAAAATATAAAAGAAACAAAAATATCTTAGACGTATTACCACTCAACGATAATGTCCGACTTGTATTCGCATGGATACCCTACTGCTCATGTATCATTTTGAATTCCCCGCAAGCAGAACAACAGTTCGGATGGTTCCGTACACCTTCGGAATCTTATGAGCAAGGGTTAGACGCTTGTCACACAGACTCGCATATAATAGGAAGAGACAAACAGAGGGAGAGAGAGAGAGAGATGAAGTCGCATGGAGGAGTCATAACGCTTTTTCCATATGTGACAATTTCTACCTACCGCAAGCCAGGTTAAGGAACTTCGTTCCAAAAAAAATTTCTATTTTTGTATGATGTTTGATTTCCTGCTCTTATCAAACAAACCTGTATGGATTTTTCAGTTTCCTTTCGATCCTTGAACATTCTTGTCATTTCACTGGCACCTAGAACAATAATAAACATATATAAATTATGAAATGAAAACTGTGATTTGTTTTCTTACAAAGGCATTTTGAGTCATCACTATCACCTGAAAAACAAAAATAATCATTATTATTTTGACTATATGCACAATCGAAAAACTATTATTTTCGTCTTGTACACCCGTCCTTGCATCTTTGGTCAGATTGATATTTTCCAAGGGTGACATTCGGTTTCCATCACTACCTGCCTTCAGTTGTTGGTTGAACTTACGCTTTCATCCAAGTATGGACAAAAATTGATATGCCTTTTGGCACCCATAAAATATTTCTCTATATTATAGTATATGGAGTCGACTTACCTCGAATGATTATGTTTTCAGATTATCGTCCTGTAATTTCATAAATCCAATAACACATATACAACGCAACCACAATATCATTGAGGATAGCCCATCTCATCACTCTGATTTTATGATTGGTTGAAAACTGACATTTGTCAAATTGCACCAGTTGAAATGTCGCATTATCATTCAACGTTTCATTGTACGGAAATTGGCGAAAAGAAGGCATCAACATCCGCTCAATGAGATCGCATATATAGAAGAAAAGATTATCTTACATTCTGTAATTCACTTCTCGCATGGAAAAAATTTCAACAAAAACTATATAGATATTCAAGTTATAATTTTGTATGTTATTTAGGATTTTTTTTTCATTGAACATTACAAACTGCCTCTTTTAGAAAAACTCTAATGTCCACTTCATTGGATATTTATCAACATTCCTAACTTATACGGGACGTCTTGGAGACATCCGTTCATGTACGCCTCAGAGACGTCAATTTTATGCCTCTGAACGTTCAGGCATTATATGGACATAAATTGGACGTCTTTACGACGTCCAGTGCTGTTTGGAATATAGTGCAGACATAAATAGTATTATCTTTTGAATGGATCAATAAGTTTTCACCAAACTCGACATAATTGTATGATACCATGATTACTACTTTTTGCGATACTTATACGTTATGACGTCATCCACACGAGCGTGTCGTCATTCGAAGGAACAATTTTAAATGAGGAGGTGGGTTTTGTGATACCTCGTTTGAAAGGTATTTCAATTTTGTATCTATCAGTGTATACATTCTTCATTTCCGCTTGCGGTTAGGGGAGACCCAGACATTCAAATCTTTACATTGTTTCTGTACTTTCATCCACTTACGCAATATGAGAATGGGCGTGCAATTTAATGGTGGATTTAACCACAACCAAGTTTCCCAGATATTTCGTTTTTACAAATGATTATTTCACTGGAAACTTTACAGCTGAAAAATACACTTTACATTTCCCAAAAAAATATGATTATGACTCTACGAATAATATCATTAAAAACTATGAAAAATCATATCACAAGCAAAGAGTTTTATAATTATTCAATCATTAGCTATTTAATAAAGGTATATTCAAAATCATACTCTCCGAATATACTTATTTGCTTCCCTAAAAATCAACACACCTTCGAAAACATTTGTTACTTCCATTGTCATGAATTAGTAACATCAATATATTGTGATAATCTTGAGACGGGGTCCTAATTTTATGAGTTTGTATTACATTTGTTGTTGAATAAAGCTTGGTTTTCAAAAAATGGCTCGAGAACGTGCGCTATCAGAGAAAATCGAAGTATTTATCTTCTATAGAGAAAGTGGACGCATTTGCAATTGATTGACAGAAAGTAATAAATACTCCATATTTATATTTTCCATTATTCCAATACTTTTGTTGCTTTTTGTTATTGAAAATGTTCATCCATAGCAGGATATCAAATGTATTCGTTTGAATTGTTTCTTGTTCGAGCAGCATGCAATATTTTGTAATGAGTACGGAGGAAGTCACTAGTCAATAGCACATTCATTTTAAACTTGCGTAGGTGACAAGAGAGTATAGAAATTATTTTAAGATTTCAAATGCCCATATCTCCCCTAACGGTGAGCAAAAATGGGAAATGTATATTTTGTTGAATTCAGAATTGAGATACTTCCAGAACGAGCTGTCACCGAATTCACCTTCACATTTACGTCTGCACTGTATATATATATATATATATATATATATATATATATATGTGTATACATATATATATATATATATATATATATATATATATATATATATATAAAGAGCTCGGCCAAACCACTTTTCCTCAGAATACTGTTATGTTGGTTTTAAAATTACTGACTAGAATTCGATTATATTTGGGATGATAGTAAATTATGGTGAGAGAAAAATCCAATTGAATTCTTGGAGAGTTATAGAAAAAATGTAATTCCATGCATGTAACATCGAGTTCTGTGAGAACTCACAGGTATCGTATTTTATGAAAGATATCACTATCACATGCTCTCGAACTCTACTGTTGAAGATCTAAAATATTTCCTTTACTATTTTCTCCCACTTCTTCTTATTGGAAAATGGAGAGGAAATACGATGAAACCTGTGATTTTTCATAGGGCTCAATGTTAAATGTATGAAATCAGAAATGTAATTTTTTTTTACTGATTCTTTGTAGCTCTCCAAACATTCATGTGGATATTTTTCTTATTATAATCCACCACCATACGAAATTCCATTATATTCCGACAGTAATACATTGAGTCGCATTACAGCATTGCGAAAATAAAAATAAAATACGCTCCAAACTTTCATTCTTTGCATCATGTGAGATAATGAACAAAGTATTCCTGAGATATGAAGACTTATAAGCACAAATCATACTCTATCAATCTATAGAACCATTTCACATACTACAATTTGTTACGAATAAGCGGGCACGATACAATTATTAACTAATACGCAGGCTCTCAAATCTATTCACCTACTAACCTTCGTACAAAACAAATGCTGGTTGCACCAAGCGATGGCAGTGATTCACGGCGCACAGCAGTTCAGTTGAGAAAAACTCAATAAAGTAGGTACCTTCAAACGGCTTTAAAATTTTGCAGAAGATCATCTATAAAGTCCGCCTCTTATCTAGGCCACGCATCCCTTGCAAATCTACACCCCGAAAGCCATAACAATTGGCCTACATATGAATTTATGGATGATATTCCATGTTTCATAATAGATGTAATGAGAAAACTCAAATAAATAAATCATAATCAGTTCCAGATACTTCATAACCACTTATTATTCATAACAACTTTGGGAAGTCAACGCGAAACTCCTCGGTTTTCTTCTAGTCATCTCCACATTCTAGAAAGAGCTCAATGAAAACGCGAAATCTTTGTACCAGCAAACGGGCTATTTGTTATGGGCTTTCTCTAATTGCTATATTTCATTTACCTGTGTCATCATTATTCCCGCGCACGAAATATCAGCGCTTCAGTAAAGCGTTATTTATGTCCTAATACCACAGACCTCCACATTTCCCTTCTTTAATTTATGTCAGTTCACGATATTACTCGCGGAGTATCTGGAGTGGTAAACTCGTTACTCAAAAGGAATAGGAACTGTATTGTTTCAAGAATGATACAAAACAAAGTTTGTCTTTTGTTCTGTCGGGTGTTCATTGAGTGTATAGGGGCGTATTGTTATTGTTTGGAACCTGTTCAGTGAGTTTGGTATTCAGTTCAATCAATCTCTGGGTTTCACAGCCAATGAATCAAATTAAGATTTTCAACTAGAGGGAACTCGCTACAAGTGAGGCACGAAGTGATATCTCTACAAAAACTATTCCCCAAAAGATGGCTTTCATTATACATTTCGACTTTTTATCGATTTCCAAGGAATATCGGTATACATGTAACTTCACCCCCGATCTCCGATCCTTATCAATTTCAGGGATATCCACGTATGTTGCGCTTCCGAATATCCCTCACGCTCCGGAAGCAATAATTCATCAGTATTCTAATGTTGCCCAGAGAAATGATTATTCAGGTACTATTTTAGGATGAAGCAGGTAAAAAGTTTCCAAGGCCAAATTTTGAAAGTCAATCACAATCAATGTTGATAAGTATTGATATTTTATTAACACACGGCACAGCTGAGAGGGCCCTCTTTCCCTTTGGTGGTTCTTCATCACTTATTTCTTTCTTGTCTGTATCATCATCAGGCATTGAATGCTCCTCGGGACCAGAAGGAATAACGTATTCTCCCAAACTCACTCCAAAGTCAAGCAGTTGTTTTTTTCATTTTCAATATCATTTTTGATATCGTCCATATACTCCATCCAGAAATTACCTATTACTATGTAAGAAAGATGAATAATAACTTCCAAAACATGTTTCATCCCATCTTTTAATCGTAACCTGAGGTTCAGATTCAAATGCCGCAATAATAATCAGAGGGGATTTATTGTCCATCCTTTTTGTAGCACAAATTTTGTTATAATTTCTCATCATTTCCTGCGAAAATGAATTGACTCGAAACTAGAGTATCACATAGTGTTTGTTTTATCTTGAAGATAATAATTTTGGAAATATCGTGAAGTGATTCAAGATTGCAATAGGCCTTCCTTACTGTTTTTGTCACATGCACAGTGAATCTCAGTTTGGTGTACCCAAGTAGCATTTTAAGCGGGCAGAACGTAGCGTCCACAATTCTGGAAAACTTTGTAGTGTTTGACTACAACCACCGCCACGTAATATACACGGTTCTATCACGCGGTGGCTACCAAAATGGAGAAAACTCTTTTTTGGTTGCCGATACGTTCCGATCTACGTTCCTGAATCTCAGATAGCCACATTTCAACTACGCTGTGTTAACCTGGCAAAAACGTGAATATTTAGTAGCCGACAGTGGGCAAGTTAAACAACTGATTGCGCTTGTGTTATTGAAATGAAGCTCAATCTCTGCCCTGCAACATATTTTTATAATACATTATCCTCATTCTCCAATTTTGCCTGATTCATTTCGACTATGAGTATAAGAATATATAACATACTACAAACACGAGAGTGAGTTTATTGAATTTGGGTACTTCTGATCCGGGTAAAATCAAAACGATTGAAAGTTCACTGTGAAATATGGGTGTTGAAGATCTATTATGAGCATGCGCTATGTGAATACTCTTTATTTGAGGAAAACATTATAATTTTGGAAATAACTGGCCGCTGAAATGATGTTCTGAAATCCCTCAAACATTTTTTTTATCATTCTTGGTTACTTGAAACCAATACTTACGTTACTACGTTTGATTCAGCACTGACAACACATAAATCTTTATTGAATGTTTCGTTCATTTCTCTAATAATGGCGACCCAGCATATCCCTGTGATTATGGTGGATTTTGGAGAATATATCTTTGAAGTAGCAGAAACTAAACATATACCTATCACTCTAGAGTTCTTTTCATAATAAAGTGGCCACTGGAACAAACTAATTAACTTTTTCGTTCTATAAAGTGGCGCCCACGTCGAAGACCATAACTCACCACTCCAAAGTTATAACCTAAAAATCACAATAGGTTTTATAAACTTGAAAGTGGCAAACAAGTTGCGGCTATTATAACCTGCCACTTCAAAGTTTTAACTTCTGAATTGCGAGTACATGTCCATTCATTGTTGAAAAGGACGTGTAGCAAGTATGGTGGATATATTCAGATCCAATTAACAATTATCAAGTACCAAGTAACAATAACCAAACAACAAGCAATGCAAATGATGGTTAAAAATTAAAATTGAGGTATGAATATTAAGCAAGCAAGTCTGATATCCAATCTATTTAAATTATTCTTTTCATACAAAATCAAGGAGAAATGTCTATTGGAAACGCATAGCCCATCTCAAATCAAATGAATATTATGTTAACAATAATAAAATAATTTGAGAAAAGTAAGGTTAGCATTAATCATTGCGCGGACCAATCCGCGGTCACTTGATGGTGAATTTTGAAGGTAATTGTAACTTTGTAGTGACTTTTATTAAATGCGAACTGTGATTATCACTCATGGAGATAGCCAGAACGTGACAACTATCACCAAAATCAAGTGCCTGCCATATTAATGTGACAAGGTTTGATGAAAGTTACTAGAACGTCACCAAAACTATCATACTCTATTGAAAGTGATTGTGACTTCTTAGTCATATTTAAGTGGTACAGGATGGTTACCGCAACGCTTATCTTCCACTTTCAAGTTTGAATACATTTAAGGTGATTCTGCTCAGTGGTCATGATATTTCAGACACAACAATTGACACTAACAAGTTATGGAACTGTGGAGTGGCTGTCATAGATGGGAATTACGTGACGACAACCATGTAATATGAAAAAAAAATTCACAGCCCATTCAATACCAATTTCTTCCTGCGCAGCCATGTTCATAACCATCGAAACCACTACAACAAAAGTTTCATACAGTGATAATAGTTCAATTTGAATTCGAAGTCGAGGAACTTTGCTACGATTGGGTTTCTGTTCTAGGTGGAAAACTGGAACTGGAAAGTTTTTCCATCTTGTAGAATTCGTGAAGTAGGGGATTTTGTCCTTGACTTGACTGTTTGTTATAAATCAATCAAGACAAAGTCAAACCGGAAGTCAATTTGGAGACGAGGTGTTCTTTTTCCACTTCAAGACAAGGTTAAAATGGAATCGAAGTGATTGGTTATCGAGGAGCAGCATATACATTTTCAAGCAATTTAAGTTCTTCAGAACATTGACAGTTAAAAAAAATATATTTCAGTGCTCAAGGACTCAGTGGTATCACTGAACAATCATTTGAAAAATAAATACGTTGTTAAAACACATATTGTGTTCATGTGAAAAACAAGTTTTTATAGTCAACTTCACTGTTGTGATATATTATACAGGATGTTCTCGAACTTGGAGAATTTGTCTCAACAAGATTCAAAACATGCCAATAATCATCGATATTGTAACGAAAATATTTTATTTTTTCAAATTCAAGTTCGTTCTCGACAAAATTGTTCCACTGAGTGAAGCCGCATCAGACGACATATTTTTACGTTTGAGCTACAGCGGACTGTTTCCTTATGAGCAATTGAGTGACATACCATAGCGTGACTGAGCTGTCATAACTCATTTGTATGTTTTTGGTTATGTGAATAAAAAAAAATAATATTGGAATATTTCCATTAGGAAATGTTGTTTGTGAAATTTTGAATGTGTCATCCAATATTTCGATGAAATGGTCTAACCTAGCTGAATAGTCTAACCTAGCTGAATAGTCTAACCTAGCTGATTTTCATTTATCCAAATGAACGCTATGATGCTGGAAATACCACAGTTGAATCACTACACTGTTGACTTTATTCCTCAGATGGGGCGATTGTATCTTTGGAGACCTGGAGTAAATTTCTTAAGTTTCGGAAAATTGTGAATTTCATTTAATTCAGACGAGAGCCAAGTGATTATAAAAATGATGACGAAGTTTTTCAACAGCATTCCCAATAACTCAGATTATTATCCAGAGATATTCTGAGGGACGATAGAACCGAAATACATTTTTATTTCATTCTTATCCACTGAACCTGTTCCCAGCGCAATTTCCTACCAGTGCAAATGATCATCAAATTTTTCTTCCCAAATGGTACGTCGATTACCATAATGTAGAACTGAGAGAAATATTTTCATATTGTTCGGAAAAATAGTATGTAGGATGGATGTGAATTCTTCAACATGAGACAAGTTCTGATAAATCAATAATGTATAATAGCATGTCTCCTGGAAAAGAAATCGAATTTGAGAAAAAAAAAATTGTTTTACCGAACTGAATTGTATCTTTTCCACTCGAAAACATGAAGGTGTCTGAAAAACATCATAACTCTCTTTTTCATTTTGGAGATTTCACAGAACATAAGATTAAAATTTATGTACATAGAATTTTGTTACAACTTCTTCCACTGAAGACTACCGAATCGATTCCATACAATAATTAGTTTTCCATCCGAGAATCTCCAGATTCAAAACACACTTTGATATTTTGGTGCAGCGATCTAAGCAATCCCTCGTACTCATATTAAAATAAGAACGTATGACAATTAATTATGATTTCCACACGAAAATAAAAGAAGATTGGGAGGTGATGATGGAAGATCTAACACAACATTTACATCCGAAAATTAGAATTTCATCGGGAAATATATTTAAAAAAAAATCGAAATTGTTGGAGTGTTTCCAAAGTCATACTGGAAATGTATTCCAAAAATTAACCCTACTTTGCTTAGAAGGAATGTACCAGGTTCTGCACCGTCGACTATATATTATGGAGCTCAAACTTGGTGATTGGGTTGACAGTCATCTGATATATTTTTGGCGTTGACTCTTTCTTTCATGGAACATCGGACAATATTGTGAATATTTACTGTATGTTGTGAAATATCCGCCTACATGAAATCATACAGTTCCCCCTTCACCACTACGAATGAACTTTTTTCGAACTTGAGACTTGCTTATCTCCCATAGGAAAGGAAACTGGGATTTCTACGGAAATAGCGGAAGTTCTCTTTCTGCTCTTCTCTTCTGTGTTCTTAAGTTATATATCCCCTATCTTACGGCGACTGCTTTATAAACCAACTTCTCACTGTGCAATAATAGCTTTTGTCACGGTTGTTACTAGCCTTTAGGAACATTTAATTTGGATGAAGTCTTTGTTAGTTTCTCCGGTCTCATTTTGTAATTAATTTAAAATGTTTGTTGCAGCCGTGTGGCCAAACAGAAATTCGGTAGAGAATCGATCTGCGCCATGCATTAGTTATAATTGAGTTTATACAGTTCTATTCGGTCTTTGTTGATGATGTTATATTGTGAAACAGTATATTTGGAGTGGCAATGTTTACATTAGGATTTGTGTACTTTGATGAACATTTGAAAGTGGTATTGGTAACGTGATTTGATACGAGTTCGGAATTATTTACTTGTGCGAAAACCATGAATATTCGGGTTTGATCGAAAGAGTTATAGGCGTAATTTCTTAAGTAGTAATTTTCATAGTGAGGTATATTGAGAATTTCAGTCGGAATTGCAATAACGAATGGGGACCTACAGAGAGAATTGATATCGCCCTTGAATGAGACATGAACATTTTGTAAACGTATACAACAGTCAATGTGACATATATATATATTATATATATATATATATATATATATATATATATTAATATATATATATATATATATATATATGTTAATATATTTATATATATATTAATTTATCTTTTATATATTTATATATATATATATATATATATATATATATATATATATATATATAAATATATAAAAGATAAATGTTCAACGTCATTTTTGATACAAAGAATTAGAATGGCAATTCAAAGGGGCGAAGCTTCTTCTGTAATGGGTACAATGCCTCCATCGCATCCATTAGATGAATCATTTTATCGTCCCAATTTTCCTAAGAGTTATCGAAGGTAATCACTCAGTACTTTCCAAACAATCAATTTCAGTTTCTCTATCACCTTCTTTGAATAACAGAGACAATGAACCTATGGATTCTTCATCAAACATGAGTGAGCATGCCATACCAACAGTGGACTCCATTTCTACATTTGGCCTAAGAGGATTGAAGAATGTAGGAAATACCTGTTTTATGAATAGCATGATCCAGTGTCTTTTGAACACCAAGGTTTTGTTGGAATTTTCCAAGAATGGTTTCTGTATGGAGGATTTAAATACTACCTACTATATCAAGAATGAAATAAAATTTTGTGAAATCTTTTATATCTTTGATGGAAAATATCTGGAGTCCTGATTCTTTTCGAAAAATGGTGGATACTTCACATTCCTTCCGTTCATTTAGAAATTTTGCTCCTTGCTTTGATCATAACGTCCCAGCAGATTCGGAAGAATTTCTAAGATACCTTCTGGTAGGTTCACATGGAGATTTGAACAAGGCGAGTGCAGAGAATCTTCCATCACCAAACGATTTTGTTATCACGAATGATAATCAGAAAGCTTCCATTCCTTGGACAACAAATCTGTCTACTCATAATTCCAAAATTGTGGATACATTTGCCGGTCAGCTGAAGTCTATATTGGGATGTAGTTTTTGTAATTACTGCTCCGTTACTTTTGAACATTTCTGGGAACTTTCAATTCCTATTCCAGACCTACCAAACGAAGTCGTGAATTCAACACAATGTATTGAATTGTTGACAGAAGAGGAGACTTTGACTGACGATGCGAGCCCATACTGTTCAACTTGTGGAATGAAACGGGAATTCAAAAAGATGATTCGTATACAAACATTTCCAAAAATGTTAGTTATACATTTAAAACGAGTTTCTTCGACGGATGGCAGCAAATTGGACAATGTGATTGATTTTCCCATACAGAATTTGAATTTTGACAAATATTTTGCTCAGGATGGAATGAATAATCTTTATTATATCTACGCCATATCTAGTCATAGCGGCAGCATTTCCAATGGACACTATACGGCATATTGCAAACACCCTTATTCTAATTGTTGGAACCTCTTCGATGACTGCCGTGTATTTTCTAAGATTGATTCTCTCAGCTCCAAGGGAGCATGTGTCTTTTTCTATGAGATAGTTGATGATCTGAATTCTGATGGTGTTGTGGGTTTTCCCAGGTTTTCCTCCAACTGAAACAGCAAATGCGCCATCACTTCGAGTCCCGGGCTTCAATCAATATTTTCATCTCGTTATTATTCTATATTTGGAACTTCGCTCTTGTATTTTCAAATTCTGAATGAAAAAGTGTATATAAACTAATGAATGCACTTTTTGTTGAGCACGAGTTCTAATACTTGAAACTATTTATGAACCTTGATGATACTATTGTATTCCACAGTTGTCCAGTAGAATGTATAACAGGATAGTAACGAAATAGTCTTTTTTTTCAGAGGTACTACTCCTGAAATGCATTTGAATTTGGGCCCAAAAGAATCAAATTTAATTTCAACGTTCGACCTTCGAATTTTTCATTTTTGCAGTTGTTTTTCTCACAAGATCCCATACTTTCTCTGGTGGAATTTTGTTTAAATTTTTTAATTTATTGTTTTTATAACCTCTTTGCTCTCCAATATTGATTTCCTTCTATTCTTAGGACATACCTTTCAGCTGATTGCAATTATCACAATCTCATTTGAAGATCCAAGAGACTTTTATGGATTTTGCATTGCCACGTATTGTCACAATGAGCTAGAATAGGTCAATACAGAAGATCACCGTCAGACAAAACATCACTAGCTTAGCCAAATCTTTGGCACAAAATGGATGTTTTAATAAAAAGAAGCGAAAGAAACAAAATGAGAATCACACTGTTGCAGTGTTAGGTCAAATGGTATTGGAACCACATAGTTCTACCAGACAAGTAGCAATGGATTGTGTTATTTTGAAATCGTCAACACAACGTATTTTTTCAAAAAACGAATCCCTACAAAATACATCTGATTCAAGGACTACAGCCAGGTGATGATTTTATTGTTCATTGTTCATAACTATTATCTATTCCCGTATTTAGGAGATGCTGATAGGAGATGGAACTTCATTGCATGGTTGTCCATCCGTATTCACGATGATAGCCAGTTTCTGAACAGAATATTAAGGAGTGAAGGGAGCCGTTTCCATAACAACGGTATTGAAAACAAACATAATTTTCACTATTGGTCTAACGTGAACCCTCATTGGATTCGAAAAACAAGATATCAGTCTGTGTGGGGGGTCAATGTTTGGTGCGGAATCAGTGATGGTTATTTGATAGGACCTCATTTTTACGAAGGAATTCTCAATGGAGAGGGGTACTTGTTTTCCTCCAATATGTGTTACCGAATCATTTGGAGAATTTACCAATACAAATACGACTGCATATGTGGTTTCAGCAAGATGGGGCACCTCCACATAATAATAGAATAATTACCCAATATTTGGATGACACTTATAATGAGAAATGGATTGGAAATAAGGGTCCAACACCATGGCCAGTTATGACTTCACTGGATTTTTTTTTGAGAGGGTATATTGGAGACTCAGTTTATATGCGACGTCCACAAAATATAGATGATTTAAAAAATAGTATCACAAATGTTTGTGCTTCCATATCGCGAGCGACGCTTTTTTCTTTAGGATTTTTCAAATTAAAAACAAAAAATCCTGAAGAGAAAAGAATCATGTCGTCTGAGAAATCCCTTGTAATAACTCAAATTGCAACGGTGTATACAAAGGTCAAACCTGATAACATCTAGAAAATAAAATAAAATCTCACAAATTTACAAAAAACTGGAAAAATATTCTGGTTATTTTATCTCGAATGATTACATTCTAATTATATTTTTTCTTTTCAGGTAAGTGTCGATACCGAAGTGAATATTTCAAGATAGGTGTAGTCCTGCAAACTTGTTCGGACATAGTGGGTATGATTTCTACTTAATTTGTGTTCACTCTTCGTTTTTTCATACTTTCCCTCTGTCACATTTTATGTAAAAATGTATATTTAGGTTTATTTGCAATTCTTGTCAATTTGAATGGAAAAGTTTCATTAATATTGATAGTATTTGCATTGCAAATAGTAATGTGAATAGGTCAGTATCAGTAGGTCATCGAATAGTCTCTTCAAGTCAAACACCGCACAAAAACTGTATCATTAGCATCCAGCCAGTGCGGCAAAAAGTGTGGAAGACAGAACAAAGTGGGGTTGTAAATCATAATTATCATTATAAAACGTTGAAGCAAAGAACAAAACCTAACCTCACTTGGCTATCCTACCTCAACATGATAACATACCCAATATGACCTATTTATCATATTGTAGGAAACAAGGTGACCAAAAAAGTTATAGCAGTATATAATTCCCGACAAAACCAGAAGGAAAGTGCGGCTTGAACTCATAGAAGTTGTGCATGATGCCATATCTCCCAGATGTTCGTTATGATATTATTCGTATTTTTAAGAGGGTGACATGTTTGTCAGATTTATTAGTAAACACGGTTGAACTGTACTAACATTGAAAATCGCAATAAAGATTTGGTAAATGTTCGTTAATAAGTCTCGCCTGTTTTGAGATATGCTGTTTGCAATACTCACGAGTTTTTACCTCCTAAACCCGAATCCGAATTCAAAACGCGGTGCTCTCGAACGCTTCCAGTAGACGTATCATCTGCATAGGCAACTTTCAGAATTTCAGACTATCAAAATAAATTTATATTATCAACATATAAATAGTAGAGGGCGCAAGATGGATCCCTGTGGCATTCTAACTTCCACATGCGCTACCTCTCATTCGAATCGATCAATCACTACCAATGTTTCCCCTCACATAATTAGGATTCAATACACTTGCTGTCATTGCCATAATTATCTGAGTCATTGATCTTTTCAATTTAGAGAGAATGATCACTGATATCGAAAGCTCTACTAACTTGAAGAAAAATGTTATTAAGGATGAATCATTGTTTAGTGAATCATATTGAAATGTTTGAATTAGCTTATTTAAGATGAAGTTGATTTTTGCTTCCAGAAGCCAAGTTCATGGAAGTTACGAGTACATTTTGAAAAAAAATCATTGGTTCTTACATTGTAACATATTTCAAATATTTTCACGACATGACTTGGTATGCATGGATTTTCATAATTTGAGTGTCATTTATAGAACCCCCATTTCATTATACTGGCGAGACTTCGATAATCTTATACTATTTGGTTGTTCTCCAATGAATTGTATGATTACAATATATATTTTTCTTATCATTTCTTTAACGTCGGCCCTATTTCTGCCACTAGGCTAAACACCCATGACGCCGGTGGGCACACTTTCCCAACCGGAACTTTTGCCGAATTATCAATGATATAATAATAAATCATTCATTATTTACTATGATTACTGCAAATTACAGCAAATAAAGGGCTACAGGTTCAGAATCAGACTGGGTCGTCTCCTGTTCTTCTACCTGTGCCCGCACAACGAATAAATCAAAAATTAACATGGAAGGGTGAACAAATATAGAAGAATAATAAAACAATAATGAAAAAATACATAAATTATAGAAATAATCTAAAAAAAAAAAGGAAATGCTTCTATAGGTGAGGGCAGAAAGAGAAAGAAAAGGACAGGATGAATAACGTATAAGGGAAAGATTGGATGAAGAAGATGAAGGATAGACAATATTTTATAGAATTGGTTTGTTGAGGAGATGCACTTTATATCGCTTTTTGAACGATGATGGCGGTTGCCCAAGAAGATTCGCTATTAAGATAATAAGACTGTTGTTAAGTGCTGCAATGCAGTATCTGAAAGAGCGTTTGAAAATTTGTTTGGAGTGTCTTCGTACATTAAGGAGCGATTTTCGACGTATGTTCAGATTAGGTACATCTGTTCTGAAACACAGATTGAGGAATAGATATGGAGGAGCTATGAAGTATGATATTCTAAAAAACATACAAGCCATGTGATGCAGGCAACGATCATGCATGTTTAACCATTTGATTTCATGAAGTTTACCTCTGATACTTTATCGTTTTTTTATTCCATAGATGAGTCTGACACAGCACTTTTGTACTTTTTGTATACGCCTGGTATCTATGTCATCAATACAGGGTCCATGGATAATATCACAATGATCGAAGTGTGAAAGAACAAGTTATATAATGAAGGTTCAAAGGGAATAATTGCAATTTATAAGTTTGAGCAAAATGTTTTTTTTATAAATGCATGGAACTTTTCAATACTGCACAAACATTTTTAACAATTTTCAACTACACATGGTGTTTTTAAGGTCCGTGTAGAAAATTTTGGAGCATGTTGCTGATGTCAAAATAAGAAGAAAAGTTCCTATAAACATATGTCCTTAAGTTATTCAAATAATAGCCATGTAACTGAAATCTACAAGGAATAAAAAAAAGTCTATCTACGAACAATTCAAAATGCAAAAAGCGAATTTTACAAAAAATAAATTAAAGAAATATGACATCACCAGAAACAAAAACAAACATGGAATACAGTCAGAGAAAAAATTGGAAACTCAAGATCTACATCAAATATTCAAATAAAAGTAGAAAATAAAATAGCTGAAAACATTGCAAATGCTTTCGGTGCTATTTTCTCAAACAATGCCAAAAATTCCATAGAGCAACACTTCGGCCCGAAAGTATTCAACGATTATACTCCAGTATATGAAACTAACACATTCTATATGTTCCCTGTCTTGAGCTGTGATCTCCTAGATGTGATGGGTTCACTGAAAAATTCTAAATCAGTTGGAATAGACTTTATTTCCACCAAAATTATTAAAGGTATGGCTGTGTACATCGCGGAACATTTAGCTTTCATTATAAATCGATCAATCATTCAATAGAGTCGGAGAATTCCCAAATTACCTAAAAACTGTGAGCCCTATTTTCCAAAAAGGTGATACATCCATCTGTCATTAGTATTTTTCGACCAATAACAATACCGACCGTTATGGGTGAAATTATTGGAAGATGTGTCTATAACAAAATATAATCATTCTCAACCAGATTCAAAATTCTATCAAAATACCAACATGGTTTTTGTTTAAAAAAGTCGATTGAAAGTGCTTCTTACAATTTTTTTTCAATATATTTACGATTCTATAGATAAAGGAAAATATGTTGTAGCACTCTTTTCCAGTCTATCAAAAGCATTCAATACCATTGACCCAAACATTATCGGAAGCAAACTCCACTCTTTAGGATTTCGTGGAAACTTTTTGTCGTGGTTAGTCTCATACATGAGTCTCAGAAAAATATCTGTCAAAATTGAAGAGCATAGGTCTGATTCCTATTCTATGGACTTGGGAGTTTCTCAGGGTTCCATATTAGATCCACTGATTTCTTTACTATTTATGAACGATCTACCACTTCATATAAGCACACAACGTATAGTTCTCTATGCTGATGATTCAACTTTGGCTGCTGATGCTGACAGTCCCGAGGAACTCCGAAGTAAATTGAATATATTGTCAAAGAATTCACAACCTGGTGTTGAAAAAAATATTTAATTATAAACTCAGATAAAACGGTGTGTATGCAGTTCTATCACAGATAGAAAATTGTAACATATTTTTAAGTAAGAGTGATGGATGATGTGATTAATTTTTCTGAAAATACTCAATTTTTCGGAACTTTCGTAGATAGTGATATGAGATGGGAATCAATTATAAATGACGTTTGTCAAAAGTTGAATAGTGGTTACTATGCCATTCCACAACTGGAAAATATTTTTGATATAACTGATCAATATTTATTATGCCATAATCTTCTCTCACGTCTCCTGTACTATCAACATCTGGGGCAGCTTCAGCAACTCCAACAGAATATTATTCTACAGAAGAGAGTCATAAGACTAATTTCCAATCTGAAGATTAGATATTCCTGTAGAGAATATTTTGAAAGATTCAATATCTTAACATATCCATGTATATATACAGGGTGTAACTGAATAAGTGTAAAACTTTTAAGGAGGTGATTCCTCATCGAAAAAAAGATAGGATCTTTAATATAAAGAAACTTCATTGGAGCATCCCTTGTTAAGATACAG
The DNA here is from genome assembly GCA_018342105.1 of Gonioctena quinquepunctata. Lineage (NCBI taxonomy): Eukaryota > Metazoa > Arthropoda > Insecta > Coleoptera > Chrysomelidae > Gonioctena > Gonioctena quinquepunctata. Next base: position 282,545 of record JAFIRS010000847.1, on the reverse strand, counting down.
CCCCTTAAAGGGGGTACATAAAATTTGTATAACAATTTTTTTCACAAGCACTGAAAAAGTTACAATATTGAAATCAACCTGACGTTTTGTACTACCAAAGAGACACTTAGCCAGTAATTTATTTGGTTTACCCCATGGTTGTAAGGGGTGAAAAACGCAACCCCTAAAATTTATTTCCAATGTAACTTTTTGTCTTATTATTTGTTTACCATTTAAAAATTTATTTCCGATAGCCTGTTTCATTCTAAACAAAAAATGTCTCTTGGGTTTTGCCCAAAATAAACCAGTAAGCAGCAAAACATTATTTTACGAACAACTACAGAGATACATCGTCATAAATGCGAACTGGATTTATTGTTATTTTGTAGTTAGTACCTGCATTAAACGATTAAAGGGTAATAAACAAAACTAAGTTATTAATAACAAAACACACAACATGTAGAAATCATAGTGAATGTTCAATATGTCTACCTTCAAACATTACGCATGCGTCTAGACGTCGGCGCATTGAGCCACGTATTCGCTCAAATATTCCTGGAGTCTCTCTGATTACCCTGCACGCATCGATGATGCGGTTTCTCAAGTCCTCTACATCGCGAACAGGTACGATATACCAAATGCTGTGAATGGCCCCAAATAGAAATCGAGAGGATTGAGATCCGGGTATCGAGCGGGCCATTTATGTTGTCCTCCTCGACCTATCCACTGATTTGCATATGTTTCAGTTGAATGCTGACGTGCTACTTGACTAAAATGGGCGGGAGCCCCATCATTCATAAAAAACATATCCCTTCTGACGCCCAAAGGAACTTCCTCCAGCAGTACTGGATGCACTTCTCTTAAAAATTGAACGTATGCCTCACCATTTAATCGAGGAGGTAGAAAATGAGGCCCAATTAAATCATCCCCAATAACTCCGAGCCACACGTTGAGAAAACTGTTCTTGATGGCTAGTTTCGACAATAGCGTGAGGGTTTTCATCAGCCCATATGTGGTAATTATGAAAATTAATAATCTTGTCCCGAGAAAAACTACATTCGTCTGTGAATTCTATCGTCTTCAGAAAGTCACAATTTCTTCTAATCATTTCCAGCATCAATTGCAAAATTCAAGACGGTTCGGAAAGTCTCGCGGTAACAGTGCCTGTACTCGTTGCAGATGGTAAGGGTATAAGAGTTGTTCCTTTAAAATTCGAAATACCGTCATATGATCAACATTTAGCTGGAAAGCAATCTTTCTAGTACTGGTAGTAGGTTGTTCTTCAATCAAATTAAGTACTGCTTCCTCAAGCTGTGGTGTTCGTATTTCTCGATGGCGACCACAATCCTGCGTTCTTTTGTCAAAATGAACCATATTCTCGTAATCGTTGATGAAGTCGAGCAAATATTCTATGTGAAGGATGCTGCCGTTGAGGATACATTTCAGCATATCTTCTAGAAGCTTCTAACCCATTCCCCTGCGACAGACCGTAAACGTAATGCATATCAGCCATTTCCTCATTTGTGTATGCCATTTTATTAACAAGTGAATTATTAAAGTAACAAATTAAGAACAGAACAACAACACACAATTAGTATTAATTCAATTTCGAAAATTCCCAAACTGACAGCGTCATACCAATTTAATTGTCACTATCGCTAATAGCGACCTACTAGATAGATTAGTTTCGTATTTTCGCATTTATGACGATGTATCTCTGTAGTTGTTCGTAAAATAATGTTTTGCTGCTTACTGGTTTATTTTGGGCAAAAAACCCAAGAGACATTTTTTGTTTAGAATGAAACAGGCTATCGGAAATAAATTTTTAAATGGTAAACAAATTATAAGACAAAAAGTTACATTGGAAATAAATTTTAGGGGTTGCGTTTTCACCTTACAACCATGGGGTAAACCAAATAAATTACTGGCTAAGTGTCTTTTTGGTAGTACAAAACGTCAGGTTAATTTCAATATTGTAACTTTTTCAGTGCTTGTGAAAAAAATTGTTATACAAATTTTATGTACCCCCTTTAAGGGGCTGTATCTTAACAAGGGATGCTCCAATGAAGTTTCTTTATATGAAAGATCCTATCTTTTTTTCGATGAGGAATCACCTCCTTAAATGTTTTACACTTATTCAGTTACACCCTGTATTTTCAAATGTATAATATTGATTCTGAAACATAAATATATGTTCGACAATGTTTCCCAACGTCATAACTTTTCCTCAATCCGTCATAAACAGGAATTACATTTTTCAACCATCTTCCAACTACTCTGAGGAAAATTCAGATCAAAAATATGTTCAAATCAAAATTGAAGAAAGATCTGCAAGAAAACGGTTTCTACAGCATTTCTGAATTTTTAAACTCGAGATAAAATGTTGTTTCTGTCTGTGTATACAGTGACCGGCAGAAAGTACGCATCATATGGGAATTTTTTTTAATATAATATTTTGACAAATGTCGATACATGCAATCGCTTCTGCATCAAAAGAAACCCCAAAAGATGTTGTACAGCGCCGTTCGTCTTTTCTTGTTTGGCGGGAAATTTTAAAAACTCAAAAATTATGTCTCAAAACACACTTATTTGGAAAAATATTGAAAAATGTTAATTGGAAAAGTTGTTTAGAACGACATTTCATAGCTATATACAACTTTGGAAAAAATCAATTTTTGCCATAAAAAAAATTTCAATTTGGAAAAAGACATTTCTGACAAAGAAACTCATTAGTAAAGCACAAGAGTAATATTTTGAATAATATTTTGTAAAGATTCACCAGCTACTTCTATTTTATTCAAAGAAAATTTTAAATCTGTGGATTTTCCGTGTGTTCAGCTGCTTCATAAGAGGTCACAGAAATATCTTCAGGACATTATAATCCCGATACTGTTTGTTATTGACAAAGAACCATCTTTATTGATAATGAACAGTATCGGGATATATGTCCTGAGAATTTCAGTGACTCTTATAACAGCTAATAATGGCAAATCCATAGATTTAAATTTTTTTCCGAATAAAATAGAAGTACCTTGCGAATATTTACAAAATATCATTTAGAATATTACTGTTGGCCTAATTAATGAGTTTCTTTGTCTAAAATGTTATTGTGGCAAAAAATTGATTTTTATTTTTTTATCTCAGATTTTTTTTAAAACTCTTACATAGGTAGAAAATAACGTTCTGAACAACTTTTTCGATTAACATTTTTCGATATTTTCCCAACTAAGTGTGTTTTGAAACATAATTTTTAATTTTTTTAAATTTCCCTCTAAACACGAAAAGACGAACGGCACTGCACAACGTCTTTTGGGGTTGCTTCTGATGCAGAAGCGATTGTATATATCAATATTCGTCAAAGTTCATTAATAAAAGAATTTCCCATATGATGCGTACTTTCTGCCGGTCCTGTATATGCCATTTATATTTTACATTTGATTATTTTTAATTTCGAAATGAAATGTTAGTTCTATCTGTGTATATGTGACATTTATATTTTGTATCTTGGTAGTTCGATTATTTGTCTACTTTTTCGTGTTCTTGACGTATCCTTTATCATGTATTTGATCTCAAAGGACTCAATAAATTATTATTATTATGCATACCGAGTGCCATGTTATCATTGTTTCGGACTGCTCTCATTGATTTTATAAATATCGCTTGGCAACGATTTAATTCCTCGCACTCTCCGCGATCGGCAAGTTGCCATTGTCACTTTTTTGTGGAACTCCTGAGGAAATGTTATTCTGTTTCATCCTATAAATGAAACAAAACTTGTGTCAGTATGTATTATAATTAAATGAAGACTCCTCATTTGATAGCGGCTCTTGATATAGCTATTCTTGAATGACATGTGTGTATACCGAGTGCTGAGTCATTATTTTTTCGTCCTGCTCACATTGTAAGGAAATATTATGAATAACGCTGGGCAACTCTGTAATTATCTTGGATCTGAACTTGTTACGTCACATCCTGACGCGGTTTTCGCAGTGTTCAAACGAGAGCATTTCTTTGGGAATTTTTTTGGAAAAACTTTTTTGACAAAAAAGTTGAAAAAATATCCAACCACTTTTCTCACCGTTCTGGACATTGTGGTATTTTTTCCAGAAATTAGTGATATCGCCTATTATCGATCAACGTGAGTAATGAATACAGATAATGAAAAATTGACTTCCGCAAAACTTTGTACAAAATGAACCCTCGATATATTTCCCAGGCCACATGCAGCCCGTGTGCTCTGCGGCCGTCGAAAAGATATCAGATCCCACAAAATTAACTGCCATGGTTTCATTACTTTGATATATAGTAAATTACAATTTCCTTTGATTTTTGAACGCAGTGAAGGAGGCACAAGGAAAAAGACTCAAAGGGCACGATAATCATTCGATGGAGTCTTTGATAGTAATTCTGAATATATACATTCGGAGCAGCAGAGAGAAAATTAGTATTCGGAAATAAACATTTCCACCTGAAGATTTTCTTCAAAGTTAAAACTGATATGAATTACCAGAAGACATTCGAATTATACTTTGGTATTTACAACTTTGATGAAGAAAAAAATCATGGAATGGAAATATAATCAGATCACTCAGATTTCAAATGGTGATTCACCCAACCGGGCCTTTCTATTCGAAAGACACGAAAGGTATTTGTATTGACTATGTGCGAAGTACTTGATGGGGACAGTCAAATCGATCAGAGTGCACGCTGTGGTAGAAATGTGGAACATATTAGTGGGGGAGGCAAGCGACTAAAAATTGCAAGCATTTTCTAAATGCTAATTTTTTATATCACGTCACATTGGTGGAGTAGAGAAATACCCTGTTTGGGCTGGACAGTTGTGACGTTTTCAATTCTACAACTGTCACCGGTCGTAACAATGAAAATATAGAATTTTTGGTACACAATAAAAATTCGGGAAGCGAATATGGAGTGGATGAAAACGAGTATGAGAGACTGGTCAATTTTGATGAAAGTCGAGTACGGACTCAAGATCAATATACTCTTGAACCTGAAGATGATTCAAATTCCGACGATAATACTATCCCGTTGTCAGTAATGATAGATGAAATCATGGAAAAGAAATCAGCTGCTGAACGGAAAAATTCAAAATGGACAAAAAGAGTTTTTCAACCAGATATTTTCGGAGCAATGGATCAAGAGTGGATTGTCGAAGAAAGAAGAAATTGGTAACCTTTTCGTTATTTTTGTCAGTATCTGGATGATGGATTTTGGGGCTTTATGACAGATTATATCAATCAAGATCAAGATCCTATAGATACTATTGAACCTGAAGACGATTCAAACTCCGACGATGATACTATCCGGTTGTCAGTAATAATAGATGAAATCATGAAAGAGGAATCAGCTGCTGAACGGAAGAATTCAAAATGGACAAAAAGAGTTTTTCAACCAGATATTTTCGAAGCTATGGATCAAGAGTGGATTGTCGGAGGAAGAAGAAATTGGTAACCTTTTCGTTAATTTCGTCAGTATCTGTACGATGATTTTGGGGTTTTATGACAGATTATATCAATATCCGGACGCTGGAAGATAATCTACCGCTTCTTAGAGCTACATGTTTAGATTACAAGTAGCTAGTTGATTCACGTGTCATAATGGGTTGCTTCAAGTTGCCAAGAGTACGTATGTACTACAAAAATACGTTGAGAATTCTTGCAGCAACAGTATAACCACGTGATAGACTATTGAAACTCCGTGATTACAGCCAATGTTGTGAAGAAACTATATCTATACATCGCAACTACTTTCTGAAACCTGAAAATCAATTTGCGAGCAGTATATTAATCAAAAATAAGTTTTGCGATCGTCAGTCATGCAAATATTGTAACCGGGCGCGTCAGTCAGGCGTTAAAGTTGTAAAAAGTCGGTACATCGTGCAAGTTTTTTCTAAAATTCTAAATCTAGTATACCGATAAATGATATTATCATAATCACAAAAAATATAGTCAGTCAGTATATTTCTTCATCGGCTGCCCTCAGTCGCCGATAAAAGGTTGTGCCTTGTCCTCCTATGATACGGCGCGCTCAATAAATATCGAAATATATAATATTAAAGTTAAATAATAAAATTAATGAATTCATAAACTGATATTAATGAAGTATATTTCAAAAAAATCTTTTAAGGCATTGTACATTAAAAAAACATTTTAATCTGAGTCGCTGCTGTAGTTGTAAATTTCGCCCGGTTCATCATGTTCTGTATCAGTATTTAAATGAGAGAGATGACCATGCTTATCACGTATCATTAGTAGGGGAGGCAAAATGTTAAATTTTGATACTCAACGTAGAATGAAGGAAATAATGTCACATAATGTTCAGGAAGTATTTTTCGATCCATTTTACAATTAAATTGAATGTTCAAAATGACCACCATTCACATTTCGACAATAAGTCGATTTTGGAATTCTCGTTCATTTTGTAGGACCACAGGGGTTATGTTGTCAATTTCTTCCGTTATCCTAAATTTGAAATCTGCAATATTGTCTGGTCTATTGAAATATACTTTTGATTTCTAATAACTCCATAAGAAGTAATCGACTGGAGTCAAATAGGGGGATCTAGGCCGCCATTCAATCGTTCCACGTCTTCCAATCCACCTATTGGGAAAAACGTCGTTCAAATAATCTCTAACAATACGTTTGTAATGCGGTAGTGCTTTCTCTTGTTGGTACCGAATTATTGATCTATCTATTGCATTTGGATCATTAACATCAGAAAAAAGTATTTTCAATGTAGGCTGTTAAAAATTCATCAAAAAATCTAGATAAACCTCACCATTAACTGTGCCTTCAATAAAATGAGCGCCAATAATTTGTTGTTAATGATACCAGCCCAAACGTTCACTTTTTTAGGATATTGTTTGTGAGCCTCACACATCCAATAAAGATTCTCTCTGCTCCAATATCTACAGTTTTGTTTATTAACCGTTCCATTCAAATCAAAAGTGGGTTCATCAGAAAAAACAATTTTGTTTATGAACTGCAAATCTGCTTCCATTCTGTTCATCATCAGTTCACAGAATTGTTGCCTTTCATCAGGATCATCCTCATTCAACTCCTGAACCAACACTTCATAAGTATGGTATTTTTCTTTATGTAAAGCTCCCAATTCACATTTACATCATTGTCGGCGGCAAGTTGTCTACTTGTCATATGCGGATTTTCCTCAATCGCTAACAGAACATCTTACTTTTTTTCTTCATCCAATTTGACATTTCGGCCTGGTTTTTGAATAGTTTTCACATATTCAGTTTCACGATTTTTTTTCTATTTTGCTAACTGTAGACTGTGAGTTGTGATGACCAGGGTATTTATTATTGAACACTCCACAAACTTCCTTTTGAGTTCTTGTTTTATCACTCATAATTAGAATGCCTATTCATTGAGTTTCGAATAAATGAGCCATAGGTAATCCAAAGACACAAACAGATATTTTTCAAACACTGACGTGTGTCAGCAACTTATAATAATAATGATAATAAAAGGAACTTTATTGAACCGAACCAAAATTCAATTCAATAGGCTATCGACCGAAGTCCTCCTGCCTTGCAACTTATAAATATCAAAATAACATCAGAGGGGGAGCCAGAGAGGGGTAATATTTTCATATAGTGGATTGTCAAATTGACAATGGAAATCGACCTGTTTCAGGTTTCTTTAAACAAATACATAATAACGCTAAAAATAAATTCATTCCATACTTATGGACCGCACTGTATATGCAAATACACGGTGAATATTCCATCGGTCCAGTGCCGGGGAGTAGAGGACGATAGGTAGCGCAAGTAATTGGTGATTCAAGTGATGAAGAAGAGAATGGATCGAAATTTCAGTTACAAGGTCTTTGCCCTAGAATTGTGTACAATATAGCTGATCAGTCGACCTCTGACAAACAGAGAAATTAAAATAATATCAGACCGTCAGGCGGCAATGAAATCTTTGAACTGCAGAAGGGTAGACTCCAAACTGGTATAGAGCTGCAGAAAATTGTCTTGGGGGAATCAACAGTTACTTGGGTACAAGAATGGGTCCACTGCTTCAAGAAAAATAAACCAAAGTAAACAAACTCGCTTCACTAAATTATTTTCGGTAAACTGGGTTTACAAAACCACCACACGTGTTTTGCCATACAATAACTTTTTCAAGTGCAGATAATCATTCAGTGAAATGAGTGTCTTCTGTTTACTTTAATAATTATTTTCATCTAGTATCGGCCGCACCAAGTCTAAAATTAACCATTTTCCTTAAATATTGTCTCCGCTATTGGCTTGTTGGCCACCATAGAATACTCTCCAACATCGGGTACCCTTGGAACTCGTATTGAGGAAGTGAGGATGAATATAGACAAAAAACTTTTCAACAAAAAATCAAACCGACGAAATACGGAACTGGAAAGTAAAAAATGAAATGAACCTTCCTAGTCCCAATAACTAAGCTCCTAAACTAATGTAAGTAACTAATTTTGAATTGGCGCCAAACAAACAAGCAGATGAATTAGGTGAGGCGTGAAATGATGGCATCGAGTTGCGAGTTGACATTCTGATAATTTTCTTGAAGTAATTTGATGATATTCATCGATTGGTCGTTTGGAGCCGACTCAAAATTAGTTACTTACATTAGTTCAGGAGCTTAGCTATTGAGACTGAGAAGGTTCATTGTATTTTTCACTTTCCAGTTCCGTACGTCGTCGGTTTGATTTTTTGTTAAAAAATTTTGATTTTTCAATTTTTTGTGGCTGACATCTTCTGATTACTACCTACTTGTTTTTTGATTACTTCTGAAATACTTACATACCCATCTTACTTTTTGTTTTTCTAGTAAGTTTATTTCATTACTTCGTACATCATTCCATCCTCTCATAGAATATAATGATCGTAACGGATGTAAGAGAACAAAAATAATGACAATATCAATCAATCTGACATTGTCAACTACATATGTGTGCCAATGTTCACGAGTGAAAAATAAACTCTCCCCTACTCCTCTTCCGGTAAAGGTGGATAATTCCATTCAAAATCCAAATATGAGCAATTATGAGGAATACCCTATCTAATAGAGGAATAATCATCCAAATCGAAGAACCCAGTACAAAGTTATGCCTGATAGAATCGGTTAACGGACCTTCATTCTGCTACCCTTAGCGGTGGATTTCATCCTTTGAATTCAAATGGGTCCAACTTCGAAGTACACCCTATCCAATGAAAGAAGAATCATCGGAAACGAACGTCTCATTAAAATATTATGCAGAGTCATACATAAAAAAAATATACGCGTTGACTAGAGAACCTCCTTCTTTTTGGTTTCGTCGGTTAAACATACAAACTCGGGGTCAGATGGTCCAGGTCGGCTGATATCTCTAGAGACTACGTCATCTTCGGTGGCTTTCGCGATTTTTTGCAATTTATTCCTGAAATTTGCATTGTTCAGGCAAAATGTGTAGGAACTTTTTTGTAGATACGGAAATTATTCACAAAAAAAACATGATGTGATAAAACGCCACAGATGGGTTTCATTTTGAAAAAAAATTGGGTTTCACGCAGTATTGCATGGAAACGTGTTATTTCTGCGAACACTACCAATAATTTTTCACTGTCGATCCCGTTATACTTTAACTCTCGAAAATATAGTTATCACCACGGGTTGAGCCGCAAGTAGCAATATGTAGGTTGGGTTTCCAAATAAAAATTTACCAGCAATAATGCGTTGAGATTCAATTCCATATTTCATTCCATAAGTATGAATGTTCTATTTCTCAAACTCTCCCGTATAGGCTGATTTTTCGTTTTATTCCTCATTTTGTTTATATTATTCGAATATACTGATTTTTTCTGGAAATGACATACCTTTTAAGTAGGAAATATTGATTTCTAGTTATTTTGCCCTTTTGTCTTCAAATTCGGGCTGTTCGCAAAGATTTTGAAAACAACCGGAAACTACGGATTTTCTAGACACATCATCCAGCCTGGACGGAGCAACTCAGCGGCAGTATGTCCATTTATATCCATGCTAACTCAACCAATAACAATTTTCAGGGTACCCGATGGGGAAGAGTACCGGTCAGTCCAATACTACTGCTGCTCCTCAATGGAACGCTAGCTCACATTACTTTTTTCCAATTCTAATTTACCCACTCATCATATATTGAACCTATGCTCTCTTGTGGATCTAGTTCTGAAACAAAACTTTTTTCAATTCAATATTTCTTTTTATTATGAAAAATCAGGCTTAGCCATGGGCTCTAATCTTAGTAATCTTTTAGCTGAGGTATTCATGTCAAACTTTGAATCTACCATCGCTTAACATCCTAGTTTATCAAAAATTTTATTCTGGCATCGATATGTCGATGACATTTAGACCCTTTTCAATGGCATCTTGGATGACCTCAACCACTTTTTAACTTTTCTTAATTCTTTTGACCCAAGAATACAGTTCACCATGGAAATGGAATCTACTGATGAACTACCTTTTCCTGACCTAATGATTCACGAATCAGACACCCTTGAGTTCTCTATATATAGAAAACCTACTAACACTGATATCATACATTTCCACTCCTACCATCCGTACAAACAGAAATTTGCATCTTTTCATTCACTTTTTCACCGCCTTTTTACTATACCTCTCAATGATTCCAATTTCTCAACAGAACTCAATATCATTGAACAAATTGCTTATAACAACGGCTTCCCAATCCAAACAATCAATAGATTATATTACAAATATGTCAATAAATTTTCCAACTTCAGATTAACACAAACTAATTCACCGAATAAATATTTTTCAAAATTTTTTTAATAAACTCAACGCCAAATTAATTTAAATTTTCAAAATTTTTCTATCTCTTCCAAAACTTCTAACAACCTGAAACATTTTGTAGTAAAGTCTAAAGATAAAATAGCATTGTTGGATAAATCTGGTGTTTATAAATTAAATTGTTCCATCCCCAACTGTAAAACTTGTTATATTGGTCGAACAGACCGCAAAATCAGAACAAGACTAGCCGAACACGTTCGTGTGATAGATTCCAACTCTGAAAAAGAACTGATTGACTCTAATTCTGTTTTTTCTAACGATATTATGAACGAAAAGCATAATTTCTATCCTAAATCAGACCTTGAAATTTTACATATTTGCGATAAAGGTAAAAAACTCAATCTCCTGGGAACTCTTGAAATTAACAAGGCAATCAAAAGTTCTAATTTACATTGTATCAATGAACAAATTCATTTTGATAGCCTAAAACTTTTTAACTCCTTACTATTTTGATCTCCCATCTCTAGATCGTATTTCATAACACACATCTACACCACACCCAGCTACTTTTTTTTCTGATTCCATGTCACAGTCACAAACATTCCTCTGTCACTTGAAACTTGATGTTCCATAGGTCTAAGTCGTTGTCATATGTCAGTCATTAACCTATTTTCGTCCATGTGTTTTTGGATGATATTATAAATCCTTGGTAACTAACCGTTGCCCCTAACAATAGTGAACCCGCACTAGATGCGGACACTTTAATGTGATTATGGTTATATATATATATATATATATATATATATATATATATATATATATATATATATATATATATATATATAGATTTGTTAGTGTCATATCTTCATCATTTTTTCCACCATACAATGGTAGGTTAAATTTTTCTCTTAATGTTTGCCCCCCTTGTAATTGTTACATTTCACTTCTCTAGATTTGCTTGTAACCCCTTCTACGTTTTGCTGATGATGAAGGATTAATCCTTCGAAACATGTCCTGATGTAAATCGTCGTGCCTCATTGGCATTAAATTATTTTTGGTGGAGTTCGACTGTATGATTTTTTTTACCTATCTATTACAATTTTTACTTCATTAAATTCATAAATTTCGAGCAGAATTGTTTTTTTTATTATTATTGAAAACCCACAATATTCACGAGGCAGACATCGACTCCCTTGTCGATAATTGGTAGAGAGGTGGCGATTCGCGAATGAGACCAAATACATACGAGATCAGCAGACAAACTCGTTGAGGGGTCTTCACCGGCGGCCGTCGGCCAGCGAAGACCTCTTTCCTGTAAACATAGAGAGCAGCTAATTAAGTCCAATCAGGCTCGCTCCATCTGATCCATTAGCCACCCCTTGTGTTTGTGCACAACTACGATGCTAATTGAGCGCTGTCCACGTCGGAATATCCATTCGTGAAAGGCACATCCTCCGCCAAAATTATCTGGTCTACATTGTTTTCCGACGAAGGGTATTGCTGAGAGAATACATAGTCCGAAAAGAGGCAGATTCTCTGATGAATATATCACAGCCATTTATTTATAAATATGAAACACTCTTATGCACCTACCCATGCCTCCACTGTTTTACAAATGCTTTCAACCCTCAGATGGAAAGGATTTTGCTGAAGAATAACATACTATGGGGCATAAAACTCATGTGGATCTCATGTTAGAATTTCGTTTTCATTGGATCGGCCATCACGCCAAAGAAATAATAGAGCAGTGAGATGTCACTCCTCTGGGCTTCATACTCCCTTTGATCTGTTTGAAATTTCAATATATAAAATTCACGAATTTTTAACAAATTTGGCAATATAAAAATAGCCCAAAGAACGGTTTTAACCATGAATTCTTTATTTTCTGTGGTCAAGGATAAAACTCCGTTATTCTCACAAACAAAACTAGTTCATTGCATTCCTTGTGCAAGTTGTAACCATGAATATATAGGTCAAACAGCTAGGTTACTAAGAGACCGTATAAGTGCCCACAAAAGTGATTGTAGACTTCGCCCTGAAAGATGTGCTCTCAGTGAACATGTGAATGAAGAAGATCACAATATGGATTATAATTCCACAAATATTTCAATAAAAGAAAACAATGCTCCGAAACGAATCTTTTTGGAAATGGCATTTATTTCTCAATCCAACAATTGTTTAAACAAAAGAACAGATCTCAGTCATTTACGTGAGATCTATTCTTATCTATTAATCTTGGACAAGAACCCGAATGTTCTCAATAATAATTCATCTTCATTTTCTATTTAATACAAACCAACATGAAAGATTTCACAAATATAATAACATAATCAAATTTATTTATCCAATTTCACCATAAGAAAATCTCATCTTCAGTAGTAATTGCAATTGATGTTTCCACTTTCATTTGGACAGCTCAGACCAAATGTCTCTTCTTCTTCTGAAAAATTGTACAATTTTGACGTTGACATTTAGGTTATGTTAAATTCCAACCTCTATGTGTTGATTTTCCCACACTTTTCACATTCATAACCAAAGAATGTTCACCACAATTGTTCTCGGCTTTTAGTAAATTTACCAGTAATGTTTTTGTTACAAATATTATTCCATATAAATCTAATTGTTGCTCTATGTTTTTACATGTTTTAATGCTCTCTTTTACATCTTTTTGTATTTCACCGAAAAACGACCATTCTCACTAACATTGTTAGTGAGGTTATTTTATATTTATCAACATACTATAGTATTTTCACCTTTGTAGCTCCCTGATGATGACAATATTCATTGTCGAAATATTGGAAATATAATGTTATAAGAGAACATTTGCGTATATATATTAAATTAAAGTTGAGAAGTGATCTTTCATGAATCTTAACGACGAACACATAGGATAATTCTGACAGCTCTTTTCTGAAGTTCAAAAGCAAATTGCCATTCCACTGATTTACCCCGAAATATAATTCCATAAGAAAGGTGTGGATAGAAATTGGCAAAGTAAACAATTTTTAGTGTATCCGCGTTGAGACCTTGTTCTTTCAAGGATCTCAGAGCCAATCAAGAACTGCTCAGTTTTCTATTGAGTTGCTGAATGTGTTGCTTCCAATTGAACTGGGAGTCTGAGAGAAATCCAGGACATTTACTATGAGATTCGAATTGCACGTTATGATAAATTAGGACACGCTCGATGGATAGTCTCAGAGAGAATGGGATACAATGTGTTTTGGAGAAGTTTATGCCAATGTTATTGATCCTGTACCACTGGCTAATGAGCGATAGTCTTTAATTTCTCATCTGAACCATCGACCAAAAATAGTGTGTCATCAGCAAACATTACTGACATGAGAGACATTCTTTGATAAATCGTTGATGTGAAGAAGAAATAACAATGGCCCAAGGATCGAGCTCTGCGAAACAATTCTATTTATATACCCCCAAGTAGACTTTACTCTGCTGTTGTTTTCTGATAGAATGACCCTTTGTTGTTTGTCTGTTTGAAATATAGCTTGAGAACCAATTGAGAGGTGTACCTCTTATAGCGTGGTGAGCAAGTTCAATCAACAATATTTCAAAGCTATTGAGAGCTTTTTTAAAGTCGCAGTTGAGGCCAACATAACAATTTTCAGAATCCAGCTTTTCATAGACTTTCTGAGTGATATCATACATGGCTGAAGAAGTAGAATTTTCGTTCAGAAACCCATGATGATTCGGAGAGATGAATTTGTGGGCATTTAGAAAAGATAGGAGTCTATTGCGCACCATTTTTTTCAGTAGTTTTGATAAGGTGGTCAACAATATGATCGGCCTGTAATTGTTGAAATCTTTTTTGTCTTCCATTTTGTGGAGAGGTATTACATTATATTTTTGAGACAAGATGGAAATATTCCTTGAGCCAGGGACTCGTTGGAAAGATTTACTATATGAGATAGAAGAACTTGGATATACCTCTTGGGTAGCTTGGAGGATATGTTATCGTACCATTACTTGTTTTCGTTTGCCATGCTCCGGAATAATGATGAAATTATAGTTTGAACTAACTAAAAAACTTCGCCCATATAGCTATAAGGTCTAAAAAGTTCAAAATAATAAAATTGAAGTCATTGACCAAAAAACTTTCTCTAATGTAAAAAAAGCGTGGGGTGATGATATCTCTATATCATTATGAAAAGTGAGTAGAGGGCACCCCACGCTTTTTTTATATAAGAGAATTTTTTTTGGTCAGTGACTTTATTTCTATTTTCAACTTTCCAGACCTTATTGCTATATAGGCGTGTTTCTCTAGTTTTTTTCAAACGATAACTTCATTTCGATATATTTTGACTTTTTTTTGGTAATCTTCTTTATTTTCGTGTTGAGGTTTCATTCTTCATTTTCATTCCCACGAGTAACGAACAATTGAACGGTCAACCCTCTCAGAGGTCCGATGGAAGGGTAAGGCTTTCATACAACAGGCTGTGTCCGGTGCCCTGCGGTTGACGCTAGCGACTTGATATTTTTAGCCACCCTCTTGCCTTTCATCCCTCGGCATGTTTCTGACCAATATATTGGATTGGGTGGATTGGAAATTCAGTGTACATAGTAATACCAATGCAATATTAATATGCTGGACTGTTGGAAATGTTTCGGAAATATTCCATTAACCCTTTTTCTGCGCACGGTTCGAGAACCGAGGCTCGCCCAGTGCGCGTTATTTTCGCCTCTTGCGGGTCTTGCCTTGCGTGAATACTTGTGAGCACTCAGGTCCAATAGGTTATACGTTTTGTGTCGTAAAATCAAGTCTAATTCCCAATCGGTCAAATATTTGCTAGCCATAATTCGCACTCAAATATACCTCAAGACAATCGAAACTAACAAGTGTAGACGTCCTGCAGTGATCGCAAAAACTAACTTAGTCTAGTCGAGAAGTGAATTTCCTACGAAAAATAGTTACAAGTCTCCAAAAAATATGAGCAGTAGCTCATTCGATTCGAGATGCAATTCTGAGGAAGAAGTTTTTTTGTTATTTTCTGCTGACGAAAATCGCAATTGTTATTACCAAAAAACAAAAACAAAAGAGAAGGGTTCAGTTTTCCGAAAATAACTCGAAAACTGTGACCGATAGCGGATATCGAAGACAAGCTTCTTGAAGAAGGGAAAATTTCCAATAAAAAAGTTCTCTGAAGAGAGTACACCACATACAATACTTTTTTTATAGTATTAAATATCAATTTGAAAATTTGAATAGATCATGGTGTGTTTCTAATACTTGACAAAACGAGGTGCCGTTGGAAAAAAAAATTAGGTATATTTTTCAACAAGTTAGGCATTTATTAATTTGTCCCTATTAATCGAACCACGGTTTTCATAGAAAACGGCATAAATGTTTGAATAATAGATCAAAAATTGTTCACGCCTTGGAGCCCTTCTTATATATATATACTCAACGATCGCCTCATAAACGTTTTTTAAAATTGTTTATTTTGCTTTTTAGGATTTTTCAAAGTTAACAAAAAATTAAAAATAGAAAAAAATTGTTAAAAATTATTTTTAATTCATATATTCTGCCATTGCTGTTTTTGCATCAAACGAAGGCATTCAATAACATTCGTAAAAATATATAAATTGTTTAAGGACAACTTGATTAGTTTAATAATTAAAAAAAATCATGCTATTTCGTTGTTTAGAGAATATGATTATTCATAGAAAAAATATTCTATTTTTTTTTTATTGTTTATAATCGGTTCTTTCATATTTCCATTATTCAAATAATTATTTGAGACTTTGTTTTTCTTTAAAAATCATCGTTGGCATTCCTCAATAGATTAACACAGAATAAAAAATTAATTATTGAAAATTTAATTGTTTATTGAGTTAACAATTTGTTATAAACGAATTCCAAATCTCATTTTTTTTCTGAAACTACTAAAAATTACAGAAACAACGATGTGCAACAAAGTGTCGAAATTACTTTTTCAAATTTTTTATAGATTTTTCCAAAGTTACGGTATATAAAAGTTGCAGCGGTCTTTCGTAGTAAACCCTCTGTATGTGCGGTTGTATTTAACTTTAATTTTTACCGTAAAATTATTTATCATTTATTTATTAGGTATTTGGATTGATTTGTTCTGAAGACATTATTTATTAAGTTTTTTTTTTCTTATTTTTCATCGTAACCATGGATATTATGAGGTTATGTTCTGTGTGTGAAAAAACTAAAGCTGTAAGGGAAGCCGATATCAAACAATAATTCGTTATAGTGAGGGATATAACGATAACAAGTGGAAATTGCTAGAAAAAAAATCTGAAATCCTCGTCCGCAAACGATGCAATTTATACTATTCCACTGGATCTTTCAAGATTCCGGGAGTTGTTGATTCGCCAGCTCCTTGTCGCTCCTCTCGAGCTAGCTCCACTGAAGTATTTGATTCCGAATCTCTATGCCTATTTTGTCAAAAGAATTGGGCGAAATCTTCCATAGCACAATATGTCAAGTCAGCGGACAGTATGAAGGGTCAAATTTTGAAATTGGCTGCAGAACGTCATGATGAAGTTACTTCCATCATTAAATCAACGCCGTCTTCACTAAATGCATATGCTCGATATCACTATATAGTTTTAGTAATTTTATGTACATCCCACGAAGCTTGGAAATACTTTGAATCCAGGGGACTGGGGCAGAAAAAAGACCGAAACAATGTATACACACCACTGAGCCTTCAGCACCACGAGAGCTTCTTAAAAAGATCTATTGCACTTGTACCACCACAAATTGCGCCAAAAAATGCAGATGTAGAAAGGCTGCGCTACGATGATCAAGAAGCTGCAAGAATTGTCTAGGAAAGACTTTTTTCAATGCAGCTGACATTGTGGAGAAAAATAACGAAGGAGATGATGATAACCTAGTAGATTTGGAACATGCTGATGAGGATATGGTTGAAAGTGAATATAAAGTTAAGCTTGGATATCTTCAAGTGATCTGGGGTATTTTCGGTGAAGGTAGTGATGATGATGTTGGACATAACGATGCTGAAACTGTTCGTGATGCTGACGAACAATTGGAAGAAATGCCGACAGATCAACAACCATCGACATCGGACTGCCAGCCTCCAACAAAACGCAGAAAGAGGAAATAAACTTTTGAAGAAAATCTAAAATGTTAGAACATCCATCAATTTTATTCTGTAATCAATAAAACTCTATATAAAAATATTATTATTTATTATTAAATAATATTACCCCAACCAATTTGTACATTATTATTCTCTGAATTCATAGTAGTTTCAGGAAAAAAAATTATGATATTTGGAATTTCTTTATAACAAATTGTTAACTTAAACAATAAAAAAAATAAAAATTTTTTTGTTTTTTTATTGAGGAATGCCAATTATGATTTTTAAAATAATTCCTAATTCATGATTTGAATAATGGAAATATGAAGAAAAAAAATTATAAACAATGAAAGTTTTTTTTTTATTTTATTTACACGCTTTATATTAGCTTCACTTGTATGTTTGTTTGTTTGTAATCGACTCCTTTGGGCGCAATTTTGACCCACCTTAAACAGTCACATTCTATTCAAACTCTGTAGATTTGTCGAGGACCGATGACAATAACAATAACTAATTTGATAGGATTATTCCATTTTTTTATTTGCAAAAAATAATAAAAATAATAGTTTAAAAAAAACTTAAAAAACACGCTTTCACAAATAAACCAAACTAAAAAGTAGGGAATGAATAATAGTTCAAAAAAACTAAAGAACACGCTTCCATAGAAAACCAAACTAAAAAAATAGAATAAAAGAAAAAAATTGATTTTATTTGAAAAAAAGCGTTGGGTGCATGGTATCGCCTCGGCTAACAATTACCTGTGATCTGAGACATTTCTTACTTTACTATCCTAGGTGTGTAATGTACTATACAGTGCTAGTCAAAAGTCCCCTCCCCCCCTCGTATCTTTTGAACGGGTATACTTATAATAATGAAATTTGGAGGGTGGAAATAAACGGATGTAGGCTTCTCAACTGGTCATAACAGGTGACGCAATAATTTTAAATGGGACCCTATGGCAAGTGACAGCTCGTTTGAAAGGTATTGAAAATACCTATTCAGTCATACCAATTTTGTTTGGGTTTCGGCTGATTTTGATTGATAAATTGAAGAAATACGAAAATTATAGTTTCGCATTCAATTAATAAAGATTTTAAAGTACGCCTCTGGTTAATTGTCAAAAAGGTTGACGTTTTTGAATTCTCTACTTGTCAGAAGTGTTTATACCTTGAAAATTTACCTAAGCTATTGTTTAACGAGACGTTTAAGTGTTTACATAGGCAAAATGGTACGTACTGTAGCCGACAAAGTAGCAGCTATCTTAATAATTGGTGAATGTAGAAACAATTTCCATGCAGCGGAACGACTGTTTAATGAGAGGTACCCCGATCGCCCTATATCGAGGGTTTATTTGAGGGAGCTTCTTCGGAAGTTTGAAGCATCAGGTAGTGTTCAAGATGCCAAACGATCTGGTCGACCAACAATTAGTGATGACAAAAAATTGACATAATTGGAGAAATGGTAGTAAACCCTACTTCTTCCACAGCCCAAGTTGCGTCTATCTGTGGAGTCAGTCAAAGGACAGTACATAGGGTGTTGGCTAAAAACAAATTTCATCCATACAAATTAAAAATGGTGCACCAACTTTCAGATGATGACCCCGACCGAAGACTAGAATTCTGTGAAACTATGTCCAATAAAATGAACCAACAACCAGGCTACATACAGACAATTTGTTTTAGTGACGAAAGTACTTTCTTTCTCAATGATTTAACACTCAAAATGTGAGGTATTGGAGTGACACAAATCCTCACATCTTTCGTGAAAAACATACTCAATTTCCAGAAAAAGTAAATGTTTGGGCAGGTATTTTGGGAAACCACATAGTTGGGCCTCTTTTCTCAATGCTAACTTAACCGGTGAATTGTATCTGGAGATGTTACAAAATGATATTGAGGCGTTAATTCTTGAAATTCTAGAAGATAATCCAGATGAATTCGACAACTTGGAAATAACATTTCAACAAGATGGTGCTCCTGCACACTATTACGGTGCAGTAAGACGTTACCTAGATGAAGAATATCGTGGTAGATGGATTGGACGACGAGGTTCGATCGAATGGCCAGCTCGGTCACCGGACCTTACACCATTAGATTTTTTTCTATGGGGGTACTTGAAATCTAAGGTTTACGCTACAGCACCTGACAGTATTGCCATTCTGAAACAACGAATTGTTGAAGAATGTAGGGCAATTTCCGCTGACACACTGGGACGAGTACGACAAGAGTTTAGCAATAGGATGCATTACTGCCAGGAAGTAGATGGAGCACATTTTGAACACTTATTATAAGAACTGGTTCTTAAATCTTTATTAATTAAATGCGAAACTATAATTTTCGTATTTCTTCAATTTATCAATCAAAATCAGCCGGAACCCAAACAAAATTGGTATGACTGAATAGGTATTTTCAATACCTTTCAAACGAGCTGTCACTTGCCATAGGGTCCCATTTAAAATTATTGGTCACAGTGGCCTTGTGACGTCATTTATGACTATTGCGTCACCTGTTATGACCAGTTGAGAAGCCTACATCCGTTTATTTCCACCCTCCAAATTTCATCATTATAAGTATACCCGTTCAAAAGATACGAGGGGGGGAGGGGACTTTTGACTAGCACTGTATAATTATTGTTACCATGCACCCCACGCTTTTTTAAATATAATACATTTTTTCTTTTTTTCTATTTACTAAGTTTGGTTTTCTATAAAAGCGTGTTTTTTAGTTTTTTCAAACTATTATCCATTTCATTATTATTATTATTATATTCTCTAGACAACAGAATGGCAGAAAACATTTTTTTTATATGCAACTAATCAATTTGTTTATAAAAAATCTATAAACAAATGTATTTTTTATTCGAATGTTATTGAATGCCTTCCTTTGAAGCGAAAACAGCAATATCAAAACATATGTAAAAAAAATTACCATTTGTTTAATTTTTTGTTAACTTTAAAAAATTATAATAAACAGAATAAACAATTTTCAAACACTTTCATAAGCTGATCTTGTTGAGTATATATAAGGAGCGCTCCAAAGCGCGAACAATTTCAAGAGCTAACATTTATGCCGTTTTTTATGAAAATCGAGGTCTGAATAATAAGGACTATTCAACAAATGCCTGACTTGTTGAAAAATATACTTAATTTTTTTTTCCAACGGGACCTTAATCTTTTAAGTGTTAGAAACACACCATGATTCATTCAAATTTTTAAATCGATAGTTAATACTATACAAGAATTATTTTATGTGGTGTACTCTCTTTAGAGACGACGAGCGAATGCCGTAAACCAATTTTCAGCGTTGAATTAAAATTATAAATAATGGAGATAGAGTTCCGCGAATGGGGACTTTTTCTGGAAATTACCTCCTTTTCAAGAATCCCTTTTTTAATTCCCGCTGTCGCTTATAGTTTTTGAGTTATTCTTTTAAGGAATCTCATTTTCACACAGCATTAAACAATAAATGGGACACATTACTGTATGACATATGACGATATGTCATATGACATCTCGCTTAAGCTGTGATTTCTGAATGGAGCTGATGAAACTTTCCGTTCTCTTCCAGTGCCCTTTTCGAAATTTTGGCGAATGTGCTGAAAAACATCGGTGCATTCGCCATATCTGTGAAATGTAAATTATGGTGTGAAAAACCAGTGCTTTTGGCATTTTTTCGAAATACAAATGTTTTCTGACAATCTAGGTGAGAATACTAGGTCAAACCTATGCAATTATTGTATTGTCAGCGGTTCTTGATACGTGTGCAGAATTTCAAATACTTCACAGATCTGGAAGAGCGTTCAAATTGATTTCAAAGATTCCAGTACCTCATTCATACATACATACAGGTGAAGCTAATAAAGCGTGTATAATGTATAAAAAATCGTTGCTCTACCCATATTCGTGACTTCGGGTTGAAAACCCTTTTCTGAGCCAATTATTTTCCAAGTACCACAAAGTCTTCGTGAATGTAATGAATAATGTTAGCCGAGGTATTTTTGGAGTTATTTGCTCCATTTTATTTCGAACTCAACCCCAAAACAAAATCCGATGATGTGATTTTCAAAGTTTCGTCCAAGCCTCCGAGTGGAAGTTTATATTGAATACAAGTCGATTTGATTATAATAAATAATCAAGTTATCCGTCCGAGCATTCCGTTCATTTCATTTCACAACGCCATTTAACGTTGAACTATATTCCTGAAATTGTAAATTGGTTTTTCGAATTATTCAACGAAGTTCACGCAGTCCCGCTTTCACGTCATTTCCTATTTTCGTTCGTCATGGAATCAACCCCCAATTAATTTCTTCCATATTATTTTTGATTCAGCCTTATCTTCCAGGTTATATTTTGATATGGAGTTAGTTGGAAACAGGTTTGGAAACCAGAAATATGAGACATGGAGTAAAAATATGATTATTCAACGGAAACTGTTCAAAGACAAACTTTAATTCAAGTGTACTGAATGACGAATATTAACTTATTTCATTAGGAATATAATGACATTCATTTAGGTCCTAGCGGTGAATTCAATAGGGCAAGGCGCTGGTTGAGATTGATAACATCAGATGATTGTTTTCTACTCCCATATTATAATACGCGAATAAAATATCTGCTACCGATTTATTAGTATTGTCCATTTCAACACATTGGCCAATAAAAACACGTACTTTTCATTATGAAACGAATTTTGGGCCTAAAGAAACACTACTTGGAGATAATCAAGTGGTAACATACTTGTTTGTCATTCAATTTAAATTGACATTCAATCACAGCGCGAGAAAAATCTATAAGCATGTCGAGCAGTGGAGACTTATCTTGTACATCACCAGAATTTCTTGTTTTCATTTTATTATTCATGGTTCGAAGCAAAAATAGTGTATGCAACGATCATGTAATGGCTATTAATAAACTCGCACACGGTTTACGACACTTGAGCTCGGCTCGAGTCGTGACTCACCTCGTGTTCATGTATTAATAGCTATCATAATCGTTATGATCCAAATAAGATACAGATTTGATATTCTGGCAGGCATTGAAGAAAAACAATGTATTATAATTGCAACTCTAGTATACAGTAATTACTCAGTTTATTTAAAGATTGATGTCAAAATCAAATGCTGGTAATTTCTCAACAACAATGATTGATTCAGGGAATCCGCTATTTGAGATTATAAAATTGTCAGAGAGGGTCGTTGCATCTCGCACTTACGAAAAACAATTCATGTAACTTTAAACGAGAATGTATTCAAGATTATAGTTTTTAAACGGTTGAATTATAGAATTGAAGTAATCTTAATGGATTACGGAATGATAACACAAAAGAACTCTGAACGCACAAAGAAATAAATTAAATCAGATGTTCAAAATGCGAATCTCCGGCAAATATGCATGTCTCTTCTTTTTTTCTCATGGACTCACGTACTCTTTGGAAAATTCCAGGAATGTTTCTAATAACTAGTTTGGCAAAAAACTATGATGCAATTTCTCAACTGCTCTTCAGTATAAATTGGTGCGCTGTAAACCAATGTTTTAGGAAGACTCCACAGGAAATAATCTCAACTATTGAGGTCAAAGGACCTAGGAGGCCATGCCTGTGGTCTTCTGCGATCTATCCAGCGATCATTGTGATTTTCGTTTGGATATACGCGCGCCAGAGCACTGAAGGGTCCAATTGAATAATTACCGCATTATCCAGCGCACACATCAACGGAAAACTGCTCCTGATGACGGGATTCCAAGTATGCATGGGGGTTTTCTCCAGCTCAAATATGATCATTGTGAAAGTTTTTTATAGCATTTCCGGACAAATTGGCTCCATCGGTGAATGAAATTTTAGTGTCGAATAACTTCACAAATATACGCTACTGTGGATAATAAACAATCATGTTTGGGAGTTTTCGTAGATTTAGCACAGGCCTCCGACACGGTCTGTCATAGGCTTCTGCTAAAGAAGCTTGAATATCTGGGCATAAGAGGAATTCCACTGGAACTCCTCAGAAACTTCCTCGAAAATCGCGTACAAATAGTCAAAGTAAATGAGACAATAAGTAGTTCAAGATCGACTCACTGTGGTGTACCACAGGGCACAGTCGTTGGTCTCGTACTATTTTTAATATATTTGAACTCCCTACTTACCACTGAAACTACTGGAGAAATCGTTTCGTTCGCTGACAATACAGTCATTATTTATGTTGCTAATTCATGGGATGAAGTAAAGGAAAAGGCAGAAGAGGACTTGGTAAAAATAAATGATTGGTTCAAATCTAATTCATGAACGGTGAATGTCACAAAAACTGAAATAATACCATTTTCCTCATACGATCACAACCTACCAACATACAGCATAGACTTTGATGGACAAAATGTTGTGACAGCCCGTAGTGTACGTTATCTTGGAATATTCATCGACTCTTGCCTAAAATGGGACATCCACACAGAAAGCCTAAAGAAGAAAGTTCGTTCCCTATTATACAAATTTTATAAATGTAGATATATACTCCCACTAGAAAAACTGGAAGAGATATATTTTGCTATCGCAGAATCGTTATTTAGCTATGGTATAATAGTGGGGCGGAGCCCGCAAAACTCTGGTGGAACCCCTGCTAGTCATTCAAAAGAGGATTCTCAAAATAATATCATTCAAACTTTTTCGATATTCATCCGACAAACCCTTTGATGATCTGAAAATACTAGATATCACACAAATATATGTGAAGTCAGTGCTGATGTTCATCTTCTTAAATGAATGTTACCTAGATGAACCTGCACATTCATATAACACGCGAAGTATGAGAATAAAGAACGCATATCTGCCGAGAGCCAATAAAGCGTTAGGGCAACGATCTATTACATATAATGCGCCAAAACTATATGATAACCTTCCGGAAAATATAAGATGCATCAAATCAAAACTGTTTTATTAAAAAACTTTGGAAAAATGGATCTTGCAACGTGGAAGGGAATACTTTCGTTCAATTATTTATTAAATGAATAAAATAAAATGAAATCAAATCATCCTATTCATTATATTCTACATCTTATTGATTATGTATATCACGTCTTATTGATTATGTATATCACGTCTTATTGATTATGTATATCACGTAGACTCAGTCCTATATCTTATATAGTTATTGGAACATACTTATAAGTTAGGGAATGAATCAGCAATTTGAATATTGCACATAAATTCATAAAAGCAAAATTTTATTATTATTATTATTTTATCAATGGATTTTCATACACTTCCTGAAGAAACCATTGGAAAAAAAGTAATCCCTAATGGGAAGTTGCCAGTGAGAGGCGCCTGAACCTTCCTATATAGTAGAGATATAACAAATAGTCATGAAGAATTTTCCAAACAAGGATATGAAGATATTCAAATTGTTTCCAATTTTTCGTGTACTCTATCTGGAATCTTCCTCAATTGTATTCAAAACCGCTTCCCCAATTCCTAGTGTTTTTACAGTACGTTGTACTCCTTCTAGATGATTGTCTGGTTCAAAACTCAATATTTCTATTGGGAACGTGGTCTTCATACAACTGACTGGCTTCCAGTGCGTTACCATCAGCAAGCCCATACATGTAATGCACATCTACAAACTAAGTATTCGAAAATGAACCATGTTTTTTCAATAATATTCGTAATTTTGACGACTTGAATACATGACAACTAAACTAGGTGGACAACTGTCCAAAATGCCTCTTCTGATGCATGGAAGATGCGTTCTACGTTTGACAAAATATCTAGGGTCATACCAAAGTTATTATGAACGAAAATATTTTTTTCTTGAAACTTTAGCACGCTGTTGTTCAAAAGTTGAGACCTTCAGGACATGCGTTCGTATGAAGTTTCCTCACAAAATGGAGACAAAAATAACCTTCCTTAATATCAGCATGTTATTAAGGGTTATCAAGGAACACCGAGTTTATTTCAGTTTTTTCAATGAGTTGAAAAGCGGTTGATGATTATAACTAACTCTTTTTGAAAATATATAATGTATAATATTGTAATTTAAGGAATAGTTGCGTTATTGATGAATCCGAAAACAGTCGTGAAAGAATCTCTTCTCATGATATAATATTTTTTCTCATAGTACCAAAAGTGATGGAAACAACTCAGTACACACATAACTCAGTATACACATAAGTACACTAAGATTGAAACCCAAGTTAGTACTGTCTATATCTTTGGTTATATTCATTCCTTTCGACTTGAGTCAGATTATATAAAAATATTAGGAAGCATTTAGGGAGATTTGAATCCTTCTCCAACTTCTGACTGAAGAGTTTGGAGTTTATCCAAAACAAGATTTGCTGTTTTTGTTTTGCAATGAAAATTTCAAATTTTTTCCTGACACATGATTTGTTGGCATGATTGATGACAGTTTTAGAATCAATAAGTTGATTTTGAAATCTACCTTTCCGACTGTACGGTTTTTGTATTTTTGTGTTGTGTATGAGGACCTATTTCTGGAAATTGGAAATGATGCCAAAGAAAGAACCAGCTGATCAAAATCACATCCACTTCATCGTCGTGGAGAAGCGAAAACTAATGTTTTAGCATATGTTAATTTTTCCCTATCTGCTCCAGTGCGAGAATTGGAAATTGAATGTGGAATCAGCAGGGAAAGAGCTAGAAAATTATTGAAAAAACATAAATATCGCTCCTATAAATACATTTTGCATCAGCATCTATATGAAAATTAGACTTATTGTAATTGGGTTTTGCGTCATCATAATTTGAATAGTTTTGTTTCGAAGATGAGTCTAGGTAAACGAATAATGGTATGTTCAGTAGGAATAGTACAAGGTATTGGGCTCAAGAAAATCTTAGGTTGCTGAGAGAAGGTAATTTTCAAGAAAAAATTATTGGATTCAACGTCTGGGTAGAAATCATAGGGACAAGAATCATTGGACCAATTTTTTTCGACGGGCCTTTGACGAGCCAAAGATATCGATGATTTCCGGAGAACGATATTCAAAATAATATCAACGATTCACCTGAGAACATCAGGAAAGAAATGTTTCTCAGCAGTATGGTCCAGGACTACATAATGCTAATATTGGGCAGAGATGGATTGGAACAAATGGTCCATTCAGATGGCCAGCCAGATCACCCGATTCAACTCCTACTAATTTTTATTCGTGGGGTCACATAAAATCCAAAGTAGACTCGAGGAGACCAACTCCTTTGGAGGACTTGAGAGATAGAGTTGAGCGCGCATTTCCGGAAATTCCTGCTCACGAACTGATAAATGTGATGGGGTGTACAATGAATAGAACTAGTCTATGTGTTAGGGAATACGGGCAACACTTCGAACATATCATTAGTCATTGATAAATACAATGATTTTTCGATGTGTGAAACTCTCCTATTGAAAACAGGATAATGGTATTGTGAGTAATAATTTGTACGTAGAATGTTTCACTTTCAGTAGTTAGATTTATTCAAACAGATTATTTCGAAGTCATCTTCTTTGTAATGGGTTTATGATCATTACATATTGTCAAGCCGACTATTTTTGATAATTTTCTGTTTCCATTCTGCAGTAAAGTTTCAAAGAATGAATAGATGTCATGTTACCTACCAATTTTTTCATTTTGTTAGATGGCTCTCTACGTTTCAAACAAAGAGAAAGTGGTACATAATGTATATAGTTGAATTGTTAATTGAATTATCTTTCGAATGGCAAGATGGCCCTCGGTAGGTACCATTTGAAAAAAACAATTTTTTCGTTGAAAATGCGTTTAGAAAATGTCAATTCCTGCTGTAGGATTTGTTATTGATCTCATCGATGAAATGACTATAAGTTACTGATGTAAATTAATTTAGATTTCAACCTGATCAAAACTTTCTGGGCAAAAACAAAATTGAGAAATATTTTTTCTTCAATTTGGCGACACTTTCTTATGTGATTTGAGCCGTAGAATACGAAAAACATCAAACATACAGGGTATTCTATTTGAAAAATCGAAATGGGTGGCTATTGGCTCTGAATGAAAGTACTCTATGTCTGTGCATATTCGTAGATTTGTCAAAAGCTTTCGACACCGTTAGCCATGTTCTACTCTTACAGTCACTGGAAGACGTTGGTGTTCGAGGCATTTGCTTAGAACTCTTCAAGAGCTACTTAAGCGATAGAACTCAGGCTGTGAGTGTTGGTGGTGTGGTTAGCGATGCCAAAAAAATTGACTATGGAGTGCCGCAAGGAACAATCCTAGGACCCAGTTTATTCAACATTTATATAAATGGACTGTTCTTACTTGATAGTAGTGGAAAAATTTTTGGATTTGCTGATGACACAGCAATTTTTTATAGGTCTGATAACTGGGATAACCTGAAACAAAAAGCCGAATCTGACTTTTATTATATAAAAAAATGGTTTGACTATAAATTACTTACGATGAACATGGAAAAAACAAACTATTTGCCATTCAGTTGTAACTCTCGTGGCCTGCCTAGTCTTAGCAAACTTGATATAAACATGGACAATGCACCTTTTTTTATAGAACCTGTGAAACAAATCAAATATTTGGGCGTGATCATTGATTGTCACATGAGATGGGACTCGCATATAATGTATGTCGTCAAAAAGTTGAGAAGTATATTGTATAAATTCAAAAAGCTCAAAAACTACATACCTTTCAATCAAATGAAAACGTTGTATCACTCTCTGGTAGAGAGTCATATCCGCTATGGAATTCTGGCATGGGGTGGAGCACTAAAAACTCATCTGAATCCGTTGGAAGTACTCCAGAGAAGATTCAAAAAATTGATATTTTCCAAAAATTCCAGATACTCTTCTGACCAACTTTGTTCCGAATCTAAAATCTTGGACGTGAGACAATTACACTTCTTCATCACCTGCCTAAGACATCACGACACAAAGCATCTCAACCAATTACCTACCCACAATTACAATACACGAAAAAAAATCATTACATACCTCCCTCAATGGTCAAAGCTACAACACAGAGAATGTTCCTCTTCTTAGCACCTACGTTATACAATAGCATTCCTGATGAACTAAAATGTAGAAATATCAACAAAAAAAATTAAACAACAATTGAGAGAGTTCATGAATGAAAATCCAAGAAATATGATTCGTTCTTTTTTTGAAGACTGAAAAAAAAATTTCGAAACCCTATTTTGATAAATAATACAAAAATATGTTTATTCAAAATATTATATTGATTCACAACGATCTTTGTATATTTATAATATGTATATGTGTGTATAGGTGAGTGACTGATTGTGTCATTTTATTATCACTACTTTTACAATTTTTGTTTTTATAATTTTGCTTAAATGTTTTATACACCGTACTATATTGTTCTTAAGTTTCTATTGTTAACTTTTATGTCTATTTCTGACTTTCACCCATTTTATCTATGTACTGTACCTTGCTCACAAATCTGCTTTTTTATAATTTTATTCAGAATCATAATGAACATTTTAACTCTATTATATGTATATGCGTGTATAGGTGTGTGACTGATTGTTTTGTATGTTTTGTTTTATTTACTTTTACATATTACTGTCATTCATTATTTAAAAATTCCATACTTCTGCTTAGATATCATTTTTATACCATTTTTTTATTGTTTGAATAATTGGGAAACAAGTGCTTTAGCACTTATCTTTCTTCTTTCTTTACTCACGATATTTTCGAGCACATATTCTTGTATATTTAATATAACGTGAATAAAGCTTATTATTATTATTCTGGCGAAACCAAAAATCGGCCATTTTGTTTTCATATGTCTGTCAATCCAAAATTGTGTCTCATATCTATGTACAGAATTTCATTCAAATCGGTTGATAAGTGAAGGAGATATAGGCATGGCCCTGGTCCCATTGTCACCCGGTATATATATATATATATATATATATATATATATATATATATATATATTGTTATGTTATGTTATGCCAGTTATGAGTTTTGAAAGGAAAAACCCATAAAAAGAATAATTACTAAATAGTTATTAGTTTCAAGAGATTGTTTTACATAATTTTGGAAGTTCTATTTATTTGTAAGCCTATGTATAATATGGATAGATAAAAATGTCAAAATACTATAACACAATCAATTTCATACACTGTCTTAATGATTATAACCCATAATTGGTAAAAAGACAACAAAAAGTCTAGATTTACAAAATTTTCATGAATAAAAAGTGATCAACACATTTATAAATTTGAAACATACAGTATATGAAATTGTAGCTAACCAAAAGTACCCAATGGTAGAACAGCAAACTTCTTGATGACAATAGCCAATCAGGGAATAGATGGTCATATGGAGAATTGAAAATTGTGAGAGAATAACAACGGGGTGATGTCATAAGCAATTATTATTGAAATTTGTACATAGTAATAAGAATGGAAAATAGTTGTATATATAAATTATATAAGATGAACCCAAACAGTGAAATCTGACAATTTGGTGCGCGAATTCAAAAATTCAAATGAAAAAGAAGAAGGAAAATTGGTATCCAGGGAGCAACAAACAAAGCGACAAGGAGATGAAAAATAAATTTACAAGGGAATGCCACGCAACATTTTGGGAGAAAGAAAAATGAAATAATTCCAACATTAGAAGAAGAAAACCAATATTACCTTAATTATACAACATATCCAAGTGTCCAAAACTGATTTCTGCATCTGCATGGTTCCTGATTTATGGTATTGGAGTTCCTGATAGCGCTTGGAGTGAGAAGGGCATATATTGAACACCGACATTTCCAGCCAGGTATAAAAACTTCAATAGTGCACATCCGGTCCTGAACAATTTCACAAATAACGTATCTCACATCTGAAGAACTTTATTTCACTTCATTTTGAACTATAACAGAAAACTTCACTCTCAAGGAAAAAGTGAGGTTGTGTTTATCTATCCATGATTTGATTTTTATGATTATCCGTGAATATTTGTAGATTCACATTAGAATAAGTTATTTCTCGCAGGCAGGTAAAATTAAGTCTTCCTGAATAAAGGAAATAATTGCTTTTTGATAATTTGTTGTTTGTTTTCTAACAATGATCAACAATCATAACAATGACCATTGAATAAACTGAAATCAGACAGCAGGGGCTAGTGGCTCTATTGCCTGAACCGGCTATCTGAGATAAGAAGCGTACCAACTGTTGCTCAGCCGTGGTGAGAAAAGTGATAAACATTGGCAGCAGCGTGACGAGAGAACAGTGACGTTTGCTAGCAATTATTATCACAGCATACAATACATATACAGGGCGAAAATATCTATCTATATCATATCAATTTGGCTCACAAAGAATAGCTAAAACTATAAGCAAGTGTCATATACTAACAACAATATATTAGCAAAATCTTCATTATATAAAAACAGTTTATATTTACAATTATCATTACATTACAATTGGCACCCAAAACGTGGGGCAAAATAATAACAAAATAATTTGTTATATCATCAATACATAACAATATATATATATATATATATATATATATATATATATATATATATATATATATATATATATATATATTCATATATACAGTTGAATTATTTCATTTTTATTTTTGAAAACTGTATTTGCTGGGGCAAATAGTCAGTTGCCCTTTGCAATGTTTGCAATGATTATTTTGATTTGGTGAAAGAGTTGAGTATTGATTCTATATTGTTTTACTCAACATTCACACTTATCGCATTTTCGAACATTTCCCATAAAAACATGTATTTGAACCTACCATTATGTTATCATGAAATTATTTCACGCCCAAATTAAAGCAGCTAGTGGTAACCCTAGTACACAACGTGGTCCCAATGGAAATATGAATCTGAGAAACCCTCACCAAAATAGATCCATTTCAAACGCATGACGTGATAATCCACAGAAGAGTTTTTTCAGATTTTGCACCGCTCAAATAATACAAGTGATTGAATTGAACAAAAACATAAACGAACACTTATTCAGTGATCAAATTGTATACATACATCCAGAATACTCAGATGGAAAACACTTTCCTTCTACCTGAAAATATACGCAAAGTTCGTTGAAAACATGTGAGGGTAAAATTACAATTTTGAAAACCCTTCTCTAAAATAATTCAATGGAAGTCCCCAGTCAGTTCCTGGTACGAATCAAAACCGTTCCACAGAGTGAAGATAATAAGTTTTGGAAGCAGCGGAGGCAACAAAATGTGTTTTCCCCCTTGTATGGTGTAATATGAGTTGACTGTTCAACGCACAAGGGCTTTCATGATGAGGTAGGTACATTTTCTGTAGTGGTGTTTATGATTCCCGAGAGCGAATTGGTTGAGAGGAGTGGAAATAATCGATTCAAATTTGACACGTATCATACATTCAACAGTGCTCATGACAAAATATAATGGCTCTGTTTTTTAAGGCTATTGACCCGTTTAACCCACCAGATTTTTTTTGACAATAGTGACTTGGTCTGAAAAAAATAGAGTAGTGATTTGTTCTCCAGATTTTTGTGCTTTCGAAGTTTTCCTTCTACTTGTACAGTTTAGAAGTGATGGAAAATATGCAAACATTGTATCAGTATTGTACAACATAATGAAATTATTATGTTGGAATACAGTTCCCAGCATTATTCAGGATGGATAAATATTGAATGCGTGGTTTTTCTTCGAATAACAGAGAACTAGAACTATCACCAAAATAGTTTCAAGAGAAAACTAACGCAAAGTTCTTCAATTCAGAGTATGTGCTCAAATTTGCATGTTTTTGTAGGTAACCATCGACTGGCGAACGCTAATAGCAGGAATATTTTTTATCATCTATCATTCTTCTTCCAGTAAAAAAATTATCTTATATCTGATTTCACCATGTGATTGTTATATACACTGATGGATCATTAGTATAGTACATCTTTCAACTTTCATGAGTATTTATCTTTTAAATATTATATATATATATATATATATATATATATATATATATGGGTTCCCTGGACTTTTTTTTTCTTTTTGGGAATATATAGATGAGGTCAGAATATCACCAGTACTTCATATAACTTTTGTTCCTAAAAGCCTTCGTTACTAAGTTACGGGCCCTCAAAGCTACAAAATGAAAAATGTTTTTCTATGATAACTTTCAAAGTGAATATTCAAAATCATCTACATTTTGGTGATTGACTAAACAAATGAATTCCTTCGATGAGATTTCATGCAGGTGTGAGTTGTTTTGCTACAAAGTCAGGAACGGACTAACCCCGATGGTCCACACCCCAAAACTTTGAAATGACTGGGATTTGTCAATATGTTTTAACAAAACAAGGTTACCTGGACCATTTCCTGAATAAAAGTACTCGTGTGGAAAATAGATCGGAGCAACGATTTTTGATAAAAATGCATTTTTGTTCGACGACATCCAACCTGAGATGTCTACCATTATTCGAAGAAATTGATTTGTAATGAAAATAGGAATGATAGGTACAATGTTCATAACGAATTTTCATCATGCAAACACGTTTACCTTACAAAACTCATGGTGTAAATAATCAATAGCAAGCCTCAAGAGCAAACAGAAATGCAAAATCCGCTACAAAAACTGCTCGATATGACCCCCGTCTCTCTCAATACGATACAATGCGTGCTTATTCCACGCGTACATACAAAATATGGACTGAATTCGATATTTCATGGTGGAGTAGCTTGTTAGTTCAAAAACACCACGAATCTACATAACTTGATATTTCATTTGAAAAAATATCTACATTGTGAATGAAACTTTCAACTAGGTACTGTACTTTTTGTTTACGACTTCATTTTTGCATATTTTGTAGTATTCCTGTTATAAATGTTGTTGAATTAACGTTAGCATTAGTATTTCTACTGTGAAAATTTTTCATTTCAAATAATGGTGGACGATCGGGTTTGATGTCGTCGAGTAAAACTGCATTTTTATTAAGAATCGTTACCCCTATCGACTTTCCACACGAGTACTTTTATTCAAAGAATTGTCTACCTAACCTTATTTTGTTGAAAACTTTCGAATAATTATCTGTCATTTCAAAGTTTTGGGGTGTGGACCATCGGGGGTAGTCCGTTCCTGACTTTTTAGCAAATTAACTGACTCCTGCATGAAAGCTCATCGAAGGAATTCATTTGTTCAGTCAATCACCAAAATTTAGATGATTTTGAATATTCACTTTGGAAGTTATCAAAGAAAAACATTTTTCATTTTGTAACTTTGAGGGCTTGTAACTTGGTAACGGAGGCTTTTAGGAACAAAAGTTAAATGAAGTACTGGTAATATTTTGACCCCATCTATACATACCCGAAAAAAAAGAAGGAAGTCCAGAGACCCTGTATGTATATATAATGGCACAATTTCACTGGATCGCTAAACTAATGAAACTACTGTATTCCTTACACACAAGCAGACATACTCTGCTTCGTGAGTCGAATTCTAATTTATTCACCATCACTTTTATACCATTATCTCTATAACGATTTGTTATATATTTGTATATATTATCCATGTGCAAGCCCTTCGTGGATAAATTGTTATTCTTATCGATGAATACATTTTATTATTATTATTTATAATAACTTCATGATTTTTAATGGGATCTAGTATTATTGGAATAATTTCATCTCAAGTACTGGCGTACAACTGAGCTGAAGTGATAATAATAATAATTTTATTATGTACAAAAGTAATACAGTGTTTGAAATATTTATTTCAAGTGGAGATCCCTGTCATTGCACATAATGTACGAGCATTTTTTTTTCGTGAGTTGCCTTGTCTGTGGGTCTTCATTTTTACATGAACAATAAAAGTATCATCACTTGAAAAAATAAATAATAAAATACGGGGCATTCGAAAGGTAACGAATAATTCATAATATACAGAAAATTCATATGAAGATTCGAGAAAGAATGTATACAATATTTAGGAATACAGATGAAAATAGTTTATCGATAAATAAAAATTTTACGGATGACGAATTTGATGTTTTAGGTGTAGTTTGTATTGTTTGTATTTATTCTTGAGTAAATATTCAGTTATTATTTTGAGATCAATTAGTGAATGGATTCGATTTCTAGGAGTATAATGGGGTAGGTGATCAGTTACCCTGGGACTAATAATTATATGACAACGCTGACCAATAGTTTTTTGCATTCTGGGCACCCGCGATTGATTTTGTTGTCCTGTTTTAATATTTAAGACGTGTGTGTTTGGATTTTTGTAGAAAATTATTGCTAATTGTTCATAATAGAGTTGTTTCACATCTGATACTTCATTTTCACTATACAAAAGTTCCGATGGGTAGAGTTTGGGTATATGGAAAATAATTTTCAGTAACCATTTTTGGGTTACTTCAATTTTATTGATGTGTTCCTTGAGAACATCTCCCCATGCAACAATACCGTATGTATGATGTGGTATAACTGAAGTTTTGTGTAGTATTTCGATTAATTTTGTTTCCAGAATATTTTTATAAAATTTAAATTTGAAAACCAGATTCAAAAGGTTTTCATCGATGGAGTTCATATGGGTTTCCCGTTTGAGATGAGAGTAAAATATAACGTCAAA
This sequence comes from Gonioctena quinquepunctata, assembly GCA_018342105.1. Taxonomy (NCBI): domain Eukaryota; kingdom Metazoa; phylum Arthropoda; class Insecta; order Coleoptera; family Chrysomelidae; genus Gonioctena; species Gonioctena quinquepunctata. The sequence continues at coordinate 247,149 of JAFIRS010000847.1, read as the reverse complement.
ATATTTAATTGTTTTCGTCGATTTTATTTTCGTAACACTTGTTATTGTGGGTGAATGTTATTCATAGGAGGAAAACGGCAGATATTTAGTTTTATTCCAATTGACCGTGAGTTTTTTATTTGAGAAGGAATCAGTAAATTTCTCAAAATCTGTATCTGTTTTTAGTTTTTGGTCGCCCCAATTATCCCCGCATAGAAGCATACTTGATCGTCAGCAAAACCTCCAGATGAGTTGATTTTGAAAATGTAATTCCCATAAATTGAGAACAGAAGGGGTGCCAACACGGTTCCTTATGGTACCCCGTGTGTTACACCTTGAGATTTACTCAATACAGAATAGATTTCAGTGCACTGTTTTTTTTTGTGGAATAACACTTCATTTAAATTAAACTCATTTCTTTTGAATCCCATATCTTGCAGGGTATCGAACATTCGTTCATGGCACACAGTGTCGAAGGCTTTGGAGAGATCGACGAAGACACACAAAGCTGGTTTTTTATTATCAATCGCTTCATATATTTTGGCACTCAAGTAAACTAGTGCGTCCTGTGTCGATCTGCCCTCCTGGAAACCATACTGCCTCTCACTGATCACATTATGTTTGGCAAGATATAAATCAATGCGTTTTATCAGTATTTTTTCCAAGATTTTGGATAATCTAAAAAGAATCGAAATGGGTCTATAGTTATTTACTTTTGATTTTTCACCAGATTTATAGAGGGGTTAAATTTTTGCAATTTTTAGAGCCCGAGGAAAAATGCCATTTTTAATCGGAACGTTAAAGTCATGTATAAATGGGCCTGAAAGCTCAGAGCAGAATTGTTCGAAAAAATGTTGGTTGGATGTTGTCTAATCCCGGAGCTTGATTTGACTTCAAGTCCTCAATTATGTGTATTCTCATTATCTGTTGTAGGCTGGAACTTGATCTCGTCCTCTATGACTCGTTTGTCGAATTGTTTTGAGGAATGTTTGATTTTTGAAGCAAGTTTTTCCTTTTGAGAAAAAGTGTTGAAATAATCTGCAATCTCTTTTTGTTGGTTGTTGGTCGTTTTTCTGAGTTTAATAGTTTAATTTTGGTATCCTCGGTTTTATTTTCTGCTGAGAGTCAACCACAATCGTTTTGAACAGTTTATATGTTTATCAATTATATTTCTGTAGTAGTTGGTTTTTGTCTCTTTTATCAGTTCATTTAGTATGTTTCTATAATTCTTATAGTTTTCAAGCAGTTGTAAATTATTTGGATTATTTTTATATTCTTAAATAGAGTGTTTTTTATAATTGACGTAGAAGATCATTTGATATCCAGGACTAAGTTTATATTGAGAGTGATTCATTCTTACTGTTGTTTTACAGCAATTAATTCTGTTGTTTGAAGTATCATAGACATCATCAGCACAGCTTGAATGTAAGTTGATTCCACGAGATATAATTTTAATTTTGTAATCAATGTAGGTTTTTTACGCATTTGTTTATTTGGGAAGTTCCATTCTCTAGTTCTGGGGACAAAATACCTGCGCATTATGGGGTATGATCAGTATATGCATATGCAACACTATTGGTTGGAAGGTGAAATTTGTGTCATTATATTTGACAAAAATATGATCACGGGACGATTTCGAAACTACCCTTTGTTTATGGCAAATTTGAATTTGTTTACGAGAGGATATTAGATAGTCGTTTACCAGCTCTTTTTTATCCAATATTTAATTAGATCTCCTACAAATATCTAATCAGAATTCGCCTGTTTTCTTAAAAAATTGTAATATTATTTTCTCAATTCTGTTCATTGACGGTGATCTGTTAATGGAGAATATTTGAATCAATTAGCTATTATGTATAATTTTTGTGTGTATTGAAAAACGACAGAACTCTCATGATTCAATGAGTTTTGAATATAAATAACTACGCCATCCCATTGGTTGAGTTGGCCGTTGTTGTATACATATCGTACCAATTTTTTGGCTAGTATTACTTGAAGTTGTGGCAAATTTTATGTAGACTCTATATATTATGAAATATAGACAAGTTATTCGGTGAGTTTTTTCTAAGCAAGTTATTACATTTCAGAAGATTATCTGCACATTTTTTTTTTCAAGTGAGTCAATTGCTAATTTTTGTATACCGGGTGACACAGGATATCAGGCAACCATTGTTACTTCTGCAATCGTGAACGGATTTTTCTGAAATTTGGTACAGTTATATAAGCAACCATTTCGGATTTGATCGCATTACAATTCACTATGCGGACTTCCGGTGTTTCTGGAAATGCCAGCAACTTTGTTTTTTTGAATGGAACACCCTGTCCAACTTAGTCAAATGTATTTTTTTTTTAAATCAAAATCGTTTTTTTATTTTACCTCGTGGATAAATGACATTTGGTCAAGGCTATTCACAATGAGTCGCACATAACAGGAAAATATTTTTTTTTCTGAAAAAATATTTTAGGAACGAAGTTCCTTTTCGCGCGTTGCGAAAGGGGGCTAGACGGAATGAATTAAGACCAAAAGTTGTAACGACACTTTTTGCTGTAGTTGTAAGCCGTGCGGCGTGCGCGTGTTTCTCTGTCTGTCTCTCTCTCTCTCTCTCATAGAAAGCAAGCCAGTTATTTTCGTTTCGTCTTTCTATTTCGCATTGAACAGTGTGGTGTCGCAACGATTATTTTTGTTGAGTGTATACAGGTTTTTTGTACATAATAAATAATAAAGAATAATAACAATAATGAATCCTGACAGTGTTTCTGCACAAGTTCCGGATATTGCTGATGGAGTTAGGTAAGTAGAGATTTTATACAGACGATAATTAATGCTTATGTATTTTTAGCAAGTACGCATTATAACCTCTCTTTACTATTGTGCTAACCAAGTCATACGCGTTATAATCTCTCCATTATTGTGTGTTCAGCAAGTGTACGCATCATGACTTCAATAAATTTAAAAGCAAATTATATTTTAATATCACAATATCAATGCGTATGTACTAAAATTGAGCCTACTGATTAAGTTTATATTACATTATATTTGTTAATAATAAAAAAAATATTATTATAACTTAAAAAAAAAAAAATTTATTACAATTCCTTCACTGATTAATCGAAAGGAACTTCGTTCCATCCGGGTGTCCCTTGACACCTCTCAACTTTTTTTGTGTCACTTATTGATGAATCAATTCATTCACATCACATTTTTTTTTCAAATGGAATCCCTATGGGTTACATACATGAATCTCTAGAACAAACATTCAGGATAGAAATGACATATCATTTTTGTATTTCGGTGCAGTAACAAATTGTTTACATTCAAAAATCTCATTTATCCACGAGGTAAAATAACAAAAAAATTTTTTTTCAATTGTTTCGAACAAATTACATTTGACATAAGGTTAGGACTTGTTTTGACCTGTTGAACTTGAATATCTAAGAATATACAGGGTGTTCCATTGAAAAACAAAGTTGCTGGCATTTCCAGAAAAACCGGAAGTCTGCCATATTGGATTGTAATGTGATCAAATCCGAAATGGTTGCTTATACAGTGCGCGGATAAATTATGGAACAAATTCGATATTTCGCAATGTACTTTTGACAAAAATCCTGAAAGAGGTCGATTTTTGTTTTTAAATGCCAATTTTTTAATGTATTTTCTAAAGAGGTTATGTCACTGGTTTTGACGTGGTGACGTATTCGGTAATTTTTTTAAATTGAAATGGATGTCTTGTGATACTTCATCTGGAAGGTCTTTCAATACTGCATTCAATGGTAATAAATAATTTGATTTCTTTATACAAGGTGAACAAAAATAATTATTTTATTTATATGTTGTATTTTGTTGGATATAAAGTTATTATCTTATACTTCGTCTGAAAGGTCTTTCAATACTGTATTCAATGATTATAAATAATTTGATTTGTTTATACAGGGTGAACTAAAATTTATATTTAATTTAATGTTGTATTTTGTTGGATATAAGTTATTCTCTTCCTGAAATAAAATAATAATTTTTGTCCACCCTGTACAAACAAATCAAATCATTTATTATCATTGAATGCAGTCTTGAAAGATCTATCACAAGACATCTATTCCATTTAAAAAAAAAAAAAACCGATTACGCCACCACGTCAAAACAAGTGACATTACCTCTTTAGAATATACATTAAAAAACGGCATTTGAAAACAAAAATCGACCTCTCCAAGGATTTTTGTCAAAGTACATTGCTTGCACAATATCGAATTTCTTCCATAATTCAGCCGCGCACTGTATAACTGTACCAAATTTCAGAAAAATCTGTTCACAAATGCAGAATACAGGGGTAGTCCGATATCCTGTGTCAGCCGGTAAAGGTACAGTCAATAAATAAGATACTAAGAATCACAGGATGTTCGGAGTGAAAACAGGTATACTTGGTATTGAAAAACCTTGACTTAAAAACTTTCGAGCACAAGACTCATGCAAAAAAAAAGCATTAGGAATATTCAAAAGAGACTCATCACTTTTTTTGTGTGTTCATTGACTTCGTCAATGCAGATGGAGTATTTTTTTTTATTCACATCCTTTGGTTTAGCGTAGGCTAATGTGAGGTTGAATTTCGGTTTGGCCAGCGTTCTCACTTCTTTTTTCCTGACTGATTTTCGTGGGGTGTGAGCAGGTCAAGAAGTTGGAGTTAATTTTTGAACCTACTTCTACTTCTTTGGTACGTTTTGGATGTTTTGTGGCGAGTTCTTCTATGAGAAGCTCATTATTTTCATCCGGCCCTCCAAGGTTTCCTTGATACTCTTTCAGGAAGGCAGGAGTTGGAGTAGAAAGAAGCAGTAGTTGACCTCGGAAATTCAGCCTCTTCTTCAGACTCTATATACGCACCTTCCTCTAGTGTTTCGACAGTGTATTTTTCCCCATTTATGTTGAGGAAGTCGCCTTTCATATGAGCTTTCAGACCTTTTGCGAGTGAAGCCTTTCAATGTTTGACTAATATTTGTTTCGTAGCTCTTTGTTTTTTTTGTTGAGTCCTCACAAATACAAACTGCCCTATTTTTAGCTTTTCACAGTGTTTTAGCACTTCTAATTTTGTTATGAAGAGACAAATTGCACCAATGGCCTTGTCCTCAGCTTTACCAATGTATAGATGTTGTTGAACTCAGTTCAATCGATTTGAAACCCTAATCTGTAAGGCTATCAGATTCTTCATATCTCAATCCAAAAATGATGATATCATTTTTTCAAGTATCCTGGAGCACCCTCATGCATCAAACGAATTGATTTCATCTTCCTAGTGGTGGTTTGATGGATTCCAAGATGGACAAAAGGGCTATAGTGGGAGTAACCGGTCCTAGTTTCAGGCTTTCTGAGTCCCTGAACAGAGCCTCAACAATTTTTCAAGCTGAAATCTATGCTATAGAAATTTGCTTCCAAGTATGCCTTGCAGAAGGATTCGGGGTGGCAAAAACCTATATCCCATAAGACGGCCAAACAGCAATAAAACTCTAAAGTCACACAATTGTGAGTCTAGACTGACTGCAAAGCCTTCCAAAGGCAATTGGCTACGAACAATCAGGTCGCTCTGATGTGGGTGCAGGAATGAGAAGATTGCCAAAGGCAAACACTAATTTCCTGGCTTTCAATCCTTTGTTGACTTTCCAAAGCCACATTAAAAAAGGTTCCGACGCTGGGAAGCTGACCATATCAGAACCTATTGAAATCAATTTCCAGGACGAAGACAAACAGAAAGACTTCCAAGCCAATCGCCAAAGGAAGTTGAACATCTCCTCGAGTTGAACAAGAGATATTCGGAAATGGTAATGGGACTGCTCACCAGACATTCTCTTCGGGGGTATCACCTCAAAAAAAAAACATAGGTTCGACAGCGAAACGTGCCGTTACTGCGGATTCTCGCTCAACCTGCAGAACACCTGCCTTGCGACTGCCAAGCGCCGTCTTGAGCATTGGGTTTCTCGAAGGGGTTTCATTAACGTGTTCAGTTATTGGGAAACTTAGCTCCCAGGAAATCGATACACTTCGGATCTTCAGAAGATGAAGCATAATGTACAAAATACCTATAGGTCGATGTACGAAGAGGCTGGAAAGCCATATCGACCCACCTACAATCTACAATCTCGTTGGATCAGTCAAAGGAGTTCGGAAGAATATAAGCATCATTAAGTCTCGAATGTAGAAAATGAGGTCCGGCCCAAACGTCCATAATGAATCAATCATATAAATTATTTACAAACGTGGGAAATGGGTTTCCTCCATATGTGATTATTATGGAAATTAATTACGCATTATGGAAATAAATTAGACTCATCACTAGATAACACTTTGGATCCTACTCTCTCCTGTGTATTTCAATAGACAGATCCCTCGAAACTACCCATTTCATATAGGTGGGACTGAAAGGAAATTTGTTTAGTAGAAATATGACGAGAAGGGAAACATTCTCAATTGAATATTGAATAGAAAGATTTTTCTGTGAATTGAAAAATCCACGATAAATAAAGTTATTTTTTGTGAATGTCTAACAGAAAACAACTACTTCCCTGGCTAAAGCCACGTTGGACATTGAACTACATCTGATAGATAATCTGAGAAGGCCCTAACTCAAAAGGAAAAATCGGTAATTGAAAATTTGCATTTTCATTCAGATAGTTATTTGATTTTCTATGAATACCCCACAACAGGTTATCTTGACGATGGAATATAGTGACTGAAGTTTATTTTTCAGTCGCAGATGATTCCACATCTGATTTGATGAACATCCTGTTCATATTTTCAACAAATCAATAGAAATATGACGTTGAGGAAATATTACCTGATACATTCGCCTGGGGCACGAGCGTTTCCATGAGCCATTCCATACATAAAATGAATGCCCACCATTTCGGTGTTCATGTATTCGGCTATTCCATATAAAAAATGAGAAATTGAATTGATTTACTGATAGTTCTATCGACCAGATAGAGTGGGACCTCACAAATAAATTTTCCCTAAAACCATTCTGATATTTGGATGAAGGTGTAACGCAAATTTTTTTCTGCTACAGCTTTTCCTGTTTTATGTTCTTTCATGACTTCGGTAACAACTGACAACCTTTCGTTCTGTTTCATGCCATACATGAACACATCAGGTGATCATATTTGAGTTGGTAGCTTGAGTACGAAGACCAAATTGGATGGCATATTGAATTATAGAAGAAGAATTAACTAATCCACTTTATCAAATGTAAGGGAATATTTCAGCATGTTTATGTGAGTTTTTTTGGTATGACAAAGGTCTTTTTATTGATTAAATTGATAATAAGTTTTGAATTGAAACATATCTGTCATTTCCACCATGTATTATTGAAGTCAGTAAACCATGAGAATTCACGTCGTCTCTAGAATTCGAACTCATAATCTCGAAAATTGCAAAAAAAATAATTTTCGTGCATTGCTCTCCTGCGGGAAGGACTTCTTTTGGTCCATTATGCAACTATTTCTGTACTTAAGAGATGAATGGGTTCTCTTGGAAAACACATTATAAATAACTTTCAGATTTTCCATGGTTGAAAAGTCAACAGCTACACGAGAAAATTCCCAATCACTTTCGGTTCATACCTCAACATATTTTTTTTTGCTTAGTGTGTGCAGCATGCAGATTTTCTAATCAATTTCACCATTATTTCTGTCAGATGGTTTATAGCCTCGGTTGAATTGGAACCATCCAATCGGGCACAGTTAGTTGCCATATTTTTGGAATAACAATCGATTGAAAAAATTACTAATCTCCGACCCCGACAACCCCCACATACCAATTTTGAATCGAATCGGACCATAATTACAAAACTCGTCCGTGTCTTGAATTTGTGAATTGAGAATGAAAATTCTTAATCTCAACCCCAAGCACTCTCACATACTAATTTTGAATAGAATCGGACCATAATCCTAGAGGTAGTCGACTATCTTGCAGCCGACGCTTTTTTTTTTCTAACAAAAATTCCATAGTTCATCGTCACGAGAATTATGATTACCTGTCAAATCTCACGTTAATTGGGCAACTATAAATGGGTCAAATTTGACTTGCAAGGTTTGATCATAGATAGACAGACACCGGGACATGTGAAACTAAATAAAAGCTTGTAAAAATAGAAAGTAAAGTTTCAGGTTACTTTTTCGTAGGGTAAATTTCGTGAACATTCATTGATCTTCATATAAATCAATTGTTTCCCAAATCTCGTGAATGATCAAAATCAGTCTCCACACATGTAACCAGTACATTCCTCTACCTTCTAACGATCTTGACTCTATTTCGATAGACATGTTGTTAGGTCTGACTCAGTTTTACGAAAACACTATCTATGAGTCCCGTATGAGTTCTTGTTAAAAAAAATTCATAAGGTAAAAGCACAATATTCCGCCGTAGTTAAGGGTTTTTTGAGTTTGAGTTCAAATATTAGAAAAACAGATTTAGTTATATCATGCTTGGCATTTTTAGAAAGTGAAATGATATGTTCTGAAATATAGGCATATATTTTTTTTACATAATATGATGTCTTTTTTGGTTAATATATTATTTTTTTTTGAATGTCAAAATCTCCTAATTCCGCCGTAAATTTTTGACTTTGACCCTAATTCCGACCTAAGAGGTCCCTAATTCCGACATATTTTTTTTTATTTTTTTTTTATTTCAAATATGGTTGTAATTTACACAAAAAAACATTAAATACGGGAAAAATATGTAGAACGATATATTTTTCAAAGTAATAAAGATATTACAACATTAAAAAATAATCCTTTTATGATAAAAAAAACACAAATTTGTAACAACTTAAAAGTATTTAAGTATTAAGTACTGAAAATGTGTATCTAAGTATTTCATCGAGAAGAATATTGCACTTTTAGTCCATATCTTTTATCTCAGGAACAGAGTAAAATCCTCTCTTATTTATAAGACGAGGAGCACTTATACGAGAAACAATTTCATCTTCTTCGTACCAGATGACATCCTCAATAGTTGGCCATCTCCAATGTATCCCAATTCGTTCCATGACCTTGATAAAAAATTTGGTTTTGTCTCTGTCAATAACTTGTCCAGGAAAATATTTATTTTCATATATAATAATCACGTAATTATAGTTTTGATAACCGCATTCACTTTCTACTTGTTCGTCTTTTGCTTTGTCTGAATTCATTGTAATATCTTCTGATTTTCCTTCTTACTGTTCTTTTCTGGTCGCTACGTTCTCATGTTCTCTATCAATTTGTGTTTCTTCTGCTTGCGGTTGTTCTTGGTTTATTTGTTCTTGGTCTACTTCTTTTGTAGGTGCCATTTTGCTGAAAATAAAAAAAAGATGTATTTAAGTATAAAAATGTTTATTTATTCATTTATTCATTCGTTCATTCGTTCATTCGTTCATTCGTTCATTCGTTTATTCGTTCATTCGTTCATTCGTTCATTCGTTCATTCGTTCCTTCGTTCTTCATTCATTCATTCATTCATCCATTCATTCATTCATTCATTCATTCATTCATTCATTCATTCATTCATTCATTCATTCATTCATTCATTCATTCATTCATTCATTCATTCATTCATTCATTCATTCATTCATTCATTCATTCATTCATTCATTGATTCATTCGTTCATTCATTCATTCATTCATTTATTTAACTATTCATACATTCAGGCATACAAAGGCCCAATATACAATCAAACAAAATATTTTAAAATTGAAATATTTCAAACATTACTTACTCATCTAGGTATATGAGCCTATTTAAGGCGGAATTACCTCCTGGACCATAAAAAGCGGATGCTTATGCCGACGTATTTTTAAGGTTCTGTCAGATTTGTGTCAATAATTATTTTGAAAAAAAACAAATGAAAATAAAATTTTGAACTCACTTTTTACCTAAATTAAGAATGTTTTCACTTTAGAAGAGTTTTTTTTAGTTTTATTGAACATTTAAAGTTTGTTGTGGGTACAGCTATTATTAAAAAAAATCCTCTTGGGACACATTCTTTTAACATAAGAAACTTAGTTTTTAGTGAGAAATCTATACGACGTATTTTGCTCCTAGCATATATTAAGGCCTAATTTACAGTTAAATTTTTTTTTTTTCTAATTGCAGTTTAAATAGGTTTTAAAATTTGATTTGAATACAACAGGAGAAAATCCTTATTTTGACGTATTACGGCGACATTAGCTCTGGTAACAAAAACGGGCCCTTATTCCAACGTATTTTTTTGAACGTATTCGTTAAAGTTTGTGTCAAAATAATAAACCAAAACCAATAAAAAATTATTTTTAAAACCATTTCCTTGACATAGAAGAAAAATGCAACCCGCTTGGGTGAACAAAACTTTTAATTTTCGAAATATTTTTAATCACTTCAATCGATCTACTTACCAAAATGGAGACGTTTTTTCACTCACTGTGACAACAGACAGACCCAGTCGGAATTAAATGCAAACTAGATCCAAACGAGAGTGGCTTACCCCACCACTTTGGCGCTGTTGCGCAATCTAAAAAATTATGTAACGGATACATTTGATCGCGTTTAGATATTCGTTGCCAGTTTAAAGAAATTGACTGACAAAGTTTGCCTCATGAAATAGGGCGGGATTAGGGCTCGATTTAGCATACGTCGGAATATGGTCTTATATCTGAACTAGAAAATAGCTGTACAGTGAACTTGAGATTGAATTTTCAAGTACAGTTTTCTGAGTTTCTAATTCATATCAAAGTCGACATCAGGTGAGTCTGTTTTGGAAAAAACTTCAAGTAAATCATCAACCATTTCCAATGATATTCTAATAATAAATGAGCTGTTGGAACAATGTGACGTTACATTTGAATTCAAACAGAAATAAATCAAATTCAGAGGACGGAATAGCCAAATCCCAATTCGATATTATAGCAATCATTCTTGTTATCTGTTCCAATTGTAGAATGTATGGTCGAACCATTTTACAAAAAGACCAGGTTTTTTCATCGAATAATAGTAGACAACGATCATTCGTTTGTTTCTGTTATAAGGTTATCTTTATATGAAACTGAAATGCCTGAATATGAAACGTCGAGCACCACCAATGGGAATAACAGGAGTTAAACACGTGCTGAGTTTGTTTTGACTCTCTTCTTGAAAAATGTTGATGAAAATAAAGAAAATAATGTCATCGCCCCGTATATCGAGTAACAAGCCGTTGAAGATATATGTTAATATACAGTTTCTGCGGTTAAATTATCTAAGGAATTCATATTCGGAGTTTTACCAATAACTCAATTCACAGTGGTAGTTGTAAATTAAAATGAAGACATTTCCACACATTCATCAGATTTTTACAAAAATACATTATTATTGGATGATTTGTGTCCGTGTCAGGAACTGTCCACCATCCCATGTAATATCGAGAACTTCCAATTTTTCATACGGTCGAATCGCATGAAATTTCAATTACTCGATGTTCCTCCGCAGAAAGTATTTTTATTCGGGAATTCTGCCAGTGCACGGAGATAATATGACTCGACTCATATACATGTTACTGTTACATGGTTGAAGACGCCATCGGAGGGAGCATAACGCTATCAGCCGAAGTCTCATCTAATCCGGGACAAGCGAGAGCTTCTGGGATTTTCCAAAATTCCGGAATAAAGCTCTACTTTAATGGCCAAGGCTCTGTCGCAAGTGTATATGAAATCCTGATTGAATTACTGTGAGGATGAAGGTATTTCGGTATTCCGGAAAGAACACAGAGACTCAGTTTTAATGAGTACTTTATATTGCCCATTGAAATTTTTATTGAAGTCACTAATCCTACTCGAATCCTGTCAGTAATAAAGAAACAGACGTAAGTATATCCGTCTTTGTTATTGAAGAAACAATCACACGATTTTGGTCGTAGGATATTTCCTAGGAGTACAATTATTTATATTAATTCCAGTCATCTGGGAATGTGCTGTCGATATGTGAAGAGAGTCTATTGATTTGTATTCAGAAAATCACGTAAAATAGCAAGTGGTCAATAACTAGTGTTTTGCTGTTTCAATATCGCATAGACTGCGTATTTCTTTTGGTGGGGACAACAAACTGGACAATTTTCCGGATGTGGTGAATTATGGTTGAAATATGAAAACTAATCCTCCATCGTTTGAAAAATAAAAACAGTTAATTGAATTCATAGTAGAAAAAATTTAAACCGAATCGGCGCGGTTTGATGATTTGATAGTCTGTCTAATCGACAAGTTGAAAATGGTCTAAAATAGAGATACTGCTCTTAAAATTATGTGTGATAGCTCATTGGATCCGAGATAATGCCTAGAAAAATGTGCCAAAAGCGTGTATTAGAACATAAAAAATTGCAAAAGTTATAAACAATGAAAGATAAAAAAAAATGGCATTTCGTTTTTTGCCAATATTTCAAACTATCAATATTTGATAAATTTCAAAAAAAAGATTCTGGAAGAGGAGGAAATTTCCAATAAAAAACTGAAGACTCCCGGAACTCTATCTCTATTATTTATAATTTCAATTTAACGCTGGAAATGGGTCTCCCCGCGCGACATTTTTAGGTTGCGCGCGCGGCGCCAAAAGCGAGTACGACACATTAATTAATTTATTTAAGGTATTCGATATATTTTTTTTTTTGAAATCATGTGTTTTCTGAACACTATAAATAATTTATACCCGTTGGAAATTTCACTTAGAGTTAATTTTTCAACACGTTAAACGATTGTTAACTAACAAAATTTTCACGAACTTCTGTCTTAATTGTAAATGAAAAAAAATGTTTGAATAATTGTCGTAAAATTTTTTCGCTTCGTAGAGCCTTTTTTATATACATACTCAACAAGATCACGCCATGAAAGTTGAAAAAATATTCATAGTTTGTTTATAATAATTTTTGTACTTGAACAAAAACAAAAAATCCAAGAAATGTTGTTAAAAAAATATTTTTTTTCCTAATCATCAAATTATTGTTTTTTTATCAATACAAGATATAAATTGATTTGCGAAAAAAAAATTTCCCGCTACGATAATTTTTCATAAACAAATTGATTATTTCAATATTTTTGAAATTTTTCATTCACAACTTCATTATATTACAAATATTATTATTTTTGATGAGAAAATTTTCCTTTATAACAATTTTTGATTGTTTATAATAGTTTTTTTTTATTTCTATTGTTTAAATAATTGGTTGAAAATATATTTTTTTTCTGAAAATCATAATTGACAGTCCTCTATGAAGAACCAAAAAAAAATTTTTTATCAACAATACCATTGTTTAATAACTTTCCAATTTGTTATAAACACATTTTTAACGTTAGATTTTTTTTCTGAAACTCCTAAAAATAAAAAATATTTTTATATACTTTGTTATATACAGTGCTTCTCAAAAGTCCCCACCCCCCCCCTGTTATTTTTGGAACGATTATACATAAACAAATGAAATTTGGAAATTGAATATTAAAGGTTGTAAACTTCCCTACTAGTGATGATAGATGACGAAATGGTCAGAGATAACGTCACAAGGCCATTGTGACCAATAATTTTGAATGGAACCCTACGGCAAGCGACACCTCTCTTGAAAGGTATCGAAAAAACCTATCCAATGATACTAATTTTGTTTGTGTTTATGGCAGTTCCAATGGCTCATTGGTAAACATTAAAATTCAAATTCCATTCAGTATGATATTAATGACAGATTTGAGAATCAGTATCTACTCAAAGGAATTGCTCGAAGTGACCTCCATTTACTTCCTGACAGTGAAATATCCTATTTTTGAACTCTTCTCGTACTTTTGCAAATGTGTCTGCGGAAACAGCCTCACATTCTGCAACAATACCTTGTTTTAAAACGTCAATATTGTCGTGTTCAGTGGCGTAAACCTTCGATTCAAGGTACCCCCACAGAAAAAAATCAAAAGGTGTGAGGTCCGGTGATCGAGCTGGCCATTCCGTTGAACCTCGTCGTCCAATCCATACACCACCTGAAAATGTCGCGCGGAGACCCATTTTCAGCGTTGAATTAAAATTATAAATAATGGAGATATAGTTCCGAGAGTTTTTCATTGGGAATTTTCTCCCGTTTCAGAGTCTTTTTTTGAAATTTCTTGAATATCAATAGTTTATCAAATATTGGCAAAAAACTGAATGCCATTTTTTTTTATCTTTAATTGTTTATAACTTTTGCAATTTTTTATGTGCTAATACACGCTTTTGGCACATTTTCCCAGGCGTTATTACGGATCCAATGAGCTATCACACATAATTTTAAGAGCAGTATCTCTATTTTAGACCATTTCAACTTGTCGATTAGACTATACCGTGCCATCAATCCCACGACTCCAAAATGCGGGAAAATGCCTCATCACTTACGTCAACACTATCCAAATTATGGTTCGCGTTGTTATTGCTAGCGATTCGAGTATTATTTTTCAGAATAATGTTAGCTGGTTTTTTGTCTCTCCAAATCGATGAATACGTTTCTTTGAAGCGTCTTGTCTTTCAAATATCAGGAGTCTCAGCATCTCATTCCATTATTGGATGAAAAACTATATTCTTTCACCTGTTATATCATAATCGCTTTGAATATAGTCATCATCTATAACTTCATCGAACGGACACATCTTACATGACGATAATCTGAAAGTTTTGGAAATACTGCCAACTTCATATAACGATGTTATGATACTACTAACATATACTGCTTGGAGCGAACATTATGATCTGGAATCAATTTCCCCGGAAACATCCTCTCCAATCACCACATACATACATGGTGCTCCTCCAGACTTGATTTAACACTATCATAACATTGGATTAACGGAATTGCCCGCGGCAAGTTCCGATTAATAATACCGTACATAGTATCGCCCTTCAGCTCACAGGAAGTCAACTTCCCGCTGCCGATACGTCTAATCAATCAATTGGATCACATGCGAAGAAGCGTAGTTACCTAGAGTGGATTGCGTGAAGTCAGTGTCACCGCTGTATACAGGACACAATAGAGAGTATATAAATAAAATGTCTCCGAATAAAATTAACAATACCATGGTAGGCATCTGCTAATAATTTGTGAAAAGAAAAAAAAGACTGAGGAAGTCCCCAATCAGGGACGGGACATTCTTCTCATTATAGATAAATGAGTAAACTGCCGCATCCCTCTTTTCAATAAGAATGTTTTTGTCTTTGGACCTAACCGTCTTGTCACCATCGCCTAATACTTTCGCCCGTTACAAGAGATCTGGCCTTGGATTGATTTTGTGACTCTGAGGGAAATTTGGGATAAGTGTTTCAAAAATAATGTTTATCAATATGTTCCTGACCATCCGCTTGTTCATTCACTTCACAAACATATGTACACTTCCCGGAAGTAATCCTTCGATAACAGGAAACTCACATTTGGTAACATAAACATAAATTCCTTTAGTACTGTTTTGGTACTCTTTTTCTTGATAGAAACCCTCTTGGCAACTTCATAAGAGAGTTGTTCGAAGAACTTCAAATTGGTTGACGGTCGCTGAACAAACATCCCACGTTTTATGCTAAACTGCATTTTTTATATCTTCTTCGTGATCCAAGTACATTATTGCATGCACACAACCATTGGAAAATGTATGTTGATTAATAGCATCCATACTAGGTTTGAGCAATTTTAAAGATTAATGTTATCTAGATAGATTTATTTTTGCATTTCACACCTCAAAATACAGAAAATATCCACAAAATAATATATAAAAGACCATGCAGTAAATCATGTTGTGCATTGAATACAAGTATACACACTTGGTAATTATTGAAATCCGAGTACTGAATAAAAACATTAACACTAGGACAAGGAGACAAAACAAGTTTTCACGAATTTAAAAATTATTTTACCCTCTAGAAAATTATTTGTTTGCTTTTTCGAGGGCTACAAAGTGAAAATATGGACATTAAAATATTCGAATAATAAAAGTATACAAACTGTGCAATTTGAGATTTTCTTTGGACAACTATGATTTTATTTCAACTTCTCAGTCTATATTACTGAAAAAGACTCTAAAAGACTACGGGAAAAAAATATTCGATTGATTCATCCAACATGAGATGAAAGTTAATATTACTATATTTTGACGGATGTGCTGAGAACAAGCAGTGTATTCGCATATCTTTGAAATGTAATTTATTTTTTTCTGACGATATTGGTGATAATACCAGGTCATAGCTATGAAATTATTGTATTGTCATCTGTTTTTGATACGTGTGCAGAATAAAAAAAATATATAAAAAAACATTTTCAAAGACAATCTTTTATACAAATGCACTAAAAAGTAAAAAATAATTGCTTTCATTTTTTGATATAGGTTATTCTGTGAGTAACAGATTAGAAATCTTGCCGCGCAAGATTAGGTACCTATTTTGTATTCGCGGCAAGCTTTTGTTTGTTTTTATTAACAACTGATAAAACTTGTTTTTAATGTTTTCTTCTCGTTTATTTATTTTATTTTCTTTGTTTTTATTCTATCTAATATACTTTCGAATTTTGACAAAAAAATCATAATTTCTGACCCCAAAAACCCCTAGATAACAATTTTGAATACAATCGGACCATAATCACAGAAATTGTCCGCCATATTGGAGCCGCCACTTTGTTTTTTCCCTAACAAAAATTTCATAATGCATTGTCCCCGGAATTTCAAATCAATCGGACGATTAGAAGTGGGGTCAAATTTAACATGCCAGATATAATTACAGACACATAGACACGCAGATAGACAGACAGACACCGGTACAGTTGAAATTGAAAATGAAAGCTCGTAATGAAAATATTCGACCCAAAAAACCCTCACAAAACTCGTCCGCCATTTTGGAGCCGCCAGGTTAATTTTTGAATTTTGACAAAAAAATCATATCTCTGTCCCCAAAACCCCTAGATACCAATTTTGAATGGAATCGGACCATGTCCCAAAAATTGTCCGCTATATTGGAGCCGCCATTTTGCTTTTTTTTTTCCCAACAAAAATTTCTAATGTACACCTGTCAAATTCCAAATCAATCGGACGATTAGAAGTGGGGTCAAATTCAACATGCAAGATTTGAATACAGACAGACAGACACCGGAACTAAATAAATGCCTGTAATAATAGTTCAGTCGTCTGGAAGTGGGTGAAAATCAATTTCAAAGATTCCGGTACCTACATACATACAGGTGAAGCTTATAAAGCGTGTATAAAAACGGTTACCTGCTACTCCCATCTATTCAAGGGAAACTACAACTTCAGAAAAAAATTATTGATAACTTCTAATGGTTGAATAATATCTGGGCAGACTTCTTTTCGATATGTCTATATCCCTAACATCATATTCCAGCATTCGATTATTCTTGTCTCGAATTAAGTTTGGCCCCTAGATAATGAGTTTATATATTCCAATTCGCCTATATATCCACTACCTGGAGGAGATGGGGAGATGATATGAATGAAAAAAACTCTCGTTTCCATATAAAAATAGAGCTCCACAAAAAATCAAACTAAAAGTTTCGAAAAAAAATGTTTTCACAAGATTTCAACTTTTTATATGAACTCAATAACTCTTTTGAACTGAGCGGAGCACTCTGATATTGACATATGTATTTCTCAACGAATGTTATCAGGTCACATATGAATAAAATGAAAACATTGATACAAAAATATATTATAAATGTGCACTTTGTGTAGATTATTCACACTGACGAATAATTATAGTAGTAGAGTTTTTCAATGAATTTCCAATTGACTTATCTTATTAGTATTTCCTACCTTAAAAATCTTTGGCTTATAACCTGTACCAACGGAATATATGACTAGCAATAGTTGTAATATCAAATTTGAATAGATTCCAGAGATGTGTACAATAACCTAAGTGTTTGAATGTTTCCCAAAAACAAATATAGGAATAATATGGAAATGGGAAATAGATATCTTTTTTTTTATTGGTGCCCCTTTTTACCCATTCAAAGCACGCCTTAGCGTGTTTAAATCGAACTTTAAAAAACGCGCGTTTTTCAAAGGTAACCATGACAACATCAACAAATCGAAAAACGTGAAGTCTAAATGACAAATTTTTTATTATTGATCTGACAGGAGTAACTTGTAACGTCAAAATATTACTCACAATTCGTTCATTTATATGTGCTCCTCCATCCATTTGATGAACTTTTCATATTCTTTTTTATATATATCACTGGATTTTCGCGGTATTAACCGCGATTCTGCCTCACTATTCAAAAAATCGATATTAGAATAATTCATTTTTGAGCTCTGGTGACAACTAATATTGATCTTTGGTAACAAATTGCAAATGAATGTTTTTCTCATTTCCATGACAACGAAAGGTATACTGATGTCACATCACGAATTCAATCTTCTTGCATTATTAGTTCTTATTTCTACTATTTGTAGTAATAATACCAGTATATATGATTTCAAAGTGCACCAATAAAAAAAAATAAAGTAAAGTATTCGTGGATAACTGGTCTTAAAAACACTTGCTCTATTTCGAGCACTCCGGCTGCGCCGTCGTGCTCGAAAAATCGCGCGTGTTTTAAAGCCCTTTTTATCCACTTATACTTTAATATACTATTATCCCATCCGAGGCTCTTAACTGCTCAAACCCAAATATACCAAATGATAGTATAACAAAGTATCCATTGGCGCCATTCGACAGGACTTGTGGATTTTTCAGATTGATTTTATGTTTTCAGTAGGAATGCCCTTGAGACGAGGAATTCTCACATTTCATCTCCATCGACGCAGTAGATTTATCTCCCAAACTTCCCACTCGGGACATCATAATTTTTCGACAAGAGACGAAATAGATCTTCTCGATAAGATATTTTGATTCCAAATAAGTTTATGATACCCCCTAATGAACTATTCTGCTTCCAAAATGTATTTTTTACCATACAAATGTGCCCGCTCTTAACGTGCTTTGAAAAGTGTATTGGTGAATTATATATTCCATTTGATCATTTATGTTATTATCCCTGCTTACTATCGCTTTCTCAATAACAGTTTCGGAGGTATTTTCGAAGGATATATAATGAAACCTCGATTTCTACGAAAATTGAACGAGTTGAATTTGAAAATTCATATTCTCAATGAAACTAAAGACTTCACCTGAATTTTCTGAAACTAAAAAGGAGGGAATATTGACCATATTTCCTATTCAATAAATGACGGTCAAGTTATATCTGATAAGATTATTCCTCAAATATTTAAATCAACTGGAATGATTTATTTCTAAATATAATACAAATATTATCAATTGAATTAAAATTCCTATTAAGAATATTCATGGTTTTCTTGGAATTTCATCAATTTCGGCACATCCACAGATCTCACCAGATGTAGTTGTTTTTGTCATAGCGGCACTGATTCCAGAAGAATGTCACTTGTCCAAGAAGGGATAAAGAGAACTACTAAATACCATGAAATGTGTTTTTTGTAACATTTTTGTGGTTAAATTCTATATAGTCTTCTTGTAATATGTCTGTCAACTCTACAGTTGTAGTTTTTTCTAAAACTCGTTAACTTCTGCTACAGCAAAACTCGTAGAATATATTGCACACATCAAGTACTACTTCATACACATGAAAAACTTCCACCAAAATATAATAGGTTGTTAGAAATAAGTTATCATGAAAAATGCATAATGAACCATTATTATACACATCTTTGAGGTGACATGAAACTCGATTGAGATTACATGTTTCACTAGGAGTAAAATTGAAAGAGAAGAATGTTAATAATTATTGCACATTTATTAATAAAAACAAATGACATACTTGAAAATAAAACGAATATTCTTCGGCTAATTGAAAAAAAGGGTCCATAGGCTGCAATATTGAATGTGCAGTGCAATAGGTGTAGCTCCAGCAAAGATATATTTTTTGCCAGATGGTGAACATCTATACTTCCTGGGAAGAAGTGACCAGAGCACAAAACCACATACTGAGATATGTTTTCAGCAATACCAAATACCTCACACCAAGTATTATTTTGCTGAACATTTTTGGGAAACCTATAGAACGAATTAGATACATTTATTTATATTGATTAGTGATAATATACTAACATTTGAACTATAAACCTATTTACACTACGCCTAGGGTATACAAACCTATAAAAAGATCTAGATGAACCTTTTTCAAATTTGTTATTGCCAATCAAACACAACTTTCCCATTTTGGTGTGCAGCTCAACTACTGTCTTCCAAATGAATTGTCCACGGTGAAAACTCCCAAATATGCAGTGCTTCTCAAGAGTCCCTTTCCCCCTATTATTTTTGGAACGATTGAACATGAACAAGTGAAATTTGGAAACTGAATATTAAAGGTTGTAAACTTTCCTATTAGTGATGATATATGACGAAATCGTCAAAGATGACGTCACAAGGCCATTGTGACCAATAATTTTAAATGGAACCCTACGGCAAGCGACACCTCTTTGGAAGGTATCGAAAAAACCTATCCAATGATACTAATTTTGTTTGTGTTCATGGCAGTTTAAATGGCTCATTAGTAAACATTAAAATTTAAATTCCATTCAGTATGATATTAATTACAGATTTGAGAATCAGTATCTAATTGAAGGAATTGTTCGAAGTGACCTCCATTTACTTCCTGACAGTGAAATATCCTATCTTTAAACTCTTCTCGTACTTTTACAAATGTGTCTGCGGAAACAGCCTCACATTCTGCAACAATACATTGTGTTTTAAAACGTCAATATCGTCAAGTTCAGTGGCGTAAACCTTCGATTCAAGGTACTTCCACCAGAAAAAATCGAAAGGTGTGAGGTCCGGTGATCGAGCTGGCCATTCCGTTGAACCTCGTCGTCCAATCCATCTACCACGTTACTCCTCATCCAAATACCGTCTTACTGCACCGTAATAGTGTGGAGGAGCAGCATCCTGTTGGAATGTTATTTCCAAATTGCCGAATTCATCTGAATTATCTTCAAAAATTTCAAGGATTAACGGTTTCATCACGTTTTGCAACAGCTCCAGATAAACCTCACCAGTCAAATAATCATTTAAAAAAAAAGCCCAACGATGTGGTTTCTCAGGATACCTGCCCAAACATTCACCTTCTGGGGAAATTGGGTATGTGTTTCGCGAAACAGGTGAGAATTTGCGTCACTCCAATACCTCACATTCTGTGTATTTACATTTCCATTTAGATAGAAAGTACTTTCGTCACTAAAACAAATTGTTTTGACATAGTCTGGCTGTTGGTTAATTTTAGTTTCCATATTTTCACAAAATTCTAGTCTTCGGTCTGGGTCGTCGTCTGAGAGTTGATGAACCATTTTTAATTTGTATGGCTGAATTTTTTTTTTTTTCAACACTCTGTGTACTGTACTTCGACTGACTTCACAGGAAGATTCCACGTGAGTTGTTGAAGAAGTAGGATCAACTACTACTTCTGCCAGTATATCAATATTTTTCTCATCAGAAATTTGTGGTCTGCCAGATTGTTTCGCATCATTAATACTACCCGTTGTTTCAAATTCACGAAGGAGCTCCCTTGAATGAGTCCTCAAAACGGGGCGATCGAGAAACCTCTCATTGAAAATGCGTTCTGCTGCATGAATATTTTGCCAAGTTTCACCAAGAATTAGGATCGCTGCTACTGTATCACCTAAAGCACGTACCATTTCGCTTCTTGAAGCATTTGAAAGTTCGGCTCAAAACAGTTTAACAAATTATCAAAATGTACAAAAATATCAAAAGTACCGAAAGCTGCTAGAACAGTTAAACGTTCGATCAACAATACACAGATTATTAAATGTACAAAAACTTGGACAATTACAAAAACGTCGAATTGGCGAGACTAACAAAAACGTCAGCTCATTTGACAACTATCCAGAGGCGGAGCTTGAATTTGGAATTTTAGTATTAACTGATTTAGGTCATCACAGCTTTGCGTTTTTCAAAAGCGAGTTGCCAAAGCTGCCATAAACACAAACAAAATTAGTATCATCGAATATGTTTTTTCGATACCTCTTAAAAGAGGTGTCGCTTGCCGTAGGGTTCCATTTGAAATTATTGGTCACAATGGCCTTGTGACGTCATCTTCGACGATTTCGTCATCTATCATCACTGGTAGGGAAGTTTACAACCTTTAATATTCAGTTTCCAAATTTCACTTGTTTATGTATAATCGTTCCAAAAATAAGAGGGAGGGAGGGGACTTTTGAGAAGCACTGTATAAAGAATACACACAATGAACTCACAATGATTACCACAAGAATATAAAGAACATGAAGGAAACAGAAAACCTAATCTGACATTTGTCATGCGAGTAGACGGACAACCAATCAATAATAGAAACAAAAGTTTTCCAGAATCGTGGCCGCTGCGTTCCATCCACTGAAAATGCTACTTGGGATCTGTCCTATCGGGATGTCTTCGAGAAGTAGAAGGAAATATGAATAATAGAGAACACACAACCCACATTTTTTGCATTATGGATATGAAAAATATAATGAGATGAAAAACATGTTGTTAGTTCCAACCTTGCCCGCGGCCATTTTTTAACGTTATACCTTACAGCATAAATATGAAATATTCAGGAGCACAAACTCACGTAATTGTTCGAGAAGAGAGTATCAGTTCAACAGTGAATGAATTTCTTTAGATAATTGAAAATATTCAATGATAAAGATCCATATAGAAAAATCGAATTTAAACGGTTTTCTTCACATAAAGGATTCAATATAAAATTGAACCAGAGAAAGGTAGATCTCAGGTGAAAAACAACTACTTTCCTGGCAAATACCACGCAGAACGTTGAATGATATTCACCTGAAAATCCATGCATACTTCCATATAATATCAATGGACATTGAATGCAAATGTTTCTTTCTGATGAGCTCGATTATGTTTAATTTATGTCGTGTTCACCTAACAATCCGCATACCGGTTCCAGGCTTCTTGGCCCTCATCAGTACGGAGTAGTCAACCAGCCAAAGGTCCAAAGAATCTGGCTGAAGTGAGACACAACGTAAACAAACCATCATCGATCTTGTAACACCTATAGGTACGCCGGAAAAGATAAACTTTAACTGGCGGTACCTAGTGACAGAAAGAAACAGTCCGAAAATCTCCCACCTCGATAGGTTTCTAAATAAAAGATTCCTCCTCAGTAGGAGTGGCAAGCCCGTCTAGCATATAATGAGAGATAAGTGCTATGTGAAGTGGAATGAATAGAAAAATCGAATTTAAACGGTTTTCTTCACATGAAGGATTCAATATAAAATTGAACCAGAGAAAGGTAGATCTCAGGTGAAAAAATGAGGGCCAAGAAGCCTGAAACCGGTATGCGCATTGTTAGGTGAACACGACATAAATTAAACATAATCGAGCTTATCAGAAAGAAACATTTGCATTCAATGTCCATTGATATTATATGGAAGTATGCATGGATTTTCAGGTGAATATCATTCAACGTCTTGGTATTACCGGAAAGTAGCTTGTTTTCTAGATATACCTCTCTGTTCAATTTATATTGAATCCTTTATGTGAAGAGAACCGTTCAAATTGGATTTTTCTATTCATTCCAGTTCACATGGCACTTATCTCTCAAAGATCTATATGTTTCACAGATTTGCTTTTTTGTTCCCGTATAATTCAATAAGTTTATGAACGAAAATTTTATATCAACGACGGAGATGAAAATATATTTGGAATGAAATTATGAAGAACGGCAGAATCCTGGAAATAATTTTCCGCCACACTTTTATTTCCCAATATATCCTGGTACTACTCTGTGAAGTGCCATTGAGTCACTTTCCTCAAATAGTAAGATGTTTCACGATTCAGTTTCAACTTTCTCCCTTTGGTGGAACTTTCAAACAACCACCTCATTCCATTATTATCAACAACTCTGTCAGAGCTCACCCTTTTCATGAGGCAATTCATGTGTAGTTCTGAACATAAAAAAGTTCATCTGCGAGTAGAATCGAAATGTTAGCTAATTTCATTAATGATATCAAAAAACTTTTATTCAGTCTATAGGTTTCATTGGATGAGTTAGCAGATATGTTCAAAATTCGTCATTCTCGGGTTATTCTGCGATTTTTACGAATGACTGACCCCCTCATGTTCTCAAAATAAGTATTAAAAATATCAGTTGGACAGAAAACTTGTTCAGAAATGCTACCTCCGTTTCCTCCTTCAAAATGTCTGATACAGCTTGCTATATAAACGACGCAGATTGGTCTGAACTAAATGATTTTCCAGGAAAAATAGATACTCATGGAAAAAATATGAGTGGATGATTCTTGAATGGGAATATATCAGCATCTCCGATTGCTGGTAGCAATAATAAATTACGTAACCAAACACGTGGGTCACTTCTGATCGATCACGTTATACGAACCTTTGATGGATAATGCAATATTTAGAACATCATAGTAAACACCACTGGGTTGAAACGAGTTGGGGCTGTGAAATGAGTAGAGGCAGGGACGGACTGGGGAGATGAGCTATTGCTGATAAAATACCAACAGATATGAAAATGTAAACAGAATGCAAATAAAGTTGAATAGGCAGTCAATTAAAAATTTAATTAAGGTTCGTACAATGATTTTTATTCACAAACTTATAAACAATATGTTATCAGAATATTTGTCTACAAATCTACAGTTCCGCAATGAAATACATTCATATGATACACGCCAAAAAACCCACATAAACATTCGTCAAACCAACCTGATGTGCACGAAAAAAAGTATCTCTGAATCGTAATCTATAATAACCTGTCTCGTAATATAAATATTTTTAAAAGTAGTATCCGTCAATATATATTAAACGATCAATTTCAGTAATTAAACGTCACATTCTATAGGGCGATCTAGGCTATTCTCGTTCTCAGAATTGTTCAGGTATAGGGATTCCTCTGTACTTTTTAAAACTATGTTATATCATGTTATGATGCTGATAGGGCTATATTTTAATTAATTAACAATTAGCGTTTTACGTTTCTACTAATATTTATTCATTGATGTCTCTTATATATTGTATTTATCTATACTAACCCACCTCATCTCTGTATCTTTGTGATGAAACGATATTGTATTAGCAATGCTAAATAAATAAATAAACAAAAAAAATCGCAGAAAATTTCAAAGGAAAAATATTCTCGTTTGACCCAACTTAAATTATTATATACTGGAAATATATCAATTCAGAATCATGGATTATTTTGTTAAAAATTTTCTATTTTGACATAAATAAAAACTTTTTAACAAAAAATTAAACCGACGAAAACATCAACTGAAAAGCAAAAAAAAAAACCTTCTTAGTCTAAATGATAATCGAACTCCTGAACTAATGTGAGTAACTGATTTTGAGTCGGCGCCAAACAAACAATTATCAAAGATCATTATATTACTTTGGAAGAAGTAATCAAAATGCAGCCATGCATCTGCTGCCATCATTTTACGCTTTACCTAATTCAATTTTATTTTTTGCTTTTCAGTGGATTTTTTTGTCGGTTTAATTTTTTTGTTGAAAAGTTTTTATTTTTCAATTTTTTTTTGCCAAATCTACTAATTACTACCTACTTAATTTTTGATTACTTTCAGAATACTTACTTATCTAGCTCATCTCAACTATTGACCATCGAATAATATGATTTTCTATTTTAACTATTTATTGTTATATAATATAAATTAATTTTGGAATTTCTGGTTAATTGATTTCATCACTTTCTATATAATTCCATCCATTCATAGAATCTAATCATTTTGACGGATGTAGGAGGGTTTGTCAATGTCAACTACATATGTGTGCCAGAGTTCACAAGTGAAAAATCAATCATCCCCTATTTCTCTACCCATAGGGGTCGATCATTTCATTTCTAATTGGAATATAATCAACTATGAGGTATACCCTCGAAAGATCAATTTCCTCCATGTTGCTACCCTTAGGGATGGATTTGTGTTTCGTCGGTTAAAAAAGAAGTTGACTACTCAAAATCAGTATGACAAATGTAACTTTGATGGTGAAACCTGATCAATTCATACCTCACCTCCGTTTTCTCCTTCAGACCGGCTGAATTAGCAACAGTTGATAGTGATTACCACTTGTTATATCAAAGACGAAGATAGTTCTGAATTGAATGATCCCCGTGGAATTGTTTCTACTCATATCTTAAGTGGATGTTTCATGAATGGGAATATATATCAGCTTCTCCGATTACCGAACGCATTAATCAATTACGTAACCAAAGGAGTGGGTCACTTCTGATCTATCACGTTACACGAAGCTTTGACGGGCCATGTTATATTTGAAACATCACAGTAAAAACCACATGGCAAAACTTTGAGATTGGTAGAGGCAGTGATGGACTTCCAAAATTGGCAATTGCTGGTGGAAAAGTCGAAACTTAGAAATTTGAAAGTATACCAATAACAAGTAAAAAGCTCTAAATTTTTTTAATATAATAATATAAACGTTTTTATTACTACAAACAGAATATACCCATTTGTATAGAAGATATATAAAAAAAAAAACAAAAAGTATCAAAAGAGAAAAAAATTAAAGCAATAATAATAATTTTGGAGTAAAAGGCGAAGATTAATTCACATGGTGACAGCAAATCACCAGCAAAATGTTCTTCCACTCAACCTCAGTTCGTCTCTTCGTCCCAATGCAGCAGTTGAGCTTGATTCATTTCTTGAATTTGATAAAAAAAATATGGAAGGAAATAAACGATTGTGATAATTAGCTTCCCTTCATTATTCCATACATTCTAAGGACTTATAAATTTTGAAAAATTAATTTCATACTATATAATGTTAAAAGGAAACATTGTCAATTGAATATCCATAGAAAGATTTTTCTGTGAATTGAAAAATCCACGATTAAAATGAAGTAGTTGTTTTCTGTTAGACATTCACAAAAAAAAAACTTCATTTTAATCGTGGATTTTTCAATTCACAGAAAAATCTTTCTATGGATATTCAATTGAGAATGTTTTCCTTTCAACATGAATACCCCACAAGAGGTTATCTTGACGATGGAAGATAGTGACTAAGGTTTATCTTTCAGTCGCAGATGATTCCACATCTGATTTTATGAACATCCTGTTTATATTTTCAACAAATCAAGTGAGAAATCGAGTTATATACTTTACATATATAATAGGAGAATGGCCGTTCAACCTTGCGTTAGTCGCGCCTACGATGTCGAAAATATCGACGCGTTGGTACCTGTTAGGTGCTTTATCAGTTAATCCTCTAGTTTTCAGGTTTATTGTGATTCAATATTATATTCATACTCAAAAATGAAAATCGAAAGCCTTTCATAAAATTATTCATTGAATTATGAGAAAAAATACAAATAAAAATTAACTATTATATAACAGCCTAACATTTATGAGATCAGGAAAAAAACATTAACATAAAATTTAACTCTTATATAGCAGTCTAACATTTGAGATCAGGAAAAAATATTCATTTGACAGAAATTATGGACTTTCGTTTTCCAGTTTCCAGATTCATCTTTTCTTCATGAGATTTCTTATGACACTCCGCACAGCTAACAGTGATTTTCTTTGTTTCTCTTTTTGACACGGATAGCATAGTTTTCGTTTTCCATTTTGGTGAGGACTCTGGGACGCATTGAAAGTGGACGATGATGTAAATTTCCATTTGTAATCACTGAAAGCCTCGTCCGAAGAGTTGTGGGAATTGAAGAATCAGGTGGCCGCCGCATCAATTGATTTTTTTTATTAGGGCTTCACTTAGTTGGCGTAAGACATGTCTACGGCTCTTTACCTTACAATCATCATCCATGTAGATAAACTGTGCATTTATCCCTGCTATATTCAGTATAGAAAACAATTTAACCATGTGCCATCGCTTGGTGTTTCTCGCAACATTGTAAGTAGCACTAATTTATCAACTGTGTCTACTCCTCCTTTTGTCATGTTGTGAAATGTGACCATATCTGGTTCGTTTGCACAGGGTCTATGGCATCGTCAAAGTGAAGACTGGACATGAGGATGACATTTTTGTTCTTTTTAGGAACATAAGACACCAGTGTCCCTATCTGAATGCAAATATGCTTGATTTTTCAGCACGGCCTGTCACGTTCTTGAGCAGCGAGGGAATTTGCCATTTATTGCGTTTTAATGTCTCAAAAAGATAGCCTGTGATCTGCCAAGTATTTAATAATAAAATTCAGGAACCAATTATCAATGTGACATTGCGACCTGTTTTGGCAATGGTGCAACCATCCGTTTCACAACATCTATACATTTGTTGCTAATATAAAACAGCCCTTCTGGCTGCTGGCCCCCATAGATCTCTGAGTTATATGTATAATATATTTTACAGTCTACCAAGGCAAAAATTTTAATGCCGTATTTGGCAGGCTTTGAGAGGATATATTGACGGAATTTACACCTACCCCGAAAAGCTTCAAATTTTTCATCAAGGGTAACATTTTCGCCTGGTGAATAGCATTTTTGACAATTTTTAACCGACGAAACCAAAAAGTAGGAGGTTCTCTAGTCGACGCGTATATATATATATTTTTTTATTTTCTTTATTTATGATCACGCATAACTTTTCACTGAGACGTCCGATGCCGATAATTCTTTTCACAGTGGATAGCGTGTACTTCGAAGGTGGTCTCATTTGAATTCAAAAAGGGTAGCCAAATGGAGGATATTGATCACTCACCTTTAACCGATTCTATCAGGCAAAACTTTGTACTGGGTTCTTCGATTTAGATGATTCTCCTTTTAATAGATAGGGTATACCTTATTTCTGGATTTCGGATGAAATTATCCACCCTTACGGGTAAAAAAATAGGGGATAATTGATTTTTCACTTGTGAACATTGGCACACACATACGTAGTTGACAATGACAGATCGCTACTGACATTATTTTCGTTTCACATCCGTCAAAATCATTATATTCTATGAGAGGATGAAATTATATACAAATTGATGGAATAAACTAACCAGAACAACAAAAATAATTCATATTACAACAAATGGTAAAAGTAGATAATCATATTATTTAACTGGTAACAGTTGAAGTAAGGTGGGTAAGTGAGTATTTCGGAAGTAAGTAGTAGATTTTAGCCACAAAATTCGAAAAATAAAAACTCATTAACAAAAAATTAAACCAACGAAGTACGGAGCTGAAAAGTAAAAAATAAAATAAACCTTCTTAGTCTCAGTAACTAAGCTCATAAACTAATGTAAGTAACTGATTTTGAGTCGACGCCAAACGAAGAATCAACGAACATCATTAAATAACTTCAAAAAAATTATCAGAATGTCACCGCGCAACTCGATGCGCCTCACCTAATTCATCTGCTTGTTTGTTTGGCGCCGACTCGTAATTAGTTACTCACATAAGTTTAGGAGCTTAGTTACTCAGACTAAGAAGGTTTATTTTATTTTTTACTTTTCAGTTCCGTATTTCGTCGGTTCAATTTTTTGTTAAAAAGTTTTTATTCACGAGCTCTTCAAAAATGTATTTAACGGCAGCCAATCAATCGAGTTGCTGTCATTCAAATCTTGTTTTTTTGTCGTCGAATTTTATAGATCTCATTATGAATCTGAAGCGACGTAAACTCATTGTGAGCCCAAATGTCTCAATACCATCACCACTAGCGTCCTAAAAATCTTATAAATTCAAATGTTAACCGCGGTACACTCCCGCCAAATACAAAAGTCCAATGAAAGCTTTGATTTCTATATTATCCGTGGGGCGACAATCTCTAATTCTTGAGTTACTTTCAGATATTGTTCTCATATATTTGTTGGTATTAACAACCATTCCATTCAGAATCGACTCATTTATAAGACAACTCCAGAAGTCAATGACAGATTTTGCTTTCTTGGCATCACCTTTCACCCGTGGAAAGTGAACTAATAGATTTTGCTTTCCTAATTTTCTTCTCGCAGAAAGAGGTCGTTTTTGCCATGCAATGGTATTAATAATTCTTCCTTTACTTTCATGAGTTTGTAGCAGTCCTTGTCCCTTGTTTCTCACCGCTTGATTCATAATGGCTTTGTTCGCTGTCTGAACTCTTTTCTCTAGTTTTACCAAATCATCATCTTCTTCTGACCCATCCAATTGTTCAACTTCTTCTACTGATTGATGTCACTCTCATTTGTAAATAGAAAATTTCATGTTAGACATCGATATCTGATGAAGCCTTCACGCGAAATCACACCAATAATAAAATCATTACCTACATCAAAAAAAGGAACAATACAACAGAAGAGACAAACCCCTCTGAGATACCTGGGAGGCAGCTGGACAAGTGTTTGATATTGAATCAACTTGTCAATCTGGCAATCCAGAAACATCGCGCAGTAAAAAGGAATTGCCATTCAAAGCAAGATATTAAAAATTACACAGAAAACAAACTAAGAATATACAAAACAATTATAAGGCCTACAATGTCGTACGCTTGTTCGATGTTCTGCAGCCTTGTCGAAAACAACACTGATGAAATTGGACAGTATGCAGAACAAAGTGCTCCGTATAGTCACTAATAGCAATAGATACATTCGGCTGGATGATCTGCGCGGGCTGTAGCGTCAATACAAGAAAATATAAGGCAAAGTTTTTCTGAATTTTATAATATTTTGTACCTGAAAGCCCATACTGGCATTAGGGCCCATCAAATCAACAGCGTAAATATGAGGATTGATGTACCAAAACACGGATCTATGAATAAAATAGGCCCAGGCTGAATGATATGAAAAAGTCAAAGAAAATATATATATATTGTTTTATAACCCTAGGTATTCCCAAGCGTACAGTCACCAGCCCAACAAATCGGAGTTGAGCAACAAAAATCGATACCACATTGCTTTGGGGCCGTAGGCCAACAAACAATTTTTCGACCCGCTTTTTTGCCCCACACTTTTTCCGGGAAGTAGTAAACTTAACTCACAAAAACCCAAATTTAAACAACAGACAATTATCTCCCTATCAGTATCAAATTAACACCTACTTGCCACAGCGCAGGAAGTAGGAAATATTTTTTTCATATTTCATAAACATTTTCAAATTACATAGGGAACAACGCCTTACATCAGCGGGGCGCCCTCTTACTGCCATATCAGAAGGGCGTACGAGACGTTTGGAAATATTTCCCCACACTCAATCCACAAACCCCATATGTTAATTTGGAATTGTAGATATACCGTACTAATCAATCAATCAAAAATTCATTGTGTCATTTTCTTATTACATTTCAACTTACTTACAACTCATCTCTATTTTAAAAAATATATACAAATATTCTTCCAGTATTCTTGGAGATATTGGGTGGGCCATCCGACTTGCCTACAGGGGTTGGGAGCGAAGGAGGAGGGTTCTGCGGTGTCAACAGATTTGTGGGTATATGCCAGGCGCAGCTATTTTGAGAATTGGTTGATTTTCTCGCCACCTGTGAACTTATGCGAGGCTTGGAATTTGTTTTATACGATATTTATACTAGCAGAACTGTTTAGCAATGTTGTTCAATATCAACGGAAAAATTAAGAAAACGCCGTACTATAGCAAATGAAATTATATGAATTTGATATCTGAAGCCGAGAAACATCGGGCGTGATGTTGGATGGGTGACCACCTGACAAGAAAGGTGCGCATTAAAATGCTTCAACAACTGTAGCGTAATAGCATAATCGCAGCTTCGGGCCTCATATCAATGAGCACGAGATATGGGAGTCGATAGATATGCGTTCTTCGAGGGGACGTGAAGATGGCCGTCCCGAGATTATAGATGTTGAGCTCGTTGAAGAACCTACCTCCGAAACAGCAGAGATTCGCAAAATTCCGGTTGGGGTAGTGTGCTCACCGCTCGGTTGCAGAAATAGGCCGACGTTAAATGAAGAGAAAAAAAATCTAAACGAGGGTGGCGTTGAGGTACATTATATTTAAATATTGGTTGTGAATACGATAGCAAATTCCGATTTTCCCATGGAGGTACGGGGGTGTTTTGCTTTTAATAAGTTATTGGTAGAAGCATGTACTGTGCAGAGTCCGCCTGTTTTCCGTATTCAACCAATTAGCTTCTCGTAATTTATATGTGGTTTTCTGAATTTCAATCTTATACAGATCTGTAAAATTTGGGCCATATAGGATATCAGCATATCAGCAATACTAGCGTTTCACATTAGGTTGATTTGACATTCAAAGGAAGAAGATATCTAGTGCCATATATCAATTAAAGGCAAAATTGTTTTTTGTATCAACTTGTTCTCAATCGCTTGCGTGTCAATTAGATTTTATGCTTATTCCACCTGACCAAGAGGCACATCGTCAATTGAAATATAATATCGGGAGTATTTTTATCGACCACTGGGCCAACGATCATAAGATAGATTTTGAGGATTGATTGATAAACAATGGTCAGATGCAAGCTTCACAAAAGCATTG
The DNA here is from genome assembly GCA_018342105.1 of Gonioctena quinquepunctata. Classification (NCBI taxonomy): domain Eukaryota; kingdom Metazoa; phylum Arthropoda; class Insecta; order Coleoptera; family Chrysomelidae; genus Gonioctena; species Gonioctena quinquepunctata. Next base: position 214,732 of record JAFIRS010000847.1, on the reverse strand, counting down.
AGCGATTCATTGGCAAACTCGCATTTTCAATTACCTCTGAAGGAAATGTATAGTCAATTTGATTGAACATGAGCGGCACAATTCTCAATAGTTGTAACAAACCAGAGGTATATATGTTGAAGAGCAAGTCCAAAATGAATCCTTGAGGCAATCTGAGATATCTAGATTGAAAATATCCATCTTGAAAGTCAAGAATGAATGGGCTCTTCAACGATCTATTCAGAAAAATTCAGTCACGCAGTAACTATCTTAGATTTTGTTGTTTTGAAATATATTCCAAAGGAGAACAAGAAATGAAAAATAATATTTGAAGTCGTATCACTCATTATCAGCAACTAATTTCAATTCATATATTTATTTTGTTTGGATACTTGCAAACTTCAATTTCTGGCCATCATCGAATTTCACCATGATATATTTTCATTACTTGATTCGCTAGTTCACTTCAGAACTAGGTAACTTCGGAAAGATTTTTCTCTCAATTAACGTTTCCACTTAACCAATTAAATTTAAATTCGACATGTAGAAATGATTTGTATTTGTTCAATAAAATTTATAAAAACAACCCAAGATAGATGACAAAGGGGTACCCATGGCTTTACCTCAATATCAATAATATTTACTGCTTGTTGTCCACTGGTTATTCCCCGAAACCAGTGAATGTCAAGAATTTGAAAATCTTTGGCCTCGGCAGGCCTCGAACCAATGCACTGCTGACCTTCAAATTCCTCATGCAGCGATGTACCAAACTTTTGAAAAATGCTGATTGTTTGATTTGCATGTTAGTGAAGAGATATTTTGCTTTTTTTATTCTATAAACATCCTGAAAATATAATTTTAACAAGCAACCTATCTGAACGTTGGAAATATTGGGTGATCATTCTTTTCTTGCCAAGGGCCCTGAGATGTGCCAGTCCGACACTGGAAGCGGAGGTTGTCAGTAACGTGGCAACGTTGGGGTGGCGTTTTGTGCCCTCTCCACTTTCCAATTTGCGTCCATCAATCCAGACCAATCTCAGCGAACGGATTACTGGGAAATGAAATTTACATAGGCCTGCGTTTGGGAAACCGGGAAAAATCATCATCTCAGTTGCGTATTTGAAGGGTAGGCCCCGGGGCACAGCGCCGCTCACTTGAAAACGCGTCCGCGTCCGGATGATGAGTGCCATTGGATTAATATCAATTCACTAAAGAGTTTTATTACATTTTCATCACTCCTGGGCATATTTATTTCAATTTGTAACACAAAGAATGTTCTCCAGAGAATAAAAATATACGAAAGCATATTAGGTAGCCATATATTCGAAGAAGTTTTTCATTTTGGGAGTTGTTCAGAAAACAACGGATTTCATCATTTATTACAAATCTCACAAGGAGTATTCTAGCGGTAAGGAATGTATCTGCTCAGGAACTGGAAAACATGTCCCATCAAAACAGAGTGAATCCCATCAAATTCATGTGTACACTGGGATCTATTTTTATTTATTCATTTATACCCAAGCAGGCACAATTAGCTCTATTCGATAGTTATTCTTTGAACAAAACGAACGGAAATAATACATTTGGAGGGGCATACAATGAAATTGAAATAAGAAAACATATTCAGATTATTCGCAGTCTAAAATTTCCCAGTTATACAGATATACACTGAAAATATTGGAAGATTGACTGATTTCTTAGTGATCTAGTCAAATATATGTTGTAACGAATCTCATTCAATTTCATTTATACAGTGCTTCTCAAAAGTCCCTCCCCCCCCTCTTATTTTTGGAACGATAATATATAAACAAGTGAAATTTGGAAACTGAATATTAAAGGTTGTTAACGTCCCTACTAGTGATGATAGATGACGAAATCGTCAAAGATGACGTCACAAGGCCATTATGACCAATAATTTTAAATGGAACCCTACGGCAAGCGACACCTCTTTCAAAAGTTATCGAAAAAACCTATTCAATGATACTAATTTTGTTTGTGTTTATAGCAGTTTCAATGGCTCATTAGTAAACATTAAAATTTAAATTCCATTCATATGATATATTTACAGATTAAGAATCAGTATCTACTCAAAGAAATTGCTCGAAGTGACCTCCATTTACTTCCTGACAGTGAAATATCCTATTTTTAAACTCTTCTCGTACTTTCGCAAATGTGTCTGTGGAAACAGCCTCACATTCTGCAACAATACGTTGTTTTAAAACGTCAATATTGTCAGGTTCAGTGGCGTAAACCTTCGATTTAAGGTACCCCACAGAAAAAAATCCAAAGGTGTTAGGTCCGGTGATCGAGCTGGCCATTCCGTTGAACCTCGTCGTCCAATCCATCTACCAAGATACTCCTCATTCTAATACCGTCTCACTGCACCGTGATAGTGTGGAGGAGCACCATCCTGTTGGAATTTTATTTCCAAATTGCCGAATTCATCTGGATTATCTTCCGAAATTTCAAGGATTAACGGTTCTATTGCGTTTTGCAACAGCTCCAGATGAACCTCACCAGTTAAATTAGTATTTAAAAGAGAGGCCCAACGATCTGGTTTCCCAGGATACCTGCCCAAACATTCACCTTCTGGGAAAATTGGGTTTGTGTTTCACGAAACAGGTGGGGATTTGCGTCACTCCAATACCTCACATTCTGTGTATTTACATTTACATTTAGATAGAAAGTACTTTCGTCACTGAAACAAATTGTTTTGACATAGTCTGGCTGTTGGTTAATTTTGGTTTCTATATTTTCCCAAAATTCTAGTCTCCGGTCTGGGTCGTCGTCTGAGAGTTGATGAACCATTTTTAATTTGTATGGATGAAATTTGTTTTTTTTCAACACCCTGTGTACTGAACTTCGACTGACTTCACAGGTAGATGTAACGTGAGTTGTTGAAGAAGTAGGATTAACTATTACTCCTGCCAGTATATCAATTTTTTTCTCATCAGAAATTTGTAGTCTGCCGGATCGTTTCGCATCATTGATACTACCCGTTGTTTCAAACTCACGAAGAAGCTCCCTCAAACAAGTCCTCGAAACGGGGCGATCGGGTAACCTCTCATTGAAAATGAGTTCTGCTGCATGATTATATTGTCCAGTTCCACCAAGAATTAGGATCGCTGCTACTTTATCACCTAAAGCACGTACCATTTCGCTTCTTGAAGCACTTAAACGTTCGGCTCACAACAGTTTAACAAATTATTGAAATGTACAAAAATATTGAAAGAACCAAAAGCTGCTAAAACAGTAAAACGTTCGATCAACAATACACAAATTATTAAATGTACAAAAACTTGGACAATTATAAAAACGTCGAATTAGGGAGACTAACAAAAATGTCAGCTTATTTGACAACTATCCAGAGGCGGAGCTTGAGTTTGGAATTTTAGTATTAACTTTTTGATTCATCACAGCTTTGCGTTTTTAAAAAGCGAGTTGCCAAAACTGCCATAAACACAAACAAATTTAGTATCATTGAAAAGGTTTTTTCGATACCTTTCAAAAGAGGTGTCGCTTGCCGTAGGGTTCCATTCAAAATTATTTGTCACAATGGCCTTGTGACGTCATCTTTGACGATTACGTCATCTTTCATTACTAGTAGGCAAGTTTACAACCTTCAATATTCAGTTTCCAAAAATGTATAATCGTTCCAAAAATAAGAGGGGGGGAGAGGCCTTTTGAGAATTACTGAATAATTCTACTGTACGTGTGTTGTCACTGTACTCCTCCTAAACGGCTGGACCGATTTGAATGAATTCTTGTATATGCGGTAAGGTGGCGCCCTACATGGTTCAGATTCACAAATCATCCTCCTGAATGTTAAGGGTGGTGCACACCTCAATTTTATTTTTCAGACAAAATTTTTAGTTTTTATTTTTTTATGATATAACATCCAAAAATACATGCAACCCTGAATGTTCACCCTTCTTCCATCAACCCCAATTTTTTTGGCAAGCTTTTTATTTTTATTCTGACATGACTCAGAATTAAAAAATCAATATTACTCTTAATTCACCCTTCTACGATCAACCCCTATTTTTATTTTATTTTTTAGAAAAACGGGATAATGGGATAACGGGAATAATGGGATGACGAAAAACGGGATAACGGGACGACAGGATAAGGGAATAAGGGAAAAACGGAATAATGGGATGAATATAAAACGGGATAACAGGATAACGGGATAACGAAAAAACGGGAAAACGGGATAACGAGATGACGGGATAACGGGAATAACGGAATAACGAAAAAACGGGATAACGGGATAACAGGATAAGGGGATAACGGGAAAACGGGAAAACGGGATAACGGGGATAAAGACAAAAAGGGGTAACAGGAAAATGGAATAACGGGATAACGGGAAAATTTTGGGAAAAACATTTTAGGGAACATAGAAATTTGGACAGGACAACGTCTGTCGGGTCCGCTAGTTATCTTATAATTTTCCAATCCATTCCTATCGATTTAAAATAGACGTTCGATTTACTAATTTTTACCATTTTTGAATGCTTGCCACCGAAAGTGAAATGTGGACAGTCATAATATGATATAATCGTTCTACGGATTTTTCCACATATTCACTATTGAAGATAATAATTTTATGGATTTGGTTTCATGGTGATTTTGATTATCTTTTGGGCATTAACGATATAATTTGGTGATATAATCGATTTATTGAACGTCTCTGAAAGCATCGGGATTTTTGCTTCAGAGGTGAGTTTCATAGGCAAATCAAGTATCAATATATGCGTTCATTATTACGGTTGCCGTATGATATTTTCATAACCACTTTCGGACGTTTTTCTTGGGATATAGATTACTGTAAAACGGCCGCAATCGAATACTAGAAAGTTCCAGTACTGTGGAAATTATAAGGAGGATATCTCGTACTGAAGAGCATCCATTTGTGGGTAAAATAAGTTTGAAAGAAGAATACACACAACCATACCAGGAGAAGGATAAGTACCACATAGTGGTTTGCTCATTTTTCTTGAACGTGATTAGTGATTACAAGATATCGGCCGTCCGTCACGGGGTCATATCAGCGATATATTCTTGGAATTTATTCTAAAGTGTACGCCAACTATTTTCCCTATCAAGCGATTTTTACATTATTTGAATATTTACCAATTACCTGTAAATTCATATTAAGGTGTTCTTGTTGTTAACACCGTGCTCTCGAGAGTTATGTAGGTAAAATAATATCTCCCCTTATAACACCCATATACATATTTGTTCACGTACATTTCTTTATGAATAAATCTCTCACAACTATAGATTTTGATTTTATTATCTGAGCATAGTTACTCTGTGGTTACAAGTCATTTAAGTGATTCTCTTCATGGCTTTGAAACTGTTATTGGGGTGAGCTTAATCTAAATCGCTTGGCGCCCTATTTGATAATTATAACATTTTTTTCTTACCCACTCCCGACTCCACTGTTCCAAGTCGGCGCATCCCAATGTTTTGTGTTACCTCACAGAAAGTACGTAACAATGAGATTGTATCGAATATATTAGCTGGTGTGAGCATAATTACTAGAGGAGTCTAGCTAGTGGTTATTCTCAAATATATGATGAGATTACGTATATTTCGAGAAGAGAAATTGAAGGAGGTTGGAGGAAGGTAAGTGAAATCTTTGGATAGAAATATCATGACGTGAAACATAAATATCACACAAATTCCTAAGTTGTGATGCCTCTTCTGTTGTAATATGGTATCTTATATAATTTGCATGATATCATTATCTTAGAAAGTTATTCTGTATCATTTCAATAATTCCCAGATGGGTTCGTGACACTCTATTCTATAATATTGATGCAAATTCAAGTTAACCCATGAACGTGTTGTATAGTTCATTTATGAACTAGATTTTGGGAATTCCACTTATTCAGGAAGGTCGTCTGTGAATATTGTGAAAAGCAGTGGACCCCAATTTGAACCTTGTGGTACCCCTCTGAAATATTTCCGTTATGTCAACCACAAAATGACGATTGTTGAGATAACTACTTCATGTATTTGAGTATGGACCAAACTTGTTTTTTATTATATTCAATAGAAGATCGTGATTTACACAGTCAGAACTTCAGGATAATCAGTGAAGACAGTGCCCCTCCGTACCTTTTTCCAAAAAACAATATTGCATAGGAAAAACACATTTTTTTAGTATACGATGTTGATATTCAGATATCTATTTCTAATATCTCTGATTTTTTCAGTGTATATAATTATTCATACGAATTTATATGATACCTTACCAATCAAAACTCTTGCGATTTAATCAAGAACAATTCATATCCAATTAAATTAAGTATATTTTGTATGAAAAAAAAACTATAAAACATAATTCAATACAAATTTTCATACAAATGCACTAAAACGGAAAATATAATTCCTTTAATTGTTTGACCTAGGTTATTCTGAGTAGCAGATTCAAAATTGCCGCCAAGAATACCTATTTATATTCTTTGCAATTTTTAATGACTCCAGATAACTAGTCAAACAATTTAAGTTTCATTTTTTATTTATATAATTTTTTTTGAAATCCGTCATCTTTTTGAATTCTGACGAAAAATGATAATCTCCGACCCCAAAAAACCCAAATCGGGCCATAATAACAAAACTGTCGACATATTGAGTTTATGAATTTTAACAAAAAATCCCCAAAAACCCCCACATACAATTTTCATTGGAATCGGGCTGTACCCACAAAACTCGTCACCATATTGGAGCCGCCATTATGTTTTTCCTCTAGAAAAATTCCAAAATGCATTGACACCGGAATTATGAACACCTGCCAAATTTCAGTTAATCGGACAATTGAATGGGTCAAATTTAACTTGTAAGTTTTGATTACAAACCCACAGACAGACATCGAGACAGGTGAAACTAAATAAAAGCTTGTAAGAAACGAAAATTCTTTTCGCAACAACTGATCCTCATTGTTATAGTAATAAAAGAAAAGCTGAAAAACATCCCTGGACTGACTTTATACATATTCCTACCTGATCGATAAATTAAACATCACCCTCATTCATTATTATTCTGATGGAATGATTGTTCTCACCCCAACTCCAAACCACCCTTAATCTAATGGATTCATTTGCATAGATCGAGAGTTTGTGTTTCTCTGATATCTGGTCCTCATTGATAAATATACCAGTCTTTGTCAATGAACTTTCGACCTCAAATATTTCCATGTATTCAACCACCACACTTCTGGTACCATGTATTTGCTTGTTCGCTTCACCTATTATATTGATATGGCTCATGTCTTCTTCTGATCATTTTCACATTCAATATGATGGCCACTTAACTTTTTCCGCCATTCTTCTTCAGACTGTGAAAAACTCAATATGTCTTTATCTGAGATTATTTCGAATCATCCCCTCTATTATTTATAGATCAATCTCTCATCTAGTGGAATGAACTACTTTACATTCCATTAATTTGGCATGCATAGTTCCGAACTTTTCCTTCAACTTTCCCTCCATTCAAAGAATTAATTTTTGGCATACTGACTAGTATTATTTGTAAATTCCTTTTTTCTCAGGTTACAACTGACTCTACAAACTTTGAATTTCTATCACAGATGAACACAAACTATCATCACTATTTACCCGCAGTTTGTTACAAATTATCAGAAAAACGGGTTGAAAAAACATTTAACTATTTTTAATGTGGGAGATCATAATTAATTTTTATTAACGCATGGTATCTCATTCGATAAATATGGAAAAATTATAAAGAAAAAAATGTACATCGAAAGAACTCCTGATAGAATCAATGAACAGTATCGATGATGTTCATCAGTGATAAAGTGAGAATCAAATATTAATAGACTAATGAATGAATAACCACCTGATAATGAAAACAGCAATTTGGTTGATACGTGGTTCCATTGAACCTGTGATGCTGTGGATAATTTATGGAAAATCAAATCACACCTCAGCAATGTACAAAGTGAGTCTTCATAAACCACCAAAAGCCCCACTTCCGTACAATATTTTCAATTAGACCGTTATAATTTTGATATATTTTTTGGTAATTCGTAAGTTTTCAAAATTGGCAATGAAAAAGTGCTTTTCTAGGATTATTTCAATAATAGGATAGATACTGAGATCTTATAAATCCAAACTAACTGTTGACGCCAGGAACCGTATAATGCTTTGAAATTTCTCCCTCTCCACTGCATGCTAACAGAACCCCTAACAATGCCAAATGTGTAGAACTGAAACATCTTTGAAACAAAATCTGGGTATCCCAAATTTTTTCAGGGAACTTCAAGATCCTATAGCTCCTTTAGGGGTGTGTTACTGACTTTTGTTTTCAAATATATTGATATAGGTAGGTACCTTCTTAAATCTGATCATTTTGTTTTTGGGAATGTTCAAGCTCCAATAGCTCCCTCATGGTTATCCTACTGACTTCTGTTTTCACATTTATCGATAGAAATATATATATATATATTTTATATATATATATATATATATATATATATATATCTATATATATATATATATTTATATATATATATATATATAAAATGGGTTTTTGAAAAATATTTCACTGGTAGTGAGAGCCGAACCCACGTTGAGTGGGAAATAGCGGATGAATACGGACGCTTTTACCACTGAACCACTGGCCACGTATTTTAAACTATGAGTTTCATCCGAAAAATATTGATATTTCCACCAACTTCGAAGATATTTGTCTACAGGAATTCTTGGAACACCCTACATGATATAATCAGAGGCGATTGAAGGAGGTCCATGTCTAGAATTCATCAGGTAGGAAATATCCAGTTTTCTTTTTTATTGACCGAAGGTTTCATTTATCTGTGAATGTAGCAGATCAAATGAACTAATATAATAGATCGAATGGCAATGCTCTACTTACAGACTACTGTTGAAATGTTACGTGTTCAGTCGCAAAACAATCAATTGAAATAATTTGCTTGGATGAAAACTATCACAAAACCTGGGTGCATGTTGGAGCAACTCACTCAATACCATAGCTCGATTTTGGATAAATATAGTGTGCCCTCACCAATTATCGACTGGAGCAACTGCAGACATTGTGAACTTTGTTGTTCCATAACATGGATGTTAGTATTATAATCTGAAATTCCAATTACCGGAAAATAATAAATTTCTCAGAGAAACCTGAAATTCTGCTCCATTTATCAGACCGAATCAATTAATTCTACATAGAGAAAGTTGAGATGGGAGGTTTTCGAGTATACTGTTAATATTTTGGACGCTATTTTCCACGATAATCATAGTTTCTTTACTGCATGACATCCGAAAATTCTTTTGGGTGAGTAAATGATAATCTTCCATCAGAAACCTACTCAAAAAGTGTTAGACAAGATTGCTTGAAGATAAGCCAATGTTTATCCTTCATTTAGAGAACAAATATATACAATAAGTTCATGGGGAGTTGATTATCCAACGAAAACCAACTAGTTTCCCGGCTATTTATTGGACTGGGTTGAGTCTGGTTGATGTTCGTGCACAATTCTAAATGGTTATTCTGCAGATTGCAAATTAGAGAGAATCAATCAATTTGCTGAAATGTTGAAGACTTTTTTTGTTTTCTCATAATGGAGAATTATTCACGTTCGGGCAGCTAGAGAAATATATCTATGGATTATGTGAGTTGTATTTGATGTTTCCCTTTCACCTTCAGACTTTCTCTTTATTTCTATTTCTTTTTTCTCTCTAGGGACTAACACGAGCTCACTCATATTCGTTCATTTCCATCAAGGATATTCCTTTAATTAAATTAAAAAAAAAGTTATTCCTTGAGACAGCTGACTGCAAATACCTATACAATAGCTGTATGTTGGTCGCATTCTCAATGAAATAATTGCTGGCTATCGATATACTGGCGTTGTCTCTCATTGAAGAATATTTCTAGTTTGACTTATATCGCATGCATCTGCCTCATTCAGTTTGAACTACGGATATGTGGGCCCTCTTCATTATTCCACCTTCCTTTCACTATCATATACAAGAAAAGTTCAATTCAACAAGACATCAGATTAGAGTAGACGGAGCTTATGGGCTAGGAGCAACTTCACTGTGACCCCTGCAGAGCTATCCCTGTGTATGGACTCCAAAGGCCAGACCTCGTGTCCTCCATATACAATATATATATATACATATGTTACTTCCATATCAGTTATGGTGTACAACTTTGGGGAAATTCATGTCATTCCATTCAAATATTCAGGATGCAAAAGAAGGCATTGAGAATACTGGCTAATATTGGATACAGGGACCACTGTCAAGAAAATTTCAAAAAACTCAGGATTATGCCATTGCCAACTCTATTCCTATATTATGTTTTGATTGAAATACATAAGAAGAAATCTTCCTTGACGAAACAATGTGATATTCACGAACATAACACACGAAACTCTCACCACATTAGATTAAACCGATTTCGTCTTCACCTATCGCAAAAAAATTCCATAGATTATTCTCTGTACAATATCTTGCCCCAAGATTTCAAAGAGCTCAGTCTGAATACTTTCAAGAGGAAATTGAAAAGTTATTTGTTGAGGCATTGCTTCTATTCGGTCGATGACTTCAGAACACATTTTTGTGGTATCACACATGTCACTACTTCTCTTTGATTTTCAAAGTTTTTATATTTGTGATCGATGTTATTTGCTTGTTAGTTTCAACACTTTTTGTACATTTTCTACATTTTTATGTGGTTTTTAGACGTAAGCCAAACATGACTTGCTACAAACATGTTGTATTATGTAACGAAGTCAAATAAATTATTCTATTCTATTCTACTGGGGGTCGTAGTTTTTCGTCCCCTATCGTTGAAAATCTTAGCCTTGTAAGGCCTTTACACTAGCACAGTATGTGCGCTGAGGTATTCCCTAACTCCTGACAGAACCTACATGTGGTTGTGTCTGCCAGCCTGATGTTATTCATGTATTTGTTGAGTCTACAGTGCCCTGTCAGGAGCCCAACTATGATCCTGGTTGGTCTCCTATTCTGGCTTAGCAGGTACTCTCTGAATTTAAGCGATAGTTCCTTGATGAACTCTCTGGCCTTTCTATCCCGGCCTTCCCCTTCTTGAGATTGCTCTTTCGACCAATCTTGGTTTGTGTTGTTCGCAACGCTTTCGCCTGTGCCACAAAAAGGTTCTGCGCCAATTGTGACACGTCATGCTCCTTCTCAGGCTGATGAATCTGCCTTTCGTTGCCCTTGTAGCCTGTGTGGCCTGGCACTCAAGCCAGAGAGAGTCTGTTTTAACCGTCCACCCTTTGCAGGACTTACAAGCAGTCCCAGACAAGTTTGGTGTTAACTTGCATGGAGCTGACTGCTTTAATAGCCCCGCTTGGCTGTCAGAGTATATGGCAATGGTATTTTCCTTAAACTCTTGCCTCAGTTACGCCTCTGCGCAGTGGTGTAATGCTGCAACTTCTGCCTGGATAATCACCAGGCATTGAAAAAAAATATGGTGTAATCTTAGAGCTTCTCCAATAATTAACCTATTTACCAAAAGGTTCATTATAAAATGAATTGTACAACGGTATTTGAAAAACCCACAACGAACGAGGAACTCAATAAACATAATAATGTGATTATAGAGCTATTATAACAATATAAAAATCTACAAAACTTCGATACCAACGATGATCTGATACAAGGATTGCCTGTCACAATGTTTGAATATATTTGAATATCGCACACTGGCGCAAAGGAACTTCAAAGTTGGCATTGAATAAAATAAATGAAATTGCACTTGTATTCAAATCTATCGTGTGCAACAGTGTTCTACGCACGATAAATCGAATGTGTTTGTCCAATAACTTCAATATTTAATTCAATATAGACTTCGATAAAATCGATACTCGAGTGGATTATTCGCATGTGTCCATATAACGTTATTTTCGGACACTTTTTTGTACTGTTTCTGCAAGTAAATTGAATATAGAATATTCAAGTTGAGATATAACATAATTCAGATAATCATTGTTTATAAAAAAAGTTTATGTAGTCATGGACATCATGTAAAATGAAATGACTAATAAATATTAATTTCTTGAAGTTATTTCCAGAAATATGCAGACTGTTAGTTGTGTTACGAGTCACATCAAATCTCAATTTTTTATTTCTGTTTATTATGTGATGATTGTATATTCTGTAATTGTTTTCATTGTAAGCACTCATCAGCACTTTTTGTGGTTATCTGAGTAATTTCAAATGAAGCAACACAT